>JASPKZ010007340.1:1697500-2252500 GCA_030220185.1 Diploptera punctata | reverse complement strand
TTAATGCATAACCTCAATTTTGATACCAAAGATTTTTTTAAATATTGGTATAAAATTGTATTCTGGCCGTTATTGAATAAAAACAGTTTAATCTGTTGACCTCAACGTACAAACGTGCACAGTTTCCACCCGTTAATTACGTTCACCTAATGTATACAAATTTAACAAACTGAAAACTGAGATATCTTTAGTATGAACCCATGGATTTCTTGTCTCAAATAGCTTGCCTGCAACGCCTCTATTAAATTGGCAAATTTCCTAGGTTTGATTACGATCTGTGCTTTAGTTGTTTTTCCTAACTTTTTGAAGAAATAGAGTGATATAAAAACCAATGAATGATACGAAGGTAAAGACGAAAGCATGGCTCCAGCTGCTCTGAGTTATAGGCTTACGACCTTGTGTTCGCGTTTAAAAATGAGTTTTAAATACAGTAATAAAAGTATGACTGTAAAAAAGATTAATATTGCACAGCCATAAACTTTTCCATAACATTATAATGTGTGGTAATATATTAACCTATTATTAAATGCTATCCGTCTTTACAACTTCTCTGAAACATTAGTAGCCTAGGCCCTATATAAAACGAAACTCTTGCCTATGGTATTGTCTGGGTTTGAAGCATCTTCACTTATATTAAGGACAGAAAACAAACAAAATTATTTGAAAATAGGCCATTTGGGGAAAATACTATCTTTAATTGACGATGATTAATGGAGGAAGTGTCAAAACGAGAACTTCTATCATTTATACCATTGTCCTAATTTATTTAAACTCCATGTCGTGACAGGCTTAAAAGTCCTTTGGCCTAAGAGCCTACTGGCTTCACATCTATATGTGTTAAATCACAGAGGTAGATGATCATCAGCCAGTTTAGGGTTAACATGTGGTCAGTAGCCGGGTCCCCCAGCCCTTAAAGCTGGTTTTCTCAACCTGGAGCCGCTATTCATTGTAGCTACCTAAATCATCACGATGTTGGGCGAGCACCGACCAATACTGGCCGAAATTCCATGAGAAATTTTTTTCTCGAAGACTCAAACCAGCAAAAGTCCCACAGTTTTGCACCAAGGCCTCTTGCCTTAACCACTGCGATGGGCTGAACAGATGTGAGATCGGAACAGGCCAAGACCTAATCCGTGAAGGACGATGATGACGATCTCTTTTCTTTCTTTGGCAAATATTCTTTGTTTCATTTCTGTATATATTTTATTCCTCTAGTTGTACTATCAGTAGTAACATGAACTGCGGTCAAGAAATAAAACAGAGGATAGTAATGGCAAAAGAAGCTTTCAACAAGGAGAGAAGCATTTTCTGCGGACCTTTGACAAAAGAATTACGGTAGAGGCTAGTGAAGTGCTTTGTGTGGAGTGTAGCATTTGTATGGTGCAGACACTTGGACATTGCGACGGGATGAGGAAAAGCGACTGGAAGCTTTTAAGATGTGGATGTGGAGAAGAATGGAACGTATAAAATGGACAGACAAAGTAAGAAATAAAGATGTGCTAGACAGAGTGGGTGAAAGAAGATCAATGCTGGAACTCATAAAGAAGAGGAAAATAAATTGGATTGGCCACTGGCTAAGAAGAAACTGCCTGCTGAAGGATGCCCTAGAAGGAATGGTCAACGGAAAGAAAGTTAGAGGCAGAAAAAGACATCGGATGATAGACAATATAAAAATAAATGGTTTGTATGCAGCTACAAAAAGGAAAGCTGAGTTAAGGAAAGAGTGGAGAATGCTGAGTTTGCAGTGAAAGACCTGCTCTTAAGCAGAACACTGAATGAAGTATTCTTTTCTAGATACCTTATATTCGTCTCGTATTACTTCTAGTGAAGCTGTTAAATATTTTAACTGTTAACACTTTTCTATTTTTTATATTTACTTAGAAATTTCATAAAATTTCATAAAAACAGACGCAGCAATAAATTACAGAAAATCACGATTTCAGCATTGTAGTTAAAGACTCTATAAATAACATGGAGTGAAAAGTAATATAAAGTGCTATGAGAATACTATATGGAGAAATACAGATTTAAAAATGCAGAAATCCTTTTATTAACAGCATCGTAAAAAAATGTAATTAAAAATCCCATTTTCATACACACAGAACGTGAACATAATACAGTTAAACAGTTCACTAATTTCAAACTAGAGTATTTTCACCACTTTGGTTTCCAACCGATATAATGTTGCCATAGCTATTTGAAATTTCCAAAGCTACTCAACTTTAAATACCTCATTTTATTTTTAATCCAATTATATACAGTAAGTTCGCCTCAATAACCAAAACAGACCACGAATTAAATATCTGCTTTTTAAATTACAAATTCTCGTTGAAAACAAGTTTATTAATTCTTCGTTTCTCAACAGGAATTATGACAAAATATTTTGTGATTAATTAATTTTAAATGCTAAAACTAACTCGGTTCAGGCGTTTATTTTTCTTTTCATGTCATATTAGGCTTTCCTCTTTAATTTGCTTACTTGTTATAGCAGCCACGAAAGGGCAGTGAGGTCAACTACTAGCGCTCTAACGTTTCAAGTTAGAGGTCCTGGGTTCAAATCCCGGTTCAGGCGTTTCTTTTTCTTTCCATTTCATATATATATATATATATATCCTCATCTAGGGGATAAGTGGATGGCGACCACAAGGTGCCCAAGCTGAGCAAAACATTTCTTCCACTTACTTGTGTTTTGCACTCTTTTAACTTTACTATCTAACCTCTCTTGGTTAACTCTTGTTTTTTTTCGACCCCGACGCTATTTCTTCTTTCCTTTATTTTCTTTTCTTCTCCAGAAATGCCTGACCAGAGATTATAAGATGGCAGCCCCATCACTGGTCTTGCCTTCCTTTGGCCAGCAACCAATCGAAGGGACTATTATTATGCTTTCAAGTCTTATACGAGAATTTCCCGGAAGGATCAAACTAATGACGACCAAAGATCACTGGGCCGTCCTATGAAACGCTGGAAGGAAGAAGAAGAAAGAAGATATATATATATATATATACATATATATATATATATATAACTTATATGAAAGGTAAAGTGACCCAACTTTAGATCTTGGGACATCCTTGCGGTAGTGGGAGGCCAAGAGTCCCACTTTTTAGACAATCGGGACAGAATGTCATCCGGGTTGTGAGTCCTGCGTAACGGCCAGCTTTACCCTCAGAACATATACTTGGTACTCATTTCCATTAGAGTTGAGTCAACCCCAGGGCCATAGTGTCGTCAGGAAGTTTAGAATAATCTTGGTATTCCAAGCTACGGACTGTCGCTATGTATGATAATGATAAAAGGGAAAGCCTAGGGAGAGGTGATTGACAAACATTTTTTTGTTGACTGTAACAATACTTTCAGGACTACAACATGAAAGGAAGAAGATATATTTATAAAATAAATATCCTCAACTCGTGTCCAAATCAGAGTCGGGTCGAGGAATGAGATGAGATGAAGTCCCCTTATTTATACTCATTCATCAGCCGTCACAGGGGCTGATGAATGAAATGAGACGAAGAGTATGGAGAAATGATTGAATGAAATTTATGGCAGGGGAAAACGGGAGAAACTCCGAGAAAACCTGCTCCAGCTCCGTTTTCGTCCATCACGAAACCCACATGGAGTGAAGGAGACTCGATCTCGTGATCCCAGCACTGATAGGCGAGCGTCTCTCTGCTTGCGCCACTGAGCTGCCTAGGATATATTTACATGCCATAGTAATTTTCAGTGTCAGTAAGTAGCATCGATGAAGGTTTGTAAAAAATAAACAAAACATATTTTCATGAATACAGTCCACCGCATTGGTCTCGAGGGCTGGCAAGTTATTCTAGGAGTTAGAAATTTCATTTACATTGAGAATTTTATTGTGCAATTCAGCGGGACCAGCTTCGATCCCCGGTCCGGACAAGTTTCTTGGGTGAGGGTTTTTTTATTCACTTGTAAGACAAATCTCAGGAAAAGTTAAGGTCCAAACGGTACCCGAACATCATATGGCCGTCAACATTTATATTCTCCGTAGATTAAGTTTAGGATTAATGACTCTCCTGGCGCACCAGAATCATCGTCCAACATATTAACGGGGCTGCCCTAATCCCGCCTTTCAGGCGCCCCAACCTCAGAAGTGGGTTACAATTACGCCAATTCCATGAGAGAACACCAGAAAAGTCGAAATAACCTGGGGCATTGAATAAAAAAATAAGTTATATTTTCGTGAATTCAACCACAATAATCAGATTCGAAATGCGCTAAAATAAGAAGGGTAGGACCCATATCTTTCAAAAAACGTTAAACTGAAAATATATAAACATATTATACTACCAGGTATATTATATGGATGCGAAACATGGACTCTTACATTAAGGGAGGTAAGGAGATCATGAGTATTTGAGAATAAAATTCTTAGGAAAAATTTTGGACCAAAGAGAGATGAACAGACAGGTGACTGTAGAAGACTACATAACAGTGAACTACATGATCTTTATAGGAAGCCAGATATAATGTTAAGTCTCGTAGACTGCGATGGGCAGAACATATGGCACGAATTGGGAATGAAAGACGTGCATGGAAGCTTCTTGTAGGAAAACTAGAGGGGAAAACGCCCAGTTGGTAGACCAAAAATGAGGTGGGAAAATAACATTAACTATGATTTGAGGGAAGTATATAATGATAATAATGATAATAATAATAATAATAATAATAATAATAATAATAATAATAATAATAATAGCTTTATTTTACCTGGCAGAGTTAAGGCCACGTCTACCACTCAACGAGGTTTTATACCCGGCGTGCGCTGCTACTCCGAAATAAATGGTGTTTTTACCACCAGCCTTGAGCTGCTATGCTTGCCCGGGAATCAGCTTATCCCTATCTTCTTGGCATCAATGAAAGACAAAAATGGTTATTGTGAGTTATCCGTAAAAGATAAACATATGCTGTCGCGGACTTTTTGTCGAGTTTTTTGAGATTTCAATTCCGTGCACATTAATTTGGTGTATTTGTTATGGTTTAGAAAGCGTAAGCCATTTAAGCGTCAAAATAGGGACTTTATTTCACGTTTTTTTTCTACAAAGGTTGATTTTTAGAGGTGAAGGGGTTGAGTATTACAACTCCCTTATAGCCTATGTTCATCCCGGGAATCTCCTGAACATTTTGCAAAAAACCCCCATCAAAATCGGATCAACGGTATGGCCGCGCATACAATACAAACAAACAAACAAACATTGCTTTTTATATATTAGATACAGATTATCCAGGGTATGATTGGAAAATATTAGCTCGGGATAGGGATGTATGGAGATCTTATGTTCGCGCGGCCATGAACCTACTGGTTCAATAGTGCCAGTGAGTTAGTTATAGAATCTGGGAATATGTAGATGTTCTTAAGGTTTTATAAACACTTATTGAAAGAACAAGAGCTAAAAGATCAACATAAAACTAAGCTTTGTACCTTGCTTGAATGTAACAGAAAAAGAGAACATGATAGGAGAGTTGGAAACATTTTATAACGATGTATACATTAACTGTCCAACGGATTTGTAATTAAACTGCAGAACACTGCCCTTGTTTTTGTGTGGTCCAGTCTTTGTGTATCTGACGGGATCACAACTTTATGGAACAGTTGTAAATCTACATTTTTAAACATTCTCTTTTGTAATTTAATGCTAAACTTTTCTTAATCCATTTTCATTCCCTATGTGCGTTCTTCTATTTAATCCTTCAAAAAAATTCTATGCGGAATGAGATTTTTATTACTCTCAAGATGATTTTTTATGTTATACTGGCCAGGAACAATAATAATAAGAGTATATTAACATAAAAATAATGATAAAAATTGTTGACTGAACAAATCAATAACTTAATATAAAACATAAAGGGGTTAAAAAAATTACTATTAACATTTATGTAGTAGGCCTATACATAAAACATTACATTTTAATAAGTAATGCCACGAGTGATTTCCAAATCATCGATAAATTCACCACTCACGAAGTGAGGAGTGAATTTATCTAGAGAATTTGGAAAGCAAGAGTGGCATTTGTTAGGACTCTTTAACGAATAAAATTAAGTTCTTTACTAAAAATAATTATTTTAATATAGTTGTCGGTGTTTTAAAATATTTATATAGTCAATGTAAACGGCGATGTTTCAAAACAAATTAGAAATGTGAGGTTATGTATATTCACCGAACCTCGATCATATTATTTATTGCCAAATAGGATCCAATATTGTAAGAATGCACTCTAGTGGAGAAATAATGAAACACATCAAACTATTATAACAACATTATAGGTTAGTCGTTTACATTTTGAATAAACAACTCAGTAAAATCACTGAATCTATTCATTATTTGCTATATTCAATGTATTTGTTGGAGAAAAATAATGGTCTAACCTGTTCAGAATATTAAAAAAGGAGGAGCTTTCTTTATCACAAAAGCAGGAGCTGATAAAGAGAAATCGATAAAGAGCAAGGTGAAACACGACTGTCATTGGTGTAAAACAGAATTCATTGAAACGTGATTGGTCATTGACTACCATTTGCGACATGAGTTGAATAGTCATTGTAAACATATTGATCTTCAATCATAAATTTATTTTAGGATTCTATAATCACCATAGTATCTTCAATACTAAGCTCTTTATTTGAATTAATTATCACAACTTCTCATTCAATAAAGTAAATTAATTCATTTATAATAAAATAAATACTCAAAAAAACCAATCTAATTCTAAATAATCTTAAACAACAAATTGATATAAGCTTCACAATCTAGGATAATTATTTTATATCTCTAAGACACGTGGCACGAATGGGGAATAGAAGGAGGACATCGAAGCTTCTTGTAGGAAAACCAGAAGATCAACGACCAGTTAGTAGACCAAGAATGAGGCGGGAGAATAACATTATGATTTGAAGGAAGTGAAATATACAGATAGAGATGTATGGAGAGCTTACGTCCGTTCAACCATACGGATTCAATAGTGTCAGTGAGTTAGTTAGTTATACCCGTAAATCTCCACAAGTAACAAGGGTGCTCTCTTGCGAGAGTTATTTAACTAAGCTAATTACATATGCACATTAGACACCAACCAATGCATATTTCCTTACAAATATCAGCGAATCACAGGTGTTTAACTCGTTGCCTCAAAGATAAACCCAGAAGGCAACCAAGTTATTATTTGGTCGGGAAAGGACGATTAAATTTTGCACAGGGTCTCTAATTTAGGCTTGATATTATATTATGAGCCCGAAAATATTCTGACTCGGGTCTCACAGCTTAAAATCCCTTCCAGAATTCATCATTGAATGTTTATATCCAAAAAAATCGCTTACAACGGGCGGTTTGAACCCGCGATCCTCTGAACTAGAGGCGAGGATCTTAATTCCCTAACAACCAAGGTCGATTTTTAAGATGAATACAAATGGATAAGACTAAATGCTTTGGAACACAGAGCGGTCTATGATATTCTCTACGGCACTCGGCGGCAAGTGCACTCAGGGGCAGCACTTGTCGTTCCCGGTAAAAGGGGTCCGCTAGAGTAGACAATAAAAATTACAGTATTCATATTGTTTACGTCCACCGCGATGGTCTCGAGGTAGCGTGCTGTCTTGTCACGCAGCAGGCCCGGGTTCGATTCCCGGTCGGGACAGACTCCTGGGTGAGTTTTTTTTGGGGGGGGTTTCTTCACCTGTAAAACAAAAGACAGGAAGCTTAGGGCCCAACGGTCCCCGAAAGTCACCCGGCCATCATCTATCTATTCTCTATCTATCTTCGGTTTTTTACAGCTGTTCTCGTCTTCCCGTGCCAAACCTCCAAAGCCTACGATCTTGGGCATCTTTAAATGCTTAGCTTTTTTCTGCCCATCTTTCACTGATTTGGTCTTTTAGCATTTTATGTTTTTTTTAATGTGTGTAGAGCTGGTACACAGCATAAACCCCCTACCTGGAGGACCAAGAAAATTTTCTGCCAGGTTTTTCCTCCCATAGCCTTTGAAGATACTTATTCGCCGCAAGGCAGCGTTCCTCTATTTCCCTCCGGCCATTATCATCACCCTTATAATTATCATCATCATCACCATCCTTCACCGGTGTGGAAAGCAAAGGGAAGCTATCCTTAGTAAAGCTGCAAAGCATAGCACGAAAATGCTGTGATTGCAGAGAAAGACCTGCGCTCGGACAGAATTACAATGAATGGATGGATATTGTTTACTAACCTTAAAAGCAGAGAAAGAGAAAAGTCGGTCTGTAGGACCACGAGAGGCTGATTGGTATCATGCGATTGCTGCTGATCCTGTTCACCGGGAATCAGAATATTACTGACGTCGAGTGTTGGAGAGAACGTCATAGACCTCTTTAACTAACTCGCTAGTACTATCGAAGTTCATAATCGCGCGGACATAAGCTCTCCATAGAATCCCTATCCTGAGCTAATGTTTTCCGAACATTCCCTGTAATTTCACGAATGCGCTGACAAAGCTCTCCATATATCCCTATCCCGAGCTTTTGTTTTTCAATCATTCCCTATGCAATTTATCTCTCTCAAATCATGGTTAATGTTGCACTCCCACCTCATTCTTAGCATACCTAGTGGGCGCTTACCCTCTAGTTTTCTTACAAGCAAGTTTCTATTGCCCTCTTTCATTTCCTATTCGTGACACGTGTTCTCCTCATCGGAGACTATGAATGTTCTTATTATATCTGACATTCCCCTTAAAGCTAGTGCAGCTCACTGTTATGTAGTTTTCTCCATTTTCGTTTTTTTTTTGGTCCGAAATTTTTCAAAGGGACATTTGCCTCAAATGTTTGTATTTTTTTCCCTCTCTTACCCTTTCAGTACCGGGCTCTTTGATCATTGACTCACTATGTAATTCTCTCCTGTAAGCAGTCTACATAAGAATTATTGTCCTTTTATCGTGTTTTCTGAAGGTAATAAAAGAGCAAGAACATAATTGCTTATGCCTTAGTTGATCAGGCTGCTTACAGGAGAGCATTAATTTTATTCTCCCACTTTATTCTTGGTCTACCAACTGGGCATTTTCCCTCTGGTTTTCCTCAAAGAAGCCTCCATGCACGCCTTTCATTCCCCATGAAAAAACGTGCATCACTGTCATTCATTTCATAATCATAAATGTTTTCAATTAAATCGAAATCGATAGATTCTCTTAGAACAGGCTATTTTTCCTAGCCGACATAATGAATTCCAATCACTATAGGCCTATAATATGAAATGTAACTAGTCGGACCTCAACAACACATAATCGTAAACTACTGAAAACTGAAGAAAAATGTTTCACAATACCTTACAACACTCTGGAAAACAAATAAAGCCATTCTAACTCTGCACAACTACATAGTTTTGGTCTGGACTTATGAGAAACTCCATCATCATCATCTTCAAGGTATGGCCCTGTTGGCCCGTTCCGCTGCCCGGCTCACTACATGTCGCAGGCGCAGGTCGTCCTTCTAACGACGTTTTGGTCTTCCTACATTTCTTCGGCCTAGAGGCCTATAATGAAGCGGCTGTTTTGATAAACGATTATTTGACATTCTTTGTATATGTTCAAACCAATTACGTTTATTTGTGTGTATTTTCTCGTTTATATTATAGATTTGTAATTCATCTCTGATATCTTGATTTCTATTTTGATCTCTTAGAGATACACCTGCAACTGATCTGAGAAATCTCATTTCTATTGTCTCAATTTTATTTTTATCAGAGAACGTTAAAGGCCAAGTCTCAGACCCGTATGTTAATGTTGGAACGGCTACTGTTTTGTAAAATTTTAATTGAGTTTCCCTTGTAGTCTTATTTCTCAAATATCTTCTTATTGAACCACATATCTGTTGAAATTTCCCTAATTTCTTCTCCATGCCCAAATTTTGCTGGTACGATATCATGCATCCCAGATAATTGAAACAAGTTACTTGTTCAATTATGTTTGCTCCAATTTCAATTTTTGTCCTTTTATGCTGAGTTCCAATAAATGCCATTGACTTTGTTTTCTCTGTTGAAATATTTAAATTATAACTTGTGAGAAACTCCCTGACGTAATATTCCATCATTGCAACTGTGAGTGGTAGCAGCGAAAATTTAAAGCGCCACTTGACTGGTTAAAAAGTGCGACAATGATAATGGGCGCAGGTACTGAAAGGGTAAGAAAGATACTATATTTTGCATCCACATAGTATAACTGTCCACCGCTGTGGTCTGGAGGTAGCGTGCTGCCTCGTCATGCAACGGGCTCGGGTTCGATCCCCGGTCGGGGCAGTTTTTCTGGGTGAGGTTTTTATCGGGATTTTTCCTTACCTATAAGACAAATGTCAGGAAAACTTTAAGGTCCAAACGGTCCCCGAAATCATATAGCCATCATCATCATCCTTATCATTATCATCATCACCATCATATCATCCTTCACCGGTGTGGAAAGCAACGGGAAACTACCACACCTACAATTCCCTAGTAAAGCTGCAAGCATAGCATGAAAATGCTATGATTGCAGTGAAGGACCTACCTTCAAGGAGAATCACTACGCATGCATGCATAGTGTAACTGGTAGATTATACTGATAGACCGCTGTGTATAAATAATAAACCAATTATTATTTTCAGCTTATCTTCGTCGTGGGAACTACAACGTCATTCTTGTGGATTGGAGTCCACTGGCAGCACTGCCCTGGTATTCTGCGGCTGTTATCAACTGCCATACTGTTGGAAGATACCTGGCGGATTTTCTCGAATTTTTGATCAACAAAGAATATATTTCTATCATGGATGTACATCTCATTGGCTTCAGTATGGGTGCCGAAATTGCTGGATTCACTGGGCAGGAATTAGGAGAGAGAGGTCTGAAATTGCCCCGGATTACTGGTAAGTATACGTCTTCTACTTCAGCGGTTCCCAACCTTTTTCGAATCGCGAACCCCTTCCACAACGATCTGAGTTGGGTGAACCACTGACTTTTAAATATACATACAGGAGACGTGCATAAAATTTAATTCGAAGAAAAAGGTTTAATAACCTTAAATTTAACTTAACCCTTAACGGTTAAAACCTAAAGT
Organism: Diploptera punctata; assembly: GCA_030220185.1. NCBI lineage: Eukaryota > Metazoa > Arthropoda > Insecta > Blattodea > Blaberidae > Diploptera > Diploptera punctata. Next base: position 2,241,443 of record JASPKZ010007340.1, on the reverse strand, counting down.
TACTCTAGTTACGGCTTAAAAGTTACGCAACGTGTAGACCTAGTTGTAGCGAAATCAAATGCCTTCCTAAAGTTGTTACATAAATCAGGCATTCGCGGTAAATATTATTTTTTTGTGGAAATGATGTGATAAATTCCCGATGTTACACGTATGCAACAAGGTGCATTATAGGGTCAATTTAATTTTAAAATAATAATAATCCATTCATAATAATTCTGCCCGAAGGCAGGTCCTTCACTGCAATTATAGCATTTTCATGCTATGCTTGCAGCTTTACTAGGGAATTGTGTAGGTGTGGTAGCTTCGCGTTGCTTTCCACACCGGTGCAGGATGATGGTGATGATGATAAGGGTGATGATGATGATGATGATGATGATGATGGCCATATGATTTCGGGGACCGTTTGGGTCTTAAAGTTTTCCTGACATTTGTCTTACAGGTGAGGAAAAACCCCGATAAAAACCTCACCCAAAAAAACTGCCCCGACCGGGGCTCGAACCTGGGCCCGCTACGTGACAAGGCAGCACGCTACCTCGAGACCACAGCGGTGGACATAATAATAATAATAATAATAATAATAATAATCTTCTTCTTCTTCTTCCTACCAAGTATTAGGCCAAGGCCTGTTACGATCCTATAGAAAATTTTCCCTCCAGCGTTTCATAGGACGACCCAGTGATCTTCGTCCTCTTGGTATATAATTATAAACAGCTTTGGGGAACCGATTTGAACTCATTCTTTCAAGATGGTGTTTCCAATTTAGTTGGTACTGTTTAATGTATTCCAAAATTGGCGTAGTCTTCAATTCTTTTAAGATATCGGTGTTCCTTTCCCGATCCCATCTGGTGTAACCCGCTGTTCTGGCGCATGAATCTCATTTCACAAGCTGTTATTCTGCTTTCATGTTGTTTTCTTAGTGTCCATGCTTCACTACCATAGGTCAACACTGGTCTAGCCAAAGTGTTATATAAAAGTAATCTGGTGTTTTTTTGTACAAGGGGTGGTTTCATAACTTGATTAAATTCCTAAACTTTTATTATAACTAGTAACTTTTTCAGGGATATCCTTTCATCCCAGATAGAGAGATAATATCCAAGATATTTAAATTGATTAGATCTCTCTAAAATTTTATTCTGGAGACAGATTTTACTTTGTATGGGGTCCTTCCCATGAAATGCCATAATTTTAGTTTTGTTAATTGATATTTCCATATTAAATTTGGCACCTATATTTTGTAAATTATAAATTGATCGTTACAAATCATTTTCGGAAAGTGCCAGAAGAGCTAAATCGTCTGCAAAAAGAATAGCATCGAGTTTGAGGTTCCTATTAATGGGTATATATCCTCGTTGTGTTTTCCTCCATTCATTTATTAATTTATTCATGTATATAATGAAAAGCACCGGTGAAAGTCCACATCCCTGTCTTACTCCAGTGTTGATCTTTTCCCAAGAAGATAATTTGCCATCTTGTTTAACAGAGATTTCATTATCTTTATAGATGTTGAAGATATTAGTAATATATTGTTGTGGAACGTTATCATCAGCTAAAATTTGTAGTAATATATTTCTGTCTACTTTGTCAAAAGCCTTTATGAAGTCAATGAAGGCGATATGAGTTTCTATATTGAATTCCTTGTGCTTTTCTAATAGTAGTTTTAGAGTAAAGAATCCATCTGTACAAGATCTACCCTTTCTGAATCCATTCTGCTCTTCTCCAATTATATTTTCATAAATTTTCCTCAATTTATAATAATAATAATAATAATAATAACAATAATAATAATAATAATAATAATAATAATAATAACAATAATAATAACAATAACAATAATAATAATAATAATAATAATAATAATAATACTATTATTGTTTCCTTCATTTCTGCAGCATTGTAATAATATAATAATAATTATTATTATTACTATTATTATTGGATACCGAAGTTAACATGGAAGGAGAACATGAATACATTAATGCAAGCAAGAGGGCTAAGCAATGAAGATGCGGAGATTTGGAGGTTTGGCACGGGAAGACGGCTGCAGCTGTAAAAAAAAAACGAAAATAGATAGATATAGACTATTATTATTATTATTATTATTATTATTATTATTATTATTATTATTATTATTATTATCATTACAATGTTGCAGAAATGAAGGAAACAATAATAGACCTGACAATGAAACCCGCCATTACGGTGAAGTTTTGGCGAACCCCTTGAAATATGCGAACCAGAGGTTCGGAAACGATGTTCTAGGGCGTATTTCTATTTTAAGGTTAGGCTGTAAGCCTGTGCCGACTCAAAGCATATCCCTCCATCTTGTCATGGGGCGTCCAACGGAACGTTTATCTCTTGGAATATATTGTAAAGCCTGTTTTGGTAGACGAGATGCCTCCATTCGATTTATATGATGAAATCATTTAAATTTATTGTATGTTAATTTATTTACTAATTCATATATTTGTAATTGTTCTCTAATGTCGGTATTGCGGATATGTTCTCTTAAAGTGTGTCCTGTTATCCTACTTAAGAAACTCATTTCTGCCGTTTTTATCTTCCTTTTTCCAAATGTATTTAATGTCCAGTTTTCACTTTCGTATGTTAGGAGTGGGACTGCCAAGTCCTTATAAAATCTCATCATTGTTTCTTTTCTGGTTTTATTAAGGAAGGTTCGTTGAATTGTGCCACACATATTTTGTTAATTTATTACCTAGATCTTTCTCTTTTTCATATGATAATAAGCATCCTAAATGATTGAAACATCTTACTTGATCAATGGTTTTGTTTTGTAGAACTATTTTTGATCGGATAGGATATTTTCCTTCAAATACCATTACTTTTGATTTGTTTGTTGATAAATATAGATTATAATCTAACATAATTTCTTGCAATTTATATATATAATTTTTTTTGTAATTCATCTTCAGAACCTGCGAGGATTACTTGGTCGTCGGCAAATAAAATAGAATTTAAAATACTTTTTCCTAATTTAAAATTATAACGTAATTGTCCTTACCATTGACTAATTGCATCATCAATATATATGCTAAACCGAACTGGAGACAGTGGACAGCTTCTGTGTACTCCTTGATAATCAGTTCACTTCTTCCATTGGTATTAATTATGCATATTTTTGTGCCATTGTACATTTATGTTATTACTTTTATTATTATTATTATTAATATTATTACTTTTATTATTATTATTATTATTGTTATTACTATTATTATTATTACTATTATTATTATTATTACTAGTATTATTATTGCTATTATTATTATTATTATTATTATTATTGCTATTATTATTATTATTATTATTGCTATTATTATTATTATTATTATTATTATTATTATTATTATTATTATTATTATTATTATTATTATTATTATTCACTTTGGTCTCGAGGTAGCGTGCTGCCTTGTCACGCAGCGGGCCCGGGTTCCATCCCCGATCGGGACAGTTTTTCTGGGTGAGGTTTATATCCGGGTTTTTCCTCACGTGTAAGACAAATGTCAGGAAAACTTTAAGGCCCAAACGGTCCCCGCAATCATATGGCCATCATCATCATCAACATCATCCTCATCCTTCACCGGTGTGGAAAGCAACGAGAAGCTACCACACCTACAATTCCCTAGTAAAGCTGTTAAGCGTAGCATGAAAATGCTATGATTGCAGAATTACTATGGATGGATTATTATTATTATTATTATTATTATTATTATTACTATTATTAATCCGACCGGCTTATCTTTATTAAGTTAAACAAGTACCTTTTGGCAACGGAAATGGATTTTATAAGAAGGGCAGCAATAATTTCAAGCAGAGAAAAAATTAGAATCTCAGTTATAAGAGAGGAAATGAAGACTGAAGAAACTATTTTAGATTACATTAAAACTCAGCAATTAAGATGGTACGAACATGTCCAGCGAATGTTTTTTTGGAATGGAAAATGTGTTTTGGCGCAGAGCTATGGGATTTGCGCTGGTTCGAGTCCCCATGGGGGAGAAATTTTCTCATGAGATTTCGGCTACTAAGGGGCCTGTGCCCACCAGCATCGTGAGGCATTTGGATAGCTACAATAAGTAGCGGCTCCAGGTTGAGAACACCAGCTATAATGGCTGGGGGACCCGACATGCTGACCACATGCCACCCCTATTCTGGCAGGATGATCGTCTACCTCTGTGATTAACACATGTATTTGCGAGGCCATCAACCGGCTGGTAGGCCAGGGGCCTTCTAGGCCTGTCGGTCATGGCGTTAGTTAGTTAATAGTGTTCTTTTGGTGCTCCAGTCTATTAATTCCTAATAGTGATCAAAAGAAGCGCATTTGGCTTACTCTAAGTTGATGAGAATTTCTTTTATTTAAATCCAAATTTCACTTCCGTACTTTAAAGCAGCTTTTGATGTGATGTTACGTAATCTTGGTTTTCTATCTGTCCTCATCTGTATACCAAAATGTCTTCAAGATTTTTATGTCCTAAAAAATCCATCGGTACCAGCCGGTTTTAACCCGCGAACCTCGATAACTACAGTTCACCAGGACCGTCAAATGGTTTTAATGATAGGCATTTAATATGACTATTTAACTCATGCCCCAAATGGGAGTCAATGACCAATCACGTTTCAATGATTTCTGTTTTACAACCAATCAGAGTCGTGTTTCACCAAATATTTATCAGTGTTATAATTGCCATATTAAAGAAAGCTCCTCCTTATAATATTGCGATCCTTTGGCAATAAATAGTATGATCTGGTTGCAGTGATAAACAAAAGAAGCAGTAGAAGCGTACCTATCGTTTCTCATTTGTTTTCAAACATCGCCGTTTACAATAAATATATAAATATTTTAAAATAACTATAGTTAAATAATGATTTGTGAGTAAACAGCTTAATTTTATTCGTTAAATAGTCCTAACAAATGCCACTCTTGATTTTCAAATTCTCTAGATAAATTCACTCCTCACTTCGTGAGTCGTGAATTTATCGATAATTTGGAAATCACTCGTGGCATTACTTATGATAATTATGAAGATATGGATTCTGATAATAAAATTCCAACCCAGAATTTGGATTGACTATTTAACTCATGCCACAAATGGGAGTTAATTACTAATCATGTTTCAACGAATTTTGTTTTACAACCAATGGCAATCGTGTTTCACCTCACTTTTTATCGAATTCTCTTTACCAGCTCCTGATTTTGTGGTAAAGAAAGCTCTTCCTTTTTAATATCCTGAACAGATCAGAGCATTACTTTGCAGTGACTGACTCTCCAACAAATACATTGAATGTAGCAAATAATGAACAGATTCCTTCGGGATACACATTTGATAATCGTGTGTTCAATAATTGTGTTTTTAAAAATGATTTTACTGAGGTATTTACTAAAAAATTCAATTAATTATCTATAATATTGGTTATAATATACAGTTTAATATGTTTCATTTTTTCTCCACTAGGGTACATTCTTACAATATCGCGATCCTACTTAGCAATACATAATATGATCAAGTTGCAGTGAATAAACAAATGAAACATAACCACACTTTCTGATTTGTTTTCAAATCGCCGTTTCATATTAAATAAATTAATATTTTGAAATACCGGTAGCTACATTTAAATAATGTTCTTGAGTCCTAACATATGCCACACTTGATTTCCAAATCCTCTAGATAAATTCACTCCTGACATTACTTTTGATAAATTAAAAAAAAATTAAGGAAAAAGTCTAGTCAGGTTAATCGGGTGTAGGATTTGTATCCGGTCTCATAATACGCTAGCACACGAGTCAACTTGCACAACAAAAATAGTTTTTTGAGAGTAATCCAAAATTTAAAATGTTCTTTTTTACTCGCATAACTTTCAGGCAATAACAAATGTGCACGTGTTACAATTGCACTGCAGCTGCCTGAAATTCTAAGTAAAGCTCTCGTAAATCATAATAAGAATAGAGTTTGATGAGCTTTTAAAGTTGCGATTTACAAACAAGCATCAAATACATCTGTAAAATCTTATAGTTAAGAATAAATGTTCTTTATCGATTTGGGAAGTTCAGGAAGGGTGTGAGCGAAAACTTGAAAATCCACAAATTCTCATAGTATATTATAATGTGAGATTGGGAAGTGGTTTTTACAGAAGGGAGGAAATGATTACAAACTGAGCGACAGCGAGGTTTTTAATTTCCGAGATTGTGTAAAACACTTCACAAACGTGCGTTGTACATTATTTTTTGCACGATGGTGTTTTCAAAATAATAAATAATAGTAAAATAATGTCTTTATTGGAAATATTTGCGTTCATTATAATCAACTGACTAACATTAACAGTGTGGCCAATGTTTATACGGTAAATGCCGAAAATAATTTAGTTGAGACTAAAGCAAATCATGACATCAATCAGGAATAAAATGGCAAGTACGAATTTATTGTTTTATATTGTTTCAAATAAAATTAAGTTAATTTAAAATGCAGTGATTTGTTTCGTATAATGTATATTAACACTACCCTTTGGATATATATTTATATATATATATATATATATACATTGTATGTAATATAGGCCTACATAAAGGGCAGTCGTTTTACTTCCCTCCCTAGGTAGGTTATTTGTAATGTTACAGTATAATTATTTGGTTATTTATCGGTTGGCAACCCCGAAATTTATGAAATTGAACTTTCAATCATGGTCGTCATTGCTGTAAGTACGACAGAACACACTATCGCGCAAAAACAAATTTTAATTATAGACAGAAGTTTGTTTTAGTTGAGGACGACTGATATATCAGATAAGGATTTTTAAATTTTAACATTTTAACCAATAACCTCAACGATGGTTTAACATGACTATTTAACTCATGCCACAAATGCTAGTCAATGACCAATCACGTTTCAATGAATGTTGTTTTACAACCAATGACAGTCGTGTTTCACCTCACTCTTTATCGATTTCTCTTTACCAGCTCCTGCTTTTGTGATAAAGAAAGCTCCTCTTTTTTAATGTTCTGAACAGGTCAAAGCATTATTTTTTCTCCAACAAATACATTGAATATAGCAAATAATGAAAAGGTTCCTTGATTTTACTGAGTTATTTACTAAAAAAAATGAACAACCCGTAATGTTTATTATGATATATAGTTTGATGTGTTTCATTATTTCTCCACTTGGGTGCACTCTTACAATATTGCGATCTTATTTGGCAATAAATAATATGATCAAGCAGCAGTGAATGAACATAACCTCACATTTCTGATTTGTTTTCAAACATCGCCATTTACATTAAATATATTATATTTTAAAATAACTATAGTTAAACAATGATTTATGAGTAAACAGCTTAATTTTATTCGTTAAATAGTCCTAACAAAGCCACTCTTGATTTACAAATTCTCTAGATAAATTCACTCCTCACTCGTGAGTCGTGAGTTTATCGATAATTTGGAAATCACTCGTGGAATTACTTATGAAAAGTTTATAAAAGTCTAAAGTCGGTTCTCTTGAAATAATGGTTACCATGTTCGCCTGTGATACAACTTTCGCGTGTTCAAACCCGGCCGGGATCGATGAATTTTTCACGTCGAGAATCTCCTGAGTATGGATTCCTTCGGAAAGGAACTAAACCGTGAGCTCCGTTACGTAGATTTACGACATAAAAGAACCTCTAGCCTGAAAAAGAGGCTTGTGAGCGTAGTTCGTCGAGTCGTTCACATCTAAGATTTCAATTGCGACGCTAATAATTTCAGCTGTTAAAAAGCGTAGTTAAATAAAATGACATAACACAGGCCTAAAATTAGTCTGAAAATATTAATGCAGAAAGAGTGAATAGATTTTTTTTTTCAATTATTCATCACGCCTGTCTTTTTTAATGTTGCCACAAAGAAAGAGAAGAAAGGAAGAAAAATGGATGGTCAGTTGTGATGGACATCTTTTCTCTTGTCATTTTTAATCTCACTGCACAAAGTTATCTGTCGCTAGTTCTCTCTCTCTCTCTCTCTCTCTCTCTCTCTCTCTCTCTCTCTCTCTCTCTCTCTCCTTCTCCTCGTCAAAATGATCTCCATTATGTGTGTCACCACGTAATCACTGGATTCACCCCCCCCCCACCCTTCCTCTTAATGTCAATCTACACAACATGTAACTTCGTTCAACAATGTGACGTATAGACCACATCCACTTAAATTATACACTGCCTCAGTTCCAGGATTGTTTCTATATATGTCCTGACGATCCTGACGGACTATACAGTTGTTTATCATGCTCACCTCTGGCTCGGAGGTCAATGAATAGTATTATCAATTTCTTGCTATCATAAACACAGAAAATGAATTCCTTTTTTATGAAAATTTTCTTACGGACTTCTTTGATAGGAGTTATATGTAATACATTAATTATAATTAATTAATTGTAACTAACTCACTGGCACTATCGAACACGTAGATTCATGTCCGCGCGGACATACGCTCTCCATACACCCTTATCCCAAGCTAATGTTTTCCATCATTCTCTGTATAATCTACTTCTCTCAAATCATGATTCATGTTATTCTCCCACCTCATTGTTAGTCTATCAACTGGACGTTTTCCTTCTAGTTTTCCGACAAGAAGCTTCCATGCACCTCGACGAGACTTAACTATTCTTATTTATATATCTGGTCTCTTATAAAGACCATGCATGTTATTAGTCATCTCCTGTCTGTTTATCTCTCTTTGGTCCAAACAATTCCCTAAGAACTTTATTCTCAATTACTCGTAATCTCCTTTCCCCCCTTAAAGTAGAGTTCATGTTTCGCATTCATATAATATAACTGGGAGAATAGCAGTTTTATACATATATATATATATATATATATATATATCTTATATATATATATATATATATATACATATATAGTTTGAGAGCTAATCATACAGAGTGTAGAGTCTCGGGTTCAAATCCCGACTCAGGCATTTATTTTGCTTTTATGTCATATATATATATATATATATATATTGAAAGGAGTTGGGACTACAAGAGTCCTTCTAATGCATAATAACATGCATTCCAGAATTGAGCCTATGTTTAATTTCTTTGTGCATCTCATTCCTATTTGTAATTATTGTTCCTAGGTATTTAAATTCAGCCACTTCTTCAGAATTTCCCTCATTTGTCATTAGCTGTTCATTTCTATTATATATTTATTTGTATGAAGATATATTTAGTTTTATTGATGTTTACTTCCAGTCCCAATTACTAAGTGTTACGGTACTCAAAGTGTGCGTGTTGGCCCTTAGTACCTCCTCGCTATCGCCCAATAGTACTACACCATCAGCATAATCTAACAGCTTATTAATACCATTGAGTTGTAGGCCTTCTTCATCCTCTAAATATTTGATGGCATGTTCTTGTACATTCATAAATTATACCTTTCTTCGTTTTAATAAATAAATAAATAATATATATATATATAGGCCTATATATGGCCTATATAAGGAATGCTTAGAAAATTGTAGTGCGTGAGATTTAAGTATGTGATTGACATTTATAAATATCACTGGCTATCTATTACTTTCAATATCCTAGCCTCATGGGCTAGTGGTCAGCGTTCCTGACTACTGTTTATGAGGTCGCGGGTTCGATTCCCGGTCAAACCACAGGAATTTTTCCTTAAAGGGAAGCATTCCTATGGTTGCCCATTGTCTGGAATTTAGGTTAAGTTTAGGTTAAGACTCTCCTGGCGCTTCATTATCATTTATCACCCATCATATCATCGGGGTAACGTAACTCCGCCTTCCAGGCGTCCCAACTTCAGAAGTGGGTTAAAATAAAGCCAATGCCAGGAGAGAACACCAGAAATGTCGAAATGACAACCTGGGGCATTGAAAAAAAAATATGTATCCAAAAGATTTCTTACTACGTATGATACAGGGATGATGTCAACATTCAGTCGGAAGTCCCCTTGAATCAGATAACAAAAACTTTATTGTACAGCAGCCAAATATGTATAAACTGTCAATCACATACTGTTTATTTTTTATTTCACTCACCTCTTACTTCATAACTCCTCGCAAACCCTGAGTGAAATAAAAAATAAACAATATTAAAAAACCTCATAGTGTTATTTCCTATCTACATAACTTAATGTCAATCACACGCTTAGATCTCACGCACTGTAACAACAAAATAAACGTCTTTCGTTCATTTTCAAAATTTGTGTGCAGTAATCTAAATTGTTGGGGCAGACCGTATCGTAATTTATTCAGGTAATACGTTACAAGCCGGAAGATCGAGGTTCGAGTTCCGGTGAAGTCTGTATTTTTTAAACTGAACCAAACCTTTTGACGTCACCATGGCCCTGGGGTCGACTCAACCTCTAAGGGAAATTAGTACCAAAGTTTGTTCTGGGGAAAAAGGCAGCCCTCATGCAGAGTTGACAACCCGGCTGACATCAAGTGCCAATTGTGTAGAAAAGTAGGAGCCTTAACCTCCTACTACCCCAAGGACCTCCTTAGGCCTGTAGTGGGATAATTTTACCTTTGCTAATGAATTACATAAATAATTCATGGCACGTTAAAGAACCTTAACATGAAGTAAGATGTTTAAGCAAAATTTATCAGTCATGCACAGATTTCAATTGCAACGCTAATTACCTGAGTCGTTAAGAATGTATAAAATAAATACTAACTAACTATAACTAGGTCAGTTAAATAAAAACCTTAAAGTCGTATGCCGTACTTAATATCTTTTCCCTTCACATTACGTCTCTGACTCACTCCCTCTTCTGATTCGCTGTCTTCACACACAACCAGGGAATGCAAACAGTGGGAGCGGACGGTAATACATTAGAAAGAAAGATATTGTCAATCACAATGATGGCGGAGGTATAATAAGAACAGTTAAGTCTCATAGATTGCGATGGGCAGGACATGTGGCACGAATGGAGAATGAAAAGCGTGCATGGAAGCTTCTTGTAGGAAAACCAGAGGGATAACGCCCAATTGATAGACAAAGAATGAGGTGGGAGAATAACATTAACTATGATTTGAGGGAAGTAGATTACACATGGAATGATTGGAAAACTTTAGCTCAGGATACGAATGAATGGAAAGCTTATGTCCGCGCGGCCATGAACCTACGGGTTCGATAGTGCCAGTGAGTTAGTTAGTTAGTGATGGTTGAGGACCTTCTCATTACCTAGACTTAGAGCATGCGCAGACCGAGGTTTAAAGTTACATTGACACCCTAGAATGTCGGACGAATGGATTTGGACCCCTTCAGCGCTCCAGTCGTTCTTAGAAAAGTTAACGCCTCTATTCAGTCCCTTCCACCACGTCAAACAGTAGCCACGATTACTTTCCGAGTAAAGATGTTGCCAAATTTCCCCTAAAGAGTGTCATAGATCTTGAATATTGAATCATGTAAGGTTAATTATTACTTCATATTTAAGTAGGTCTAATGACGCAGGTAGACTTTTACTATTTGCTTAATAATATTTCTTTCACCACTCCGTGCTCAAGTGTTCATGTTGAGTTGACAACACTGGACTGCAGGTGCAAATAATCTGTCACCCAAGAGGGTTCAAAATTGTGAGTAGTTGGAGGAGAGAATGGGAGAGATAGAAAAGAGAGAGACAGGAATGCAGGGAGGGAAATCATTTACTGAGGCAGAAGAGGAATTAATGTTCAGTTCGCATATCTTGCGGGGTCACAGATGCGTTCCAACGCGTTGGTCAGACATTAACTAACTAATACCTATTCAAAAAGACTGCCCCAGTCAGAAAGATGCCGACAGTTGTATTATGTTTAATTTTCTTTAGCGATTTGCAAATAACAAAATCCTTTAGGTCATTATTCAGACTGGGAGGGCAGATGCTCTGAGCAGTGCGACCTGAAATATCATATTAATGGTTACATCGTAAGATCCTTATACGCGATATAACCTTGGTGTTAAAGAGTCTAAAAGTGACATTAAATAAAAAAAGAATACTATATGTTACAGGTTTGGATCCTGCTTACCCTCTTTTCAATTATGCGAGTGGTATTTTGCGTTTAAGTAAAGAAGATGCTATGTTTGTGGACATCATCCATACTGATGGAGGAGTACTTGGATTCCCTTCACAAATAGGACACGTGGACTTTTTCCCAAACAGTGGACGAGATAAACAACCTGGCTGCAATAGGATATCAACTTTTCTAAGAGGATCTTTTGAAGACCTAGGTAAGTCAAAATTATTAATTAATTTGTGTTTATTTATAACCAGGAATGGGGACTGGGATGAGTTAATATGAATTTATCTACGTATGCACTGTTTCATCTTGGAAGCACAATATGAAATCTTACTTTTAATGCGAATAAACCAGTGCTTCGATACTACAGTTTTTGAAAATATTAAAACAATTTGTACAAACTGACAAATACAAAAATGTATGGAAATAGGCTAGTTGGTAAACAATGGGAGAGGTGGTTATAAGGGGTTAGAGAAGATGGGAGAATTATACCAGGTGGCAGGAACTTGAATGTAGACGTTACAAATAGAGAATAGTGGAGGCAACCTGAGAGATAAGGCAAGGCAATGTTTGGGCTGTAGCGCTACAGTAGAGAGAGAAGAAGAATAATAAGAAGAAATAAATTAAGTAACTCACTGCTATGTATTATACCTTTAAGGACAAATTTCCTAATGCTTACGTGATTTGTTTGTACTGAGAATCAATCGAGGTTGTTTAAATCCAATGATTTCACATATAGTCAAAACGTGACAAATTTTCCGTAGTATTTATTTATCTCGTTCCAAGCCTGCTTATAACAAATTTGAAATTCTTGCTTAAAGCTACATACACCATAACTGATTATACTAAACGACTTTGAAAGACAAGATACTTATCTTTGATATATATTTTTTTATTTATTAATTTTATAGTCTGGTGGATATTAGGGCTCTCACCTTTCTAGAGAATGGGACTTGACGTCAGCCGGATTGTCTTCGCTACGGTTGTCTTTTCCTTCCAGAACAAGATCTAGTACTCTTTTTCATTAGAGTCTGAGTTGATCACAGGATCATGATGCCGCTAGAAGGTTTGGATCAGTTCAAAAAATTCTGACCCCACCGGGGCTCAAACCCTCGAACTTCCGATTTGTAATATATTCAACTCTATGATTGTATAATTATTTTAGTTTACTTTGACTGTGATGTAATAAAATTACATTTTCAAAAATAGAAACTTGATTTTAACTCAGAATTGTTTTTATTTACTTGGGGTCCGCACAATACGATATACATAATCCATCCATCTATAGTAATTCTGCCCGAGGGCAGGTCTTTCACTGCAATCATAGCATTTTTATTCTATGCTTTGCAGCTTTACTAGGGAATTGTAGGTGTGGTAGCTTCCCGTTGCTTTCCACACCGGTGAAGGATGATAATGATAAGGATGATGATGACCGGATGATTTTCGGGGACCGTTGGGCCATGACGTTTCCCTAGACATTGGTTCTTACTGGGTGAGGAAAAAACCCCGAACTAAAAAACCCTTATCACCCGAGGAGAATGTCACCGACCGGGAACATCGAACCCGTGGCCCGAATGCGTGACAACGGGCAAACACGGCTACATCGAGACCACAGCGGTGGACATTATACATAAGCCCATGTTTTCCCTTGACAGAGAGTTAAGCGCTCTCCCTCTACAGGGAAGAATTTGAACCAGTTGCATATGAATTTAGTTACACTGATTTTCGTATAGATGTCATTTGAGTGGTCCGTGGTCAGCGGTTCCGGCCTCATAATGACATCGTAGGGAAACCAAAAGTCGGTAGTTACTAGGACGCGGAAAAAATCGCGGAAATTGTGCTTAGGATGCTTTTACTTCGGTGGCTTAAGGATTTTACGCGAGGCCCTAGAATCTTCAGAATCGGGGCCCCACGGCTGAAAAGTCACCGCCGGGAGGAACTTGCTCCCTTGGATTTGTTCCATCCTAAAAAATCCATCAACCACCGGCCTGGTTTTGAAACTCGCGACACTTAGGACCAAAGGCAAGGAGCTACTAAACCACTAGGCCATCGCGGCCGATATATAATAATCATAAAATTGAATTTCGGTATGCGATTTTAGGGTTAAAAATAGGGGGTCCATCGATTGTCGAAACTTCCTCAACATCTTCCTTTTTATCCTATATATATGACTTGAATAAACCTCCTCAAAATTTATATTATGTTATATCCACAACGGTATATTTGAAAATTTCCTAATCACCTGCTATCCCCTAAGGAGCAAAGACGTACAATTCCTGCCAGAATACGGGAAGGAAAATTATAAATGAAAACTGCTTCCTTACAACAAAATGTTCGTTTTAGACGAGTTTCAAACCAACTTTAAATCAGAGCTTACAAACCGGTAAACAAAGTTTGGCCAAGGAAAGTGTTAAACTGAGGCTTGTTTTGAACGTGATTTCCTGCGAACCTTGTGATGAGATTAAACACATACAGACTGGAAAACATTACAACTTACTGTACATAAGTTCCAGATATAACACGTGTTAGCCATTTTCTTCTGTTTATCGGTCAAAACTTGACGTTCCCTGACGCCATATTCAACTTGACTAAACTCTTTGTTATATCTGATCCATTCTTTTGTTTCTGTTATAATCAATGGCGAACGACATTTAGTGCTCCACGCTTCAGGCTATTCTCACAGTTGTTCACTTTATCTGCAAAAAATATTGCTAGCAGTTTGCTTCCAAAGCAATTCTGTAATATTGACTATGCCCTTAAGCTTGCGCCTACCTTTTTATTAGGCCTATTCCTTCCAGCAATACTTACTTACTTACTCACTGGCACTATCGAACCCGTAGGTTCATGGCCGCACGGACATAAGCTCTCCATACATCCCTATCCTGAGCTAATGCTTTCCAATCATTCCCTGTATAATCTACTTCCCTCAAATCATAGTTAATGTTGTTCTCCCACCTCATTCTTGGTCTACCAACTGGGCGTTTTCTCCTTCCAGCAATGGTTATATAAATTCTGTGAGCCATTAAAATAATACTATGATTTGAGGGAAGTAGATTATAATAGGAATGATTGGAAAGCATTAGCTCAGGATAGGGATGTATGGAGAGCTTATGTCCGTGCGGCCATGAACCTATGGGTTCGATAGTGCCAGTGAGTAAGTAAGTAAGTAAATATTAAAATAATATAGGTCATTCTATGCCACCGTGCTTATTGTGGCGTGGAAAGAAAAATATTGTGAAGTGCGATTACATCGTACCCGGTTCGCCGAGAACAAGCACTGGCATCGGGACCGCTTGCCGCCTAGGATCGTAGATTATGTCATGTTGTGCATGACTTATGAAACCCGTAGTTCAATGCCGCATTCACTTGCTCCTCCTCTATCCCCTAACCTCATTCTTTTGAATCTAGTTTGTATCTGAGGTATTCAATTCAATAAGATTCATCCGAATATTAACATCCCCCCTATATCCGTCTATACCCGATATCCGTCTATACCCTATATCCCCACATGAAGAAAGGATACTCCCTTGCGGAAGTTGCTTAAACAAGCTATATATTTTAGTTGTACGGTTATTTTCCTACAGATATGTCAGCAAGTGACAAGTGGTTAGCTCATCTACTCAAATTGACACATATAAGGTAACAAATTTACTATTTGGATGGGAACGATCGACTAAATTTTGCTGAGAAACTCGAATTTGAAGTTTTTTAGGAGACCGAAAATCTTCAGGTTTGGGACCCACACCTTAAAGACCCTTCCGAAGAATTTTTATCTTGGATTTTTCCATCTTAAAAAAATTAATCGGACCCGACAGAGTTATAAACCTTGATCAGAAGTAAGGAACTCAACCCCTAGACATCCTAACATCTTTCCAAACTTTTTCCCAAAAAAAATTAAAGCATTTCTACTGTCGCCATTCGATCTACACGATCTACCAATCCCAGCCTCCTAGATTGTGACAGAGCTATTTTCTACGACGCTATTAAAAACTGGGATAATTTGCGTCACAATTCAAAGTTTGACGCAAAAGGGTCGACAAATTTAGCTCAGAAGACTCTTGTTTCGGTTATAAAAGTTTTTACTATCAATAAATCTAAGGCAGGGGCCCATGACTTTATTTCCCTCCCAAAGGAAGTTATGCTCCACACTTTTACACACTGAAAATCCAACTCTTCCGGGAATAAATCCGGAATTCTCGGAATCAATGGTGTGAATGGTAAATACTATTGTCTGTCCAGCCTAAGAAACACATTTTGACATTTAATTTCCGAATGTATTACTTCGCACAGCACGTGCAAAAGTACATGCGACCTCGGCCAGCTGTTTATTACAAGCCGATAAATGAAAGCACAACAATCGTTTTAATTGTTAATGTTTAATGTTGCAGATTGTATTAACACACACAATGGTATATCGAAAACGAATTAAATTATAATGTATTGTAAATTTTAAATTAATTCAAATCAAACATTTAAATTAAAATAATTATCATCATTATCATCCTGTATCATGTGAGCTGCCGCCGTCTTCTGAAAACCAAACGCCATTCCTCTCTGTCCATCCATTGATCTTCCTCCAATCCTCTGATATTCATAGCTGCTTATACCCCTTCTATCCAAGTGTTCTTCGGTCTTCCTCCTTTCTATTGGGATCCATTCCATAACAATTTTAGGCAATGTTCGCTCTGGCATTTTTTTGACATGGCCATACTACTGTAATCTTTTCTTTTCTATAATGCCTATGATGTCCGGCTCCTCTTGTACACCCATAATTTCCCTTATTTCTTTATTTCGTATTCTATCCATTCTAGATTTTCCAGCTGATCTTCTTACATCCATGTTTGTACTTAAAATTCTTTTCATTTCCCTGGTAGGAATTTGCCAGACTTCAGCACCATATGTTAAAATGCTCTGATGGTTTCATATATTTGTAATTTTCTATTTTTTTGATAATATTTTTGCTCCACCAATCAGAGTTTAAAGCATTTATTGCTTCTTTTGTTTGTGCGATTCTATTTTTAATTTCCACTCTGTTATCGCCTGAATGGTCTAATTTTGTTCCTAAATAAGTGTACTTACAGAAAAACCTATGCACCTTATAACGAACTACACACTTCACTAAATCATCCACCACTCCTAAAAGAGGTTTAGGCCTTTTCCTCTTTATGTTGGGCGTTTTGATATTACCAGTATATTTTAATTCCCTGCGAATATGTACAACACCAGTCTCCGACACATCAGTGTAATCTTCAGCTATTTTAACTATATCGTTCACTACAGTGCTAAGATTATACTCCATAAACTTACAAAATACATTTAACACCATCTGTTTTTCACCATTCTTTAACAATTTCCCTTTATGGTGTTTTTTTTTATAATTTTGATCACACATTTTATCACCAAGTTAAGTTATCATAAACTAAACGACAGCTGTCACATTTGTAAATGGTATTCAACTTCCTTTCAAGAATCGATCATAATGTTAAAGATTCCGGGCTATGTGGCCGTAGTCTCTAACTGGTGTTTCTTGTAGACGTTTCTCCCTCAACTGCGGAGAGCATCTTCACTGGCGAGTGCTTCTAGGTGGTGTTATCTTGTCGTAGACTCGACTGACCATTCACAGTCGAGTCTAGGGCCGCATGCAAATACATTAGTCTCTACTCAAATTACTTCCAATCACCGGTGAGCTGACTCACCGTGAGCAAGTGCAAAGATCGAATTAGCTACCCACAAACTGGTCATGCATGAAAGTCGTCGTTTTCGTAATATTGGCAAGAAATTACACAGAATTCTCAGCGATAAAACCACTTCCGTTATTTTCGTCTGCTATAGAGGAACGCATTTACGCTTGCGTCCCGCAAATAATACCGTATACAACGACGTCTGCGTTGCGCAATATTACGCCGATTCTCCTGTTCTTCCAGTTGAATTCTTTGGTAGACTCTATCAAATTCCTCTTCTCCGCGTATACCGAAAACATGATCGAAGTCTTCAAGGTCCGACATCTTGGATAAAGCGGCAAGGTTTCAAACTACATCGGTTACCATCGGTTCCCTTCGGGATTCTCACGATAAGTTTCTATCTTAAGCTATGATCTTAAGTTACCTCGTCAGGTAGCTTACGAATTTCAACAATTATTATCGCATGAATAGATTTCTGAGTAAGCAAAATCGTATTAGGATAAAACTTTCTCAGCCGAGAACGCCTTTTACGGTCTAATGCGTTCAAAGTTTCGACCCTACGACAAGGTAACACCATCACCTAGAAGCACTCGCCACTGAAGATGCCCTCCGCAGATGAGGAAGAAACGTCTAGAAGAAACACCAGTTATAGACCACGGCCACATAGCCAGGAATCTTTTAACATTATGATTACCAGCCGTGAAAGCCTGCATTCCACAAGAATCAACCAGTTTCAAACAAATGCGAAATTTTAATTACCCTCCGACCTTCAAAGGAATATGTAGGTGTATACTGGTGTAGGCCTATACTGTATTCTGAACATCTATAGTTAATATAAATAGCTTGAAGTACGTAATTAATTAATCAAGTACGTGATCTATTTTTTTCGCTTTCGCTGAACTGTGCTTTGGTCATGAACGAATCGCAGTAACTGCAGCAGTCATCTGCGGGGATTTCCCGTCCATTTGTTTTCCTCAAATGTGTTATTGTATAGCTGGTTTAACTTGGCAGAGAGAGAGAGAGAGAGAGAGAGAGAGAGAGAGAGAGAGAGAGAGAGAGAGAGAGAGAGAGAGAGAGAGAGAGAGAGAGAGAGAGAGAGAGAGATGGAGATACAAGGGTAGATCGTTGACCGCTTTAGTCCGATGCAAAAGAAAGAATCCACCCTGTTGTCAGTTTTCGTCTTCCCCCTTTCCCCTATTAACATCTGGTGAAGAAAAACCATCAACACTGGTGCGAGTGAGAGAGGCGAGTACAGTTGTCTCATTCTACAAATTTCTCGTAAAGTTAAACCAGAGAGACTATAGTGTGTTTCTTACGCTGAACAGAGTACAGTTCACCAGGACCGATTTATGTCATTTGAAGTGTAACGGTATGTTCGTCGTACCCGGATGTCTTGACATTAAGTGAGTGTACGATCGCAACGTCAAATGTCTTCAGAGTTAGAGGAAACGCCCCCGAATAAATGTTCACAACGTAGAGAAATTTTGCAATATAACAATTGTAGTTAAATATTCTCTAAATAACAAATTAAAAAATATATGTATATTGGAAAGTCTTTTTGTCGTGATCTCTGTACAGTATTCCTGGGATTTAAATTTGCATTTCATTTACAGACATATATCAATTTTTTATCAGATCAGTCAGCGATTTAATTTTGTTTTCGTCATGTAGTATAACCAAAATCCGATTACGTGATGTGAATGCAAAAAAATGTAATCTCCCGCTGGACAAACAGCTGGAAGGTTTCTCCTCAGAATAAATAATCAGCGAGCGTCCCACATCTGTTGCGAAGTAACCCGAGAGTGAGATAGTAAGCAGTGATTTTAATGTCTGGTCGACCTAGGAGACTCATTACTCCACGTTTTATAACCCATCACTTGCCCGAGTTATATTTGGAGGCAATTTTACTGCGATACGTGAGCGTGAATGTGTTTAGAACCCGCTTCGACTCCTAACAAACAAGCCATTAAATTCAACTCCTTCAATAATGCAAACAAAAAAATAATAAAATGTGATTTAGACGACCAGTTACAAAAACAGAGGTTTAGTAACGAGATGCTCAGGTGTTCTAAGAGCAGGGAGGTATTAAACCTAATTTTGTAACGTGTTGCCTACAATATTTTATCTACGTTCAGAGTATTTTAATATATGTTGTATGTTTAGTATAACTCTAAGTTACTCACTGGCACTATCGAACCTATAGGTTCATGGCCGCGTGGACATAAGCTCTCCATATATCCCTATCTTGAGTTCATGTTTTCCAATCATTTACTGTATAATGTACTTCCCTCAAATCATAGTTAATGTTATCCTGTATGTTTAGTATAACTCTAAGTTACTCACTGGCACTATCGAACCCATAGGTTCATGGCCGCGTGGACATAAGTTCTCCATATATCCCTATCTTGAGTTCATGTTTTCCAATCATTTACTGTATAATGTAGTTCCCTCAAATCATAGTTAATGTTATCCCCCCACCTCATTCTTAGTATACCAACTGAGCGTTTTCCTTCTGGTTTCCTACAAGAAGCTTCTATGAACTTCCTTCATTCCCCATTCGTGCCACATGTCCTACCCATCGCAGTCTAAGAGACTTGACTGTTCTTATTATATCTGGCTTCCTATAAAGACCGATTCCCGGTCGGGACAGGCTCCAGGCTCCTAGGTGAGGTTTTTTTCTGGGGTTTTCCTCGCCTGTAAGACAAATGTCAGGAAAACTTTAAGGCCCAAACGGTCCCCGAAATCATATGGCCATCATCATCCTTTTCATTATCATCATCATCCTTCACCGGTGTGAAAAGCAACGGGAAGCTACCACACCTATAATTCCCTAGTAAAGCAACAAAGCGTAACACGAAAATACTATGATTGCAGGGAAAGACCTGTCCTAGGGCAGAATTACTATGGAACGGAATAGTAAGTTTTGTTGCAAAAACTCGAAAATTAGGACCGCTTGAGTTATTTTTAAATTTTCATTTCAGGTGAATTCCTATACCTAATGATCCGATTTTGCTGGCTAACGAAACGACATTATTTCCTTTATAAAAAATGCATTGCTATACACGGAGATTGGTTCCGAAAAAAAAATCCGGCCGCTAGACCATTAACACAGACACAGATACACGCACACACACACACAGTTGATATATATATATATATATATATATATATATATATATGATGAAAAATCCAATGCTCAAGTCCTCTGGGAGGGACTTTAAGCCGTGGGTCCAGAGGCTGAAGATTTTCAGGCCAGAGCCTGAAGATTTTCAGGCTCATAAAAGAACCGCAAGCGTAAATAAAAAGGTCTTTGTTCAAAATGTAACAGACCTTCGTCCATCCAAGTAATAATACTAGTTGACTCACTGAGGCGATGTGCTAACCACATGTCACTCGTTGACATCAATAAATAAATAAATAAATAAATAAATAAATAAATAAATAAATAAATAAGGATAATTAAATTAGTTTGTTAAGAAACTCCCTCTAGGGAGCACTCGTGTCCCCACCCCAGGAAGTATGATGGTGTATATATATATATATATATATATATATAATATCATTTTCCACAAGAATGGAAAAATCATCTGAGAAGAATGGCAAGAAATAGACTTCCAAAATTGGCATTCCAATATACCCCAACTGGACATAGGGACCAAGGAAGACCAAAACATCGGTGGAAAGATCAAGACCAATCTTCGCTAGGTTTACCGTACAGGCCACATGGCCTAAAACGAATTTGTTCATGATGATGATGATGATGATGATGATGATATCATTTTCGATGCCTACTAGATGGGATCGATGAAAATCGATATATATATATATATATATATATATATTATTTATTTATTTATTTATTTATTTTCGTGGAACAGCCTCAAAAGCTTTATTCGTTCGGAATTCACTAAAACGATGCTTTAAGTAATATTTGACGGCTCTTTCAAGCCTAGAAATGAATTTCAACGCTCTTGACCTGAGACGTTAAAGAGAGTCCTTAATCTTCTATTGCCGGGATGCCAGTCAGCTAACATTAGGCCATAGAGAATGTGAACTTCTAACTATTCATAGTATTCTGCCCGAGGGCAAGTCTTTCACTGCAATTACAGCATTATCATATTACGCTTAGCAGCTTTGCTAGGGAATTACAGGTGTGGTAGCTTCCCATTGCTTTGTACATCGGTGAATGATGATAATGATTTTCGGGGACTGTTGGACCTAAGCTTCCTGACTTTCTCTTACAGGTCAGGAAAAATTCCGAAAAATAAATAATAGTTTTAAAAAAACTAAAAACAACACGCTTTGTTAGAAAACCGAACTAAAAAAATGAAAAGTAATTTTAATTTCCAACACGCTTGAGATGAAATTAAAGTGGTCAACAAAAAATCATCTCCAACACATATAGAATAAAATTAGTGTTATCAACAAAAAGAAAATAATTTTACCATCAAAAGCGTGGGGTGCTCTATATCAATTAATATATTTAATAATAAACAGATATTGGTAAAAGTACAGTCTCTAAGAAGAAAATGTAAGAATCATAAAAATCACCCCACGCTTTTGATGGTAAATGATTTTCTTTTTGTTGATAACTCTAGTTTTATTCTATATGTGTTGGAGATGATTTTTTTGTTGACCACTTTAATTTTATCCCAAGCGTGTTAGAAATTAAAATTAGTTTTTTAAAACTATTATTTATTTTTTACTTTTTAATTTTAATATTTCACAGAATAAGATACAAATGTAAATATCTTTAAATTCGATACTGTTGTAGTATGAGCTAAAAGTAAAAAAAAAGTCCTCCCAGCCGGATTTGAACCAGCGACCTATGGATTACTGAAATTATATACCACTAGAGTTCACCGCTCTACCAAATGAGCTCTTACAACGATTGACTAAAAAAGTCGACAAGTCCGCAATCTATTATATCAATTTTCATTTTTTTGATTTTCTGATGATTCTGGCCAGGATTTTAGAAACAAATATGAAATTATTGTTTTGTCACGGGTCCTTTACAAGTATACACTTTTTAAGTGGATCCAGTGTTTCTAAGTGGGCGAAAATCGTGTTAAAAGATTCCGTTACATAGATACAAAGACACTTTTTTATTTTCTCATGATTTTGGCCAAGATTTTAGAAAAAATATGAAATTATTGTATTGCACGAGTCCTTTACAAGTATACAAAGTTTCAAGTCGATCCAATGATTTTAAGTGAGTGAAAATCACGTTGAAAAATTCCATTACATAGATAGATAGACACAGGTCAAGCTAATATAAAGCGTGTAAAAAAACCTCACCTAGGAGCCTGTCCCGACCCGGTCCTGCTGCGAGACAGGGCAGCACGCTACGTCGAGACCACAGCGGTGGACAATGTGAACTTGATATCGTGCAATTTAACTGGACTCAGTGATGTAAAATTTAACTTGAGATAAATTGAAATTAGGTCTACAATAATGTATAGGTATAACGGTTTTATAGAAATACTTTGTGCTAAGTAAAATCCAGTGATATTGGAACACGTGTTATGAAATATTCTGGCCATTTCACCAGAAGAGAGGGTGAGAATGGCTTCAACATAAGAAGTGCGAGAGAAATCGTTGACCCACTTCCTGCAGCTTCAAAATCAGCAGGGAAACTGCTCATTTGAGGCTAGCGGGAGATGTCTGCTCATCAGCCATCACTCAGTCTCCATCAACATTACCAACCTCCAATAAATTCATCCTTATTGCTTGCTATCTAATACTTTCCTCAATTTCATAATTTTTTTAAATTTATTTTCTTTATACTTAAAAAGTCCACTGCTGTGGTCTCGAGGTAGCGTGCTGCCTTGTCACGCAGCGGGCCTGCATTCGATCCCCGGTCGGGCGGTTTTTCCTCACCTGTAAGACAAATGTCAGGAAAACTTTAAGGCCCAAACGGTCCCCGAAACCATACGGCCATCATCATCATCACCATCATCATCCTTATCATTATCATAAGTAATGCCACGAGTGATTTCCAAATTATCGATAAATTCACGACTCACGAAGTGAGGAGTGAATTTATCTAGAGAATTTGGAAATCAAGAGTGGCATTTGTTAGGACTATTTAACGAATAAAATTAAGCTGTTTACTCACAAATCATTATTTAACTATAGTTATTTCAAAATATGTATATATTTAATGTAAACGGCGATGTTTGAAAACAAATGAGAAACGATAGGTACGCTTCTACTGCTTCTTTTGTTTATCACTGCAACCAGATCATACTATTTATTGCCAAAGGAACGCAATATTGTAAGGAGGAGCTTTCTTTAATATGGTAATTATAACACTGATAAATATTTGGTGAAACACGACTCTGATTGGTTGTAAAACAGAAATCATTGAAACGTGATTGGTCATTGACTCCCATTTGGGGCATGAGTTAAATAGTCATCATCATCCTTCACCGGTGTGGAAAACAACGGGAAGCTACCATACTTAAAATTCCCTAGTAAAGCTGCAAGCATAGCATGAAAATGCTATTATTGCAGTGAAGGACCTGCCTTCGGGCAGAATTACTATGGATGGATGGATATTTAAAAATCAATTACAAGAATATGTCCACCACTTGAGGTTACATCGTTTCCTCACCCGCAACGGACACGGGTTCGATACCCAAATGGGACAAGTTTCCTGGATGAAAATTTTCGGAATTTTTTCTTACCTACGAGATACGGTAAATGTCTTTAGTTGAGTGGTTAAGGCAAGAAGCCTTGGCGTAGGAGCTAAGGGACTTGCGCTGGTACGAGTCTCCATGGGGGAAGAAATTTTCTCATGGTATTTCGGCCAGTAGGGGACCGGTGCCCACCCAGCATCGTGAGGCATTTGGGTAGCTACAATAAGTAGCGACTCCAGGTTAAGAAGACAAGCTTTAACGGCTGGGGGACCCGACGTACTGACCATATGTCACCTACACTGGTTAGATGATCATCTACCTCTTGATTAACACATGTGGATGTGAGGCTAGCAGTCGACTGGTAGGCCAAAGGCCTTCTAGGCCTGTAGCGCTTGGAGTTTGTAAAATAAATATTAGGAAACTTTAAGGCCCCAATAGTCTCCAAACACCATTTGGCTATCATTATGAGAATTTCATATTCGCCTTGTTTAAAATCAATGTACGAGTGTTTCGTTTTAAAAGATCGTGTTGTTTCGATGTTGGGCATGACATTGGGTAAGTTAGCAGCTTTCATCTGACCTACATACTTCCTTGGTTGGAATAAGTATTCAATTGTATTATTAACAAAGGAAGAAAAATACTTCTGAAATAATAAATAAAATGATTCCTCATCGTAGCCCTTTTTTAACAAACTTCTGATCCCTCATCCATGAAAACCATCCATGTCCCTGTGTGTTCAAAAAAGTATGTGTGTGATTAAGAGTTAGAACACCCTCTCAAGACAGTAAGCCTAAAAGAAAATAAAAGCGAGAGATTAAACTAAGAATAAAAAAGAAAGAACAATAAAAATTCAGTGAATTGGTTCAGACGTAGGATTCGTATTTGGGATCAAAATCCGATCCCTTCGAACCTGATTCGGTTTTTTTCCTGATTTTACAGAGTGGTCAAGGCAAATGCTGGATGGGAATTTTATTGCCACGACCTGTTATTACTTCGTATTCACCACTTCATGATGTCATTATAAAATAATGAAGTTAAATAGACGGGTTATGAGCTTAGATGTTAAAAGATCTACGAATAAACTGAATAAAAATATGGAAACATTTCTTACTTTTAATCGGCCGCGGTGGACTAGTAGTTATGCTCCTTGCCTCTGGTCCCGAGGGTCGTGGGTTCAAACCCAGTGGATTTTTTAGGATGGAAAAATCCAAGGAACGTCCCGCGCCGTAGCCGAACGGTTAAGGTAGGAAACCTTGGCGCAGAACTACGGGACTTGCGCTGGTTCGAGTCTCCATGGGGGAAGAAATTTTCTCATGGTATTTCGGCCAGTATGGGACCTGTGCCCACCCAGCATCGTGAGGCAATTGGGTAGCTACAATAAGTAGCGGCTCCAGGTTGAGGAACCAGCTATAACGGCTGGGGGACTCGACATGCTAACCACATGTCACCCCTATACTGGCTGTTGATCATTTACCTCTGTGATTGACACATGTGGATGTGAAGGGCCAGCAACCGGCTGGTAAAAGGGCAACCGCTGAAAAGTGGAAAGACCCTCAATCGGAATCGAAAATCCAAGGAACAAGTCCTCCGGGAGGGAGTTTAAAGCCTTTAATTTTCAGGCTCGTAAAAGATCCTTAAGCCTGAATGAAAGGCCTCTAAGCTAAATTTACCGAATTTTCCCGTCCTAGTACTACCTTGGTTTCCTAGATGTCAGTATGAGGCGGAACGCTGACCACGGACCACTCAAATGACATCTATACGAAAACAAGTATAACTAAATTAGTATGGTTCAAATTCTTCCCTGTAGGGGGAGAGCGCCTAAATTTCTGTTAAGGGAAACATGGGCTTACAAGATTACAAGAAGAAGTATAATATTTGGGCTGTTTTCATTGGCGATTAGAGAAACTAGAATTGTAGCCAAAATATATTGTAGATGCGTATTAACACCAATATAAGCCACTTTGGTTCAAGTGCTCCTCTTGAATTTTGAGTTTTGCTCTTTCTTCAACTAGACTCACTAACATTTCCATAATCCACATGAGGAATCACCAAGTGTTGTAAACACCGCCCACCCTCTGGGCATATGTACGTTATGTAATTAAGTCGTTGATACAACTCATGTGCAATTTCTATGGCTACATTTCTAATTTAACAGAAGTTATTTCCATTTATATTAAATTCTTGTAACCACATGGGCATATACTAAATTTGGCATCTCTGTTTAGATATAAAGTTTTATTTTATAGATAATACAAGCGTATTTGATTACTTTTTTGCGCGATAGTGCGTTTTTTCGTACTTACAACAATGGCGACCATGATTGGTAGTTCAACTTCCTACATTTCGGGGTTGCCAACCTAAATAACTATACTATAATAAAATAACTATACTGCAATATTACATATTACCAAACGTGTGTGGGAAGTAAAACCACTGCCTTCTATGTATACTACATGCAATGTATATATAAAAAATATCCAAAAGGCAGTGTTAATATATTATACAAAGCAAATCACTGCATTTTAAATGAACTGAACTTCATTTGAAACAATATAAAAAATACATACGTACTTACCGCCATTTTATCACTAATATTGGTCTCACGGCCTCCTGTAGTTTCAACTAATAAACATTGCCCACACTGTTAAAAATATTCCCATAGGGTAGGAGATAAAGTTATAAAATTTGTTATAGCTCCAGGTATTTTCATTATTACGTCAGTCAGTTGTTTATAATGAACGCAAATATTTCCAAAAAGATGTTATTATCTTACTATTATTTATTATTTTGAAATCACCATTGCGCAAAAAACAATGTACAAAGCACGTTTGTGAAATGTTTTACAGAATCTCGGAAATTAAAAATCTCGCTATTGCATGGATTTTAAACATTTCCCTCGCTTCTGTAATAAATCACTTCCCAACCTCGCATCGTAATATGCGTGTCGAATTACGCAATAATACCTAATAATCACAGTTATAGTTGCTTTCGTTTTCACTGCGGTCCGCCAATTTAAATAACTGACAGGAGAAATTAGTGTTTTATCAATTTAAGGGTTAATGATCATTTTGTTGGGATGAAACCATGAATACACACACGATTTTTTTTAAATTTTTTTGACCGCACAATGATTTGAGAGCTTTCAGAATGAGTGATCAGCTCAATATCAGGGCCTCCTCTAGGACAACAAAACTTTAAGGCGAAACACTCCATTCACACCAATGGAATCAAAGAGACGAACAGATGGTGAATGGAGAAGACAAGCATAACAGTGTGCTACATTATCTTTATGGAAAAACCAGATTAAATAAAAAAACAGTTAGGTCTCATAAACTGCGATGGGCAAGACATGGTACGAACAAGGAATTAAATCCTAGCAGGAAAACCGGAGTAAAGCACCCAGTAGCTAGACCAAGAATGAGGTGGGAAAATATCACTATCCGTGACATGAGAGGTAATTTGTACAGGAAATGATTGGAAAATATTGTAGAGATATATGGAGAGCTTATGTCCACGTAGCTGTGAAACTCTGGGATACAATAGTACGAGTGAATTATACTTATTACTGAATTATCATTATTATTATTATTATTATTATTATTATTATTATTATTATTATTGTAGCATATCACCAACATTATTTAAGATATTTATACATAAAGCACTGTCAAACTGGAGCAAAAAATATTCAGGAATGGGAGTACTAATTGGAGATGGATCAACAGATACAATATATACACTGTTATTTGCGGTTGACCAGATAATAATTGCTCAAGAATATGAATACATGGAGTTTATGTTCAGAAAAATATTGGACGAATACGATAACTGGGGTTTGAAAATAAATTTAGAAAAAAACATTTTATATGGGATGTGGAGCCGAAACCGAAAATTTGATATTAGAAGATGAAAAGGGGTATATTAGAGGATGTGAAGAATTTGAGTATCTGGGAGTAAAATTAGATAAATAGGATAAACAAGAAAGTGATATTAAGAACAGAATAAATAAAGGTAGAGCAATAACAGCGATGATAAATGGAGTCTTATGGAACAGACATATAACCAGGAAAAATAAGTTAAAAATACATAATTCAATAGTGAGAAGTACTGTCACATCTGGAGCTGAAGTTTGGCAATTCGACAAAAACTTAGAACAAAAACTTATGTCGATGGGAATGGATTTCTTGAGGAGAGCAGCAAGATGTTCAAAATTAGACAAAATAAGAAATACTGTCATAAGAGAAAAAATTAATATTGGTTATTCAATAGTAGATTATATACAGTATAAGCAATTACATTTGTATGGGCACGTACGACGAATGCAAGAAGAAAGATTACCCAGGAAAACATTGGGATGGTGTCCACCTGGAAGACGGAGGAGAGGAAGACCTCGAAACTCGTGGATGCAGGAAATAAGAACTGGAATGAGAGCAAGAGGACTGGAGGACATGGATTGGATGGAGACAGGCGAGTGGGGAAGAAAAATAAAACTTTATGCACAGAAAGATGTGTAAACATTAAAATTCTGTATATAAATAAATAAATAAATTATTATTATTATTATTATTATTAATTTATTTTTTTCAGCGTTTTGTGACCACAAGAGGGCGTTGAAGTACTATGCAGAATCTGTAAACAATCCAACTGGATTTTTGGCAGTAAGGTGTAAAGATTGGTTTCATTTCCTAATTGGAGCATGTTACAGGGATCACGCATACATGGGAATCGCAGCTAATAATAGGTACGTATACTGATTTATTTTATATTCATAAAGCTTACAAATTTTTTGTCATTATAGTGTATAACGGTTTTATCAATACCACTCGAATTTCTAAATAAAAAAATTGATGCTTTATAATTGGCCTTATACGAGTATATGTGTCACATTCAGTACCGTAAACCAGTTACGGCGTTTAAAGAGACTATCGTGTATGCGGCCATCGGTCAGTTAACTCGTTTTAGAGAGGGCGCGAACAAACCGTGTTTATAATCGGCCCCTAAATATTGTGTTGGCTTAGTATGTCTTGGAGATCATAGATGGCATGTAAATGTACATTTTCTATTCCCGTTTGACACGTTTAACCTTGGTGAATCCTTTTTAATTTTTAAAACAAACAACACATGGAATTCGTTCACCCAAACTTGCCTGCAGGCTCCAATGCAGTCGCATATGTTTCTCGTTATCGCGCTGTTGTTTGTGCGTGAGTGAAACCATGGCGAAAGAAAAATATCTCACTGAAGAAGAATTAGTGAATATTTTGTATAATGATGATTCAGATGATGAACTGATTCCTGAATTAGAAGATTCACAAAGTGAAAGTGAAGATGAACTTCCACTTCCTGAAATTGATATGCCGATACCATGTGATGCCAATCACCCAAGTTATTTCACCATCATATCCTACTAGGATATCTCCTTTAGGTATGTACAAAATTTGAATTTTCTAGGACTAATAGTTTGTGAATAATGGTCCATTTTCTGAAGTGCCACGAAAAGGGTAGCTGGGGTATTTAAATGGCTGGCCAGTGGGTTTAAATGCCCCTGCTCAATGCCTGGTACTGAATGTGACACATTCATATAACAAGCCACTGTCAAATAAATACTAATTATAGCAATATCAGTTTACTATCAAACAATATTGGAGATTAAATCTGTAATAGCGTAGACCAACGTTGAGCCATAGCCTCTCCTTTGTCAGGAGTTACTAACCAAGTTAACTTTAGTCAACACACAGACTCAATGAGACATCTAGCAGGCAACTAAGGTATTTCGAGGATGTTGAGATCGGTCAATTTTATTTAGAGGTATTTTATTCAGGCTTAAGGATTTTTTACGATCCTGAAAATCTTCAGACTCGGTACCCAAGGCTTAAAGTCCCTCCCGGAGGACTTGCTCCTTGGATGTTTCCATCCTAAAAAATCCATCGACGCCCGGCCGGGTTTGAACCCGCGACCCTCGGGACCAGAGGCAAGGAGCTTAACCTCTAGTCCACCGCGACCGACACGAGCTTAAATAAACTTAAGAACAATAGAAAATATAACAAAGTAATAATAATAATAATCGCCATCGTCGTATTCAAGGATTAGACATGTTGCTCTATTCAGACTCAAAATTGCTCACTCCATTTCTTCAAATAATCTCGACCTATATTTCTTGTCCCCCTCGGATTAGTTAATTTAAAACAGTTCTTGCAATAATAATAATAATAATAATAATAATAATAATAATAATCTTCTTTTTCTTCACTTCACGGGCTAGGCAAATTGCCTGTTCCGCCTCACAGTTGTTCTGTCCATCTTTTCACCGGCCTTCCTACATTCCTTGAACCTCTTGGCTTGTAGTTGAATGCTGCTCTTGGTAATCTTGATACATTCATTCTTTCCACGTGTTCATATGTATGTCTCTTTCAGTTTTTGTGTTTATAGTAAAATTACAACCCAAATAATCAAAATTTGTTACTTGTTCCAGAGGTTCCAAACTCATAATAATGATGATAATATTTTTTATTAGGAATATTCCACAATACAGATTTTCTCCTTCAACCCAAAGTGATTTGTTGCCAGAGGTTCCTGTCTAAAGCATCTACTTCCCTCAAATCTCTACTTCCATACTTCTCCTCACTCCATCTATCCAACGTTCTCTAGGTCTGCCTCTTCCACTTCTTCCATTAGCTTCCCAAACAAGGATCTTCTTTGGTATTCTCTCTTCTTCTATTCTTATGAGGTGTCCATGCCATTTCAAACGTTGTTCTTCTATTTTTTAAATATGTTTTTGAACGTGTATAATTTCCCTTATTGTGCTATTTGTGACCTTACCCCTTCTTGAAATTTTTGTCGATCGCCTCCAAAAATCCACGTCTACTGCTTGGCTTGTTTTCTACTTACTGTCCAGGTTTCGGACCCATATAATAAAATGCTTAATAACAGAACTTGAAATATAGATTCTTCCGTTCTGTACATTATATTTCTTTTCCAAAGCAAATAATAAAATAATATTAATAAATGTTTATTTAAACAGCCTGAGTTAAAGTCTTATTTTCCACTCAACCAGTAAAAGAGGCCAAATAATTAAAAAAATATATTTTTACACTATAAGTAACTATCAAATTAATAGTAAATACTATTGATCTAAAAAACACTAAAATATAAGTGTAAACCCTCTGATTATTCACAACGTTATTGTGAAAGTTTTACACATATTCTATTGCCTTTCTACATGACCGCCATCTAGGCGAAAACATATATTCTATATTTCAGCTGTGAAAAGAAATGTAGATCTTAACATTTAAATCGTTAAAAAAAACCTGCTGCTTCTGTGATACGATTCCGTAAATCAAACAGACGTTATAAGAACGTTTTCGTAAAGTGAAATGTAGAAATTTTCTCTCTATGTTGTGGGGAGCATTCGACCCCCGATTGAAGCGTCGAGTTGATGCGTTCGGACTATCACTGGTAATTTGAACCTGCTGCACTGTTTCTGCTGATACGCGTGCCTCGTCAATAGGGCAATACATTTAATGATCTATAAATTGGTAAAAAATGCAAAATAAAAAATGCATTTATGACCTAAAAATGCAAAAATGACCAATAAAATGAAAAAAATGACAAATAAAAAGTTAAGAATTACCATTAAAAATACTATTTATTAGATTAAGTACTCACTTGATTACTGAATTACATAAAATTTAACTTAACATCAAAATATTAAAAGAAAAGTATTTAAAAAATGCATATTACAGTACCTTTTATTGCAGAAAATCCATTTCAATTACACAGTGCACTTTTACAGCAATTTTGAAATGCAGTTAATCAGAATAAGGGTAGAAGCTAGCATAAGCTCTAAGAAATTGAATAAAATTCCTAGAAGTGGGCAAGATCATTATGCACATACCTTGAAAAATAGGGGTAGTAGTTAGCAAAACAACTACTTAATTCCAAGAAATTGTATTGACAAGGAAAAATACTGAATTATAATAAAAATCTTATATCAAGTACAAATAATGTCACAGCCTTCCGGAAAAGTGTAAAAAATGCTCAAAATGACCTAAAAATTGCCAAAAAAATCACCTATCCCTAAAAAAGTTAAGAAAATGCAAAAAAATGCCCTAACAAATTGCTTTTATTTAATCCGTTTTTTAATGCCATACATTTTCATATATGCAAGCAATGTTTCAACCTTCATAAGAAAAAATGCAAAACCTTAATTGCCTTGCCCTACTCATCAGTCATCACATACAATGCTGGTATTACTCATTCAAAATATCTCTGCAGGCGGAAGAATCACGAAGCTCTGTTTGTTGCTTCACGTGACGTCATATAAGGCAGTGTACACTGTCAGCGTCCCACGTCACCTTCCCCTCTGCACTCATAGATAGCAGTGTCACGTGTTCTATTCCTGCATAAACACGACTGTAGTGCCCTCCGTCAACAACTGCGCTTGCTCCTTAAACGGGTAATACGCTTAAATTTGTTTACAAGCAAGTATCTTTGTTGGGGCTGGTTTACGGAATTTATGGGTAAATTCAGCTCTGGTGTCTTCATATAACAATACGCGTACCCGCGCACAAACACTGGCAGTCCTTCCTTCCGTGCTAAACACGTTGCACTAAGCTAACACTGAATGCAAAGAAGATAAATATATTATACATAGTGTTTTCGTGGAAATGGATAGTGACTTTAGAGACATCCTGTAAAGTTACCTAGAATTTGTACAATTGTTGTGGGTGAAAGAGCAGTCAGACGTACGGAACCAGACGCACGTCCTTCGGTAGCGCAATTTCCTGTCCAGTGAGAACCAATAACTTGAACCGATGGTCCCCAAATCATCAAGAAATAATAACTCCAATATGTCGATTTTCTCTCATTTTCCGTTTAACCTTACAATATCTACTGTAATTTCAGCACTCAATTCACATCTTGGTGAAATTGAAATTTTTATACTGTTAGCATCACGGAAGAAGTGCGCTCAGTTCCAACATAGATTCGGATGCAATTTTGTACCATGACCTTGCTAAACTTATAGAAACAATGGTTTCAATGCATAGGTATAAGGGGAAAAGTAAACAGTTTTTTGTTTCTCGTGTAAAATGTTCATTTTGTTAGTTACGCGGTATTGTTTCTTAAGCGACGATATGTTAGTTCCCGCATATGAATTCCCTACACAGGAAATCAGGACCTTTCGGAAGTAAGTTGGAATCGTTTAAGAGAAATATCCAATTTTTTTTTATACTAACTTACATTTTTTAGTATATCTCTTTATCTTGGCGCTTTAGGCCTATATATCACATTCATGTAATAATTGGTGGTTCTTTCATAATTATGTTATTATTATTATTATTATTATTATTATTATTATTAAAATATCTGAAATTGTTTAACAGTGTAGTTCTTATTATATATGGCTTCTTATAAAGACCATGTAGCTCACTGTTATGAAGTTTTCTCTATTCACCTGTCCGTTCATCTCTTTTGTTCAAACATTTTCCTATGAACTTTATTTTCAAATACTCGTAATCTCCTTTCCTCCCTTAGAGTATGAGTTAATGTTTGGCATCCATATAATATAACTGGGAGAATAATTATTTTATATAGCCTATTTTCAGTTTAACGTTTTTTTTAAGGAGTTGAGAGTGACAATACAAAATAATAACAGTAATTATAACAAATATTTAATGCCTTGGAAGTCACACTCCCAATATTATTCAAAAGTAAATATAACAGCTTCTTATCTGCAGAAAAGCAGAGGAAGCAGAATTTAAAAGAATTACTTTCCTGGTAGCTGACAAAGCTTAAGTTTTTGCTGATTACGAGGAAAAAAAGAGAAGGAGGCAATTTGTCATTCTCAGCATATTTCTTAAGTCTGTTCTCCATTCGAGCGGATATTACGATCTTAATTCAATCAATCCATTTCCTATTAGAGAATTTCAACATCAACTGTAATAGGATTAGATTATAGTCTGCCCTCTCTACCAAAAGATCTTTATACCTTATCAATTTAATGTAATAATAATAATAATAATAATAATAATAATAATAATAATACGAACTTCAAAGGAATATTTTTAAACTACATAATATATGTGAACAGTATAATCTCAAAATATCCATAGAAAAAACTAAGGTAATGGCATTCCAAGGGAAAAATCAAATCAGATCCAAAATAGTAATAAGAAACAAAATCATAGAACAGGTGAACCATCTCAATTATCTAGGATGTGACATTTCATTTAATTATGATAATGATATAACTAATAAACTAGCAAAATTCCAGGGAATATGTGGTAGGATAAAACGATCACTAAATAACAAAACAACAAGAGAGACCCCATTGAAATTTTTATAAAACGTTGGCAGTACCGGTACTGCTCTATGGTTCAGAAGCCTGGATACATAAAAAACAAGATCTAAGTAGGATAACGGCGGCAGAAATGAAATTTTTGAGATCTGTTAAAGGGTGCACTAAGTAAGACAGAATCAAGAACACAGAAATAAGACAGGAACTTGAAATATGTGCAATAACTGATAAAATAGATACATATAGACAAAAATGGAAGCAACACACAGACAGAATGAATGAAGATAGATATCCAAAACAAATAACAAAATACAAACCTAAAGGCACCCGAGATGTGGGCAGACCTAGAAAGAGATGGGTTAAAGTCGGAACGGGTCAGCAGACCAATCCATGAATGTAGATGATGATGATGATGATGATGATGATGATGATGATGATGATGATGATAATAATAATAATAATAATAACAATAATAATAATTCACTGACACTATCGAACCCGTAAGTTTATGGCCGCGCGGACATAAGCTCTCCATACATCCCTATCCTGAGCTAACATTTTCCAATTATTCCCTGTATAATCTACTTCTCTCAAATTATAGTTAATGTTATTCTGCCACCTCATTCTTGGTCTACCAACAGGGCGTTTTCCCTGCGGGTTTTCTACATTCTTCTGCTTCCATGCACCTCTTTCATTCCCCAATAATAATAATAATAATAATAATAATAATAATAATAATAATAATAATAATAATAATAATAATAATAATAATAATAATAATAATAATAATACGTTTATTTCCAAGTTTACAATGTTACCTCTAGTAATCACCACTTTCCCAATCATGTCCACTAGCCTCTTTCTCAACATTATTTGTTGTTTCTCCTGTATCTAGGAGTGACTAGGTTTAATAATTTTTTTACTACCTGATGATTATTTCCGTGCCACAATCTGCTTTGGAATCTTGAACTTGTTCATTCTTTTCTTGTTTGAATATCACGAAAACTGTTGTGTCTAAAATTGAATCTTCTTTCTTCATTTGTTAGCTAGTCTGCGTATTCCATTTTTTTTTTTTTTGTCTTGATGAACGTAAAAGATATTTATTTAGACAACTAATTACAAAAGCAGAGGTTTAGTAAAGAGGTGCTGAGCAGCGAGTTACTACACCTTATTTTGTAACGTTTGTCTACAATATTTTATATTGGTTAAGAGTATTTGAATATGTTTTCTTCTTCTTTAGTTGTAGGATTTTCATCCTGTTTATCTCCCAAATCACGCCTCGGAGGAAGACGTATTAGATGTGCAGCCATTGTCTATCCATACCTTGGCTGGTCTTCCTCTTACTCTTTTCCCGTCCATTGGCCTATCTTCTTTAGTTTTTTTTGCAAGTAGGTTGTCTTCCATTCTTTCTATATGATCTCTCCAATATTTTCGTCTTTCTATAATAAATGAGGCTATGTCTTGAATTTGACATTTTTCTCTAATTTCTGTATTGTGTATCGTATCAAATAATGTTTTCCCATATATTTTGTATATTTAGTATAATTAAATGTATTTATTGCAGAAACGATATTTTAGAGGAAGAGTAATGTGGGCTTTGGAGGAAAAAATACACGATAAATGAACAAACATTGTTGTTAAATTCTGCAATTTTGGATGCTAGTTTCATATGTGAATTTAGAGTAAAAATGAGCGGAGGTGATTTTCACGGTTCATCGGGGAAAAAAAATTAAAAGCAGTCCAAGATACAAGTATTAATATATTTCCGGAATTCAAGAACATTTTATATATGTAGTTATACGAAATTCAAGAACTAGTGCGTTTTACGTTTTGTTGAACCTGATTCTATTCTATTCTATTCTATTTTATGTTTTGATAGAATACACTCGTAAAGTATAGGTTTTGTTTCCTAGTGCCGGTAACTAAAGCGTCACTGATTGTTATAATAGGCAGATAATAGCATTTTGCAATAAGAGGTTGGGAAGTGGTTTTTACAGAAGTGAGGAAATTATTAAAAACAGAGCGATAGCAAGGTTTTTAATTTCCGAGATTCTGTAAAAATACTTCACAAACGTGCGTTGTACATTATTTTTTTGCACGATGGTGTTTTCAAAATAATAAATAATAGTCAAATAACATCTTTGTTGGAAATATTTGTGTTCATTATAATCAACTGACTAATGTTAATATTCTGGCCAATGTTTATACGCTAAATGCCGAAAATTATTTAGTTGAGACTACAGGAGGCGTGACACCAATCAGTATAAAATGGCATCTAGTACGAATTTATTGTTTTATATTGTTTCAAATAAAGTTCATTTCATTTAAAATACAGTTAATTATTTCGTATAGTATACGCATATTAATATACTATAATAACACTACCTTTTAGGTATATTTTTATATATACATTAAACGTAGTATACATAAAGGACAGTGGTTTTACTTCCCGCACTAGGTAGGTAATTTGTAATATTACAGTTAGTTATTTATAGGTTGGCAGTCCACCGCTGTGGTCTCGAGGTAGCATGCTGCCTTGTCACGCAGCGGGCCCGGGTTCGATCCCCGGTCGGGGCAGTTTTTCTGGGTGAGGTTTTTATCGGGGTTTTTCCTCACCTGTAAGACAAATGTCAGGAAAACGTTAAGGCCCAAACGGTCCCCGAAATCATATGGCCATCATCATTATCATCCTTACCATTATCATTATCATCATCATCCTTCATCGGTGTGGAAAGCAACGGGAAGCTACCACACCTACACAATTCCCTAGTAAAGCTGCAAGCATAGCATGAAAATGCTATGATTGCAGTGAAGGACCTGCCTTCGGGCAGAATTACTATCGATGGATAATCAACTGACTAATGTTAATATTCTGGCCAATGTTTATACGCTAAATGCCGAAAATTATTTAGTTGAGACTACAGAAGGCGTGACACCAAACAGGATAAAATGGCATCTAGTACGAATTTATTGTTTTATATTGTTTCAAATAAAGTTCAGTTCATTCAAAATACAGTGATTTATTTCGTATAGTATACGCATATTAATATACATATATTAACATTACCTTTTAGGTATATTTTTGTATATACATTGAATGTAGTATACATAAAGGTCAGTGGTTTTACTTCCCGCACTAGGTAGGTAATTTGTAATATTACAGTATAGTTATTTAGTTATTTATAGGTTGGCAACCCCGAATTTAGAAAACTGAACTTTCAATCATGGTCGCTATTGCCGTAAATATGACAGAACACACTTTCGTCCAAAAAGTCCTTTTTGATCACTAAAGTTTTTTAATTTAAATTACGTGGCATGGAACACGTAAAATTGCCTACAAAGGAAGAGATTAAGCTAAGAAAAATAAAATAATTTTGTTGTTTGAGAATTAATGCAGAGATTAAATGTAGACCTATTTACTCCGTATATTGTACATATTGTATTGTTTTATTGATTGAATGAAATCAAGACTCTCATTTTAAGAAAGCTCTATTATTATTAATATTTTGTCTTGTTTTTGTTTTGTTATAGCGCTCCTGTTCATGGAAAATACTACTTACGAACGTATCCAGAACCACCTTTCGCAAAGGGTATATCTGGTTTTGGTCTTTGAGAGAAAATGATCTGGAAGAAGTTTTTACCCAAGCAAGTTTATAAAATAGAATCAAATTGGAGTATAACTAACTACACTGGCACTATCGAACCCGAAGGTTCATGGCCGCGCGGACATAAGCTCTCCATACATCCCTATCCTCAGCCAATGCTTTCCAATCATTCCCTGTATAATCTACTTCCCTCAAATCATAGTTAATGTTGTTCTCCCACCTCATCCTTGGTCTACCAACTGGGCGTTTTCCCTCTGGCTTTCCTACAAGAAGCTTCCATGCACGTCTTTCATTCCCCATACGCGCAACATGTCCTGCCCATCGCAGTCTACGAGACTTAACTGTCCTTATTATATCTGGCTTCCTATAAAGACCATGTAGTTCATTGTTATGTAGTCTTCTCCATTCACCTGTCTGTTCATCTCTCTTTGGTCCAAAAATTTTCCTAAGAACTTTATTCTCAAATACTCGTAATCTCCTTTCCTCCCTTAAAGTAAGAGTCCAGGTTTCGCATCCATATAATATAACTGGTAGAATAATAGTTTTATATATTTTCAGCTTAACGTTTTTTGAAAGGAGTTGGGACATCAAAAGTCTCTGCAATGCATAATAGCATGCATTTCCAGAATTGAGCCTATGTTTAATTTCTTTTTGCATCTCATTCCTATTTGTGATTATTGTTCCTAGGTATTTGAATTCAGCCACTTCCTCAAAATTTCCCTCATTTGTCATTAGCTGTCCATTTCCATTATATACTGAATTTCTACGTGTGACCATATATTTAGTTTTACTGATATTTATTTCCAGTCCTAATTTCTTAGTGTTACTCAATAGTGTGTGCGTGTTGGCCTTTAGTATCTCCTCGCTATCGGCCAGTAGTACAACATCATCAGCATAAACTAACAGCTTATTAATACCATTGAGTTGTAAGCCTTCCTCATTCTCTAAAGATTTAATGGCATGCTCTAGTACAAAATTAAATAGTAGAGGAGATAGTGCATCTCCTTGCTACAACCCATTCTGGATTTCAAAAGTGTCTGAAAACTGTTTGCCTACACGCACCCTACTCTTTGTGCCATTTAGACACATTCGTATAAGTCTAACTAACTTTTTAGGAATTCCAAACTCCAGCAGGATACTATATAACTTCTCCCTCTTAATTGAATCATATGCTTTTTTGAAGTCTACATATAGTTGATGTACAGTACCATTATATTCCCATTTCTTCTCTAAAATCTGTCTTAAACTGAAAATCTGATCTGTTGTAGACCTGTTTCTTCTAAATGCACATTGGTGATCTCCTAGAATGTCATCAATATAGGGAGTAAGTCTGCTTACTAATATATTTGTTAGAATTTTGTACGAAGTTGAAAGTAATGAGATGCCCCTGTAGTTGTTGCAATCAGTTTTATCTCCTTTCTTATAAATTGGTATGATAATTGATTCCTTCCATTCATCTGGAAGAGCTTCTTTTTCCCAAATCATACTAAGCAACCAGCGTATCTTGTCCATCAATTTTTCTCCCCCTGATTTTATCAGTTCTGCTGGGATCTCATCTGAACCTGATGCTTTATACATCTTCAATTTTTCAATCGCCATTTCAACCTCTAATGCACTTGGTTCTGCGACTAGCATTTCTGCTGTCTGTAACTTATCCTCCTCAATGTCCTGTTCTGTATGTACATTTAATAGCTGATTAAAGTAACCTTTCCATCTATTTAATA
This sequence comes from Diploptera punctata, assembly GCA_030220185.1. Lineage (NCBI taxonomy): Eukaryota > Metazoa > Arthropoda > Insecta > Blattodea > Blaberidae > Diploptera > Diploptera punctata. The sequence goes on along the minus strand of JASPKZ010007340.1, from coordinate 2,201,518 downwards.
TACTCCTAGAATCTGCAATCATATCCCCATTTTCATCCCGAATTATGTTTGTTCTAGCCTGAAACCCTTTCTTCTCTATACTAATTCCCTGATATAATTCTCTAATGTTCCTATTTTTTGCATTCATTTCAAGATCATTAATCTTCTCTCTCAAATATTCCCTCTTTTTACTCTTTAGTAACTTGGTGGTTTCCCGTCTAACACTACCCAATTGCTCTAAATTTACCTCATTTGGCTCGTGCAACCATTTCATTTTTGCTAGCTTTCTTTTCTTTACAATGTCGACACATTCCTCATCAAACCATTTCTTGTTTTGCCTCTTTTTTAAACAGCCAATGCTTTCTGATGCTGACAATTTAATAGTATCTCTTATAGCCTCCCATTCTTTATTTATATCAGTTTCTTCTTCGTTTGCCACATTGTCATCTGAAGATTCCAGTACTTCAAATCTATTAGCAATTTTGATTTGGTATTCTTGTCGCATTTCATCATTTTTCAAGTTTTTTAATTCATATTTTACAGAATCATCATTAGCGTTCGTTCCTCTCATAAGCGATAGCCGTTGTCTGATTTTCACTCTGACCAGATGATGATCCGAATTGCAGTCTGTCCCTCTAACTGATCTAACATCAATGATGCTACTGTGCCAGCGTTTATCCACTAATACATGATCTATCTGGTTCCAAGTTTCTCCATCTGGGGACGTCCAGGTGTATTTATGAATATCCTTATGCTGAAATGTTGTGCTCTTAACAATGAGATTCTTCGATGTGGCAAATGTGACTAATCTAACCCCATTGTCGTTACTATCTTCATGAAGACTGAATTTGCCTATTGTTGGTTTGAATATATCTTCCCGCCCCACTTTTGCATTAAAATCTCCTAAGACAATTTTCATATGATATCGTGAAAGGCTATCAAATAAGCATTCTAATTCTTCATAGAACTCATCCTTGATCTTGTCATCTTTATCTTCTGTGGGGGCATGTACATTTACAATTATAAAATCATGTCGTTTACCCTTTAGAATTATGTATGATATCCTATCACTAACAAACTTAATATCTCGGATAGCGGATAGGATCCTCCTTCTGACTAAAAAAACCCGTTCCAAATGCAGGTCTTTCTGCACCCCCGTAGTATAACGCAAAGCTTCCTGATTCCTGGCTACCTTCTCCTGGCCACCTAACTTCCTGTAAAGCGACTATATCCAAGGACGATTTATCCAATTCCCCGCGTTAATATCTCTAGTGCCCCGCTATTGTATAAAGTCCTAACATTCCATGTTCCTAGGAACATGTCCCTGTGTTTGAGCCTTTGGCATGGGTTCCCTGAAGTAGTCCCCGCCCGGAGAACCGAATGGGGGACTATTTGACCTCCGGAAAATTTTACCCCAGATGAACCCATGTCCGCATTTCTTGACTGTTGTATTTTTACGGTGAAAGATCGTCAGTCTTTCGCCCAAGGTACTTTTTTCGTCTGGCTTATCACCTTCGACCAGTCCGGCATGGGTAACCCTATCGGCAGCAATGCTACCGCCGGCATAGCTCTCAGGATCATTTAAGCACGCAAGCCACTCCACCACGACAAGGTAAAGATACCATGGAGGGTCAAATTGGAGTATAGTGCTGTAATTGCGAAATTCTAAAACTACAATATAATCTTCCACAATTTAAAAGTTTCTCAATGTAAATAAACAATTGGTTATTGATTTCAGTGCATATACAAGTGTAAAACACGTCTAAATTGAGTTAAATGGCTGTTAATGCCATAAGGTATATTTTTTCCATATAAAAATCAACTTCGGGAAAAAATTAAGTTTACATCCTTGTTCTGGGCAGCTACTTAATTTTGTATCGCTCATTCAATTAATTTTAAAATTAATAAAAGAACATAGTAAATAATTTTACTATTTAACTCATGCTCCAAATGGTGGACCAATGAATTTTGTTTTACAACCAATGGCAATCTTTTTCACCTCGCTCCTTATCGATTTCTCTTTATCGGCTCCTGTTTTTGTAATAGGCCTATAGAAAGCTCCTACTTTTTAATATTCTGAACAGTTCAGAGCATTATTTTTCTCAAAATATACACGGAATATAGCAAATAATTAACAGATTCCTTGATTTACTAAGTTGTTTACTAAAAAATAAATTAACCTATAATGTTGATAATAATATACAGTTTGATGTGTTTCATTATTTATCCACTAGGGTGCATTCTTACAATATTGCGATCCTATTTGGCGATAAATAATATGATCAAGTTGCAGTAAATATACATAGCCTCACATTTGTGATTTGTTTTCAAACATAGCTGTTTACATTAAATATATAAATATTTTAAAATACCGGTAATTATATTTAAATAATGACTTTTGAGTAAACAGCTGAATTATATTCGTTAAATAGTCCTAACAAATGCCACTCTTGATTTACAAATCCTCTACATAATTTGGAAATCACTCGTGGCATTACTTATGATAATTCTAATGGTATAATGCCTTACGTACTATAAGGGTGAAATAATTCCATTACACTCCACAATTCCTTTAATCTCACCTTAACCCTTTGGTGATCCAGTCTATTAACTCCTAACAATGCTCATATATATATTTATTTATTTTTATTTATTTATTTATTTATTTATTTATTTATTTATTTATTTATTTATTTATTTATTTATTTATATATTAACAATACTCACTACACTGTTTAAATGAATTAAGTAGAGAGTAAGAATTTAAAATATCTATAGAGAAGACAAAAATAATAGCCTTTTTAGGAAAGTCGCCCATAAAGTCGAAAATAATAATAGAAAATAAAACCTCTATCACAGGTGTTAAATTTTAATTATCTAGGTTGTGAATTGTCTTTTGAATATGGAACAAGAAATGATATAGACAATAAATTATCAAAATTTTAAATGATATGTGACACCATTCATAGAACACTAAAACATAAAACAAGGAAGGATGCAAGACTGAAGTTCTACAAAACAATGGAGGTACCGGTACTTTGATAAGGCAGTGAGTCCTGAGTAACAAATAAGAGGAGTTCGAGTAGACTATAAAGCGCAGAAATGACTTTTCTAATAAGGACCAAAGGATGCACAAAACTTGACCACATAAAAAATTAAGAAATAAGAAGCGAATTAGAAATATATTCAATAAATGATAGAATTCAATAACCCCGCGTTGGCTGGGAAGAGCATGTTCAGAGAATGGAAGAAACAAGATTGCCCAAGCTAGCAAAGGGATTAAGGGATTGCGAATTCGGAACAGGCGAATCGTCTAAATCTTGAAGTGAAGATGATTATTTATATATATATATATATATATATATCTCAATTCAATCATTAGACATAGGTGTTTGGCATTACATGGATCCATCAAACTCTAAAGAAATACCTTTACTATCCTAGATACACTTACCATGTCATTTTTTTTTGTAGTACCGAAGATTAATTGAATCACCCCATTGTCCACTTACATCTCTTAACTAACTAACTCACTGGCACTATCTAACCCATAGGTTCATGGCCGCGCGGACATAAGCTCTCCATACATCCTTATCTAGAGGTAACGTCCTCCAATAATTCCCCCCATAATCTACTTCCCTCAAATCATAGTTAATGTTATTCTCCCACCTCATTCTTGGTCTACCAACTGGGCGTTTTCCCTCTGGCTTTCCTACAAGAAGCTTCCATGCAAGTCTTTCATTCGTCATACGTGCCACATGTCCTGCCCTCGCAGTCTACTGTTATTATTATTTCTGGGTTCCTATGAAGACCATGTAGTTCACTGTTATGTAGTCTTCTCCATTCACCTGTCTGTTCATATCTCTTTGGCCCAAAACATTTCCTAAGAACTTTATTCTCAAATACTCGAAATCTCCTTCCCACCCTTAAAGTAAAAATCCATGTTTCGCATCCATATAATATAACTGGTGGAATAATACATATATAAAATTTTATTGAGACCTGTTGCCATCCATGGCTGTGAAAGTTGGGCCCTATCAAAAACTCAAGAAAACAAAATTAGAATATTCATCATCATCATCATCATCATCACTCCAGGGATTAGGCAATTGCCCGTTCCGACTTCATATTGCATCAGCCCAACGTCTTCTAGGTCTTCCAACATCACGCCTTCCTCTTGCTTGATAATTTCTGGCTAACAATGGATATCTCTCCTTGCTCATTCCATCCATGTGATCAATCCATTTCTGTCTGTAATTCGTGACTTTATCCAATAAAGGCTGTACTTTCAATTCTTCTCTTATATCCTCATTTCTTATTCTATCAAGTCTTGTACATCCTTTTACTTGTCTTAGGAACCGCATCTCTGCCTTCTGTATTCTATCCTTCTGTCTTTTCACTGGAGCCCAAGTTTCACATCCATACAATATTGTGGGAACCGCCATAACATTATACATTTTTATCTTGGTTTCTTTTCTAATTTTATTTTTGAATGTTCTCTGTATTGTTCCACACACCGTCTGAAATTTATTTATTTTGGAGTCAATATCTCTTTCCACATTGTAGCCAATATCACAGCCCAAATATTTGAAACTAGACACCTGTTCTATACTTTGATTTTCTAAAATAATTTTGGTTCTCACTGGATCTCTTCCTCTAAAAGCCATGGTCTTCGTTTTCCTTACAGAAATTTTTAGATCGTATAATTTACATATTTCATTTAATGCATGCATTGATTTCTGTAAGTCGTCTTCATTTTTCTGTATTATGATTACATCGTCAGCAAATAAAAGATTATTTATGCACATTTTATTATCCATTCTTATTCCTGGATTTACTAAAACTTTCCATTTATTAAAAATATCGTCTATATATATATTAAACAAAGTGGGTGATAAACTACATCCTTGTCGTAATCCAGTATTTGTTTTGATTGCATCTGTTCTTTTGAATCCGGTATCTATAATTATATTTGTGTCTTCATATAATGTCTTTATTGTTTCAACAAGGCACAGCGGGTATCCTTTCATTCGTAATATTTCCCATAATTTTTGTCTGTTTACTCGATCGAAGACCTTATCCAAATCTATAAATCCTATGTGAGTTTCTAAGTTATGTTCTCTTCTCTTTTCTATGAGTTGTTTCAGTGTAAAGACATTGTCTATACATGACCTTCCCTTTCTGAATCCACTTTGATTTTCACTTATTATTACTTCTGTTATGTTTCTCAATCTATTATTTATTATTTTCGTATATATTTTGTAGCCAGTATTCATTAAGCTAATCCCTCTGTAATTCTCGCAATTTCTCCGGTCTCCTCTTTTGAATATATTCTTGACAATTGCTGTTTTCCAAGTGGTTGGAATCCCATAGGTCTGCCAACATATATTAATTAGATGAAGTATTCGTAGTTTACACAATATTCCACTATATTTGATTAATTCCATATTTATATTATCTAATCCTGTTGCTTTCCTATTCTTAGTGGTTTTCAAAGCCATTTCTAATTCATTTATGTCTATTACATCAATATTTTCCACTTTTATTTCTTCCTCATTGTTCTCTTTTCCTTCAATTTCCTCCTTTTTCCAAAGTTTTTCATAATGTTGGATCCATTCTTGTTCTGGGATTATATTCAATCTGGCAGAATCTTTCTCAGTCTGATTTAGATGTTTCACTAATTTATAACCTATTTCTTGTCTTCCATACATATCATGTTCTACTGAGCTTATAAATTTATCCCATGACTCCTGATGGGATTTTCTTATAATGCTTTTAGCAATTCTCCTTTTCATTTTATATTCTTCATAAGATTCTTCTGTTTTCAGTCGTAAGTATGTATGATATGCTTTTTGTTTTTCATTCACTGCATTTTGTATATTCGCATTCCAAGTTCTCAAGCCCTTCCTATTCCTTATTCTATTTTTCTTTCCTAATATCTCATTTGCTGTTTTATGTATTACATTTGATATATTTTCCCATTCAATATTTATATCTTCTGACGTCGCTATCTCTGATATATATTTATTCATTCTGCTTTCATAATGTTGTCTAATACTTTGATCTTGTAATAAATATATTTTATATACTTCTTCTTGGTTTCTTTTGTTCTTTATGTTATTTTTCCGCCATTTAGCTATTATGTTTATTTTGCTTATCACGAGATAGTGATCAGAGTATATATCGCTGCCTCTATGTACTCTCACATCTTTTACCAAGGCTCCTAGCTTGTTGTTTACGATTAAATAGTCAATTATTGATCTTGAGTTATATCCACTTCTTGTATATTTATGTATGTCCTTTTTTCGGAAATAGGTATTCATTATTTTTAATTGATTATAGGCTGAAAACTGTCTCAAATCCTGTCCATTATCATTTATTGTTATTTCTCCATTATTTCCTATTACATTAGGTATAGGGACATTGCCTACTCTGGCATTTAAGTCTCCACTTATTATTAAATGATGATCTTTTGTATATTTATCAACTAATGTTTGTAATGTTTTATAAATTTTTTTTGTTTCTTCTTTCTTACCTTCCTCTGGGGCATACACAGCAATTATCATCATATATCCTCTTTCAATTTTAAATCTGGCTATCAGGATTCTTTCATTTATAAACTCATAGCTATTCAATTTGTTCTTCCATTTTTCATCTATTAAAATTGCTACTCCACACTGCGCTCTTGTTGTCTGTTCTACTCCGCTATACAACATAGTATAGTGTTGTAAGTCCTTTGTTCCTTTTAGTTTCTTTTTTGTTTCTGTTATTGTTGCTATATTTATTTCTTTTTTCTTTAATTCTCTTTCTAATTCTTCTTCTTTTGTATTTATTCCCCTAACGTTCCAATTTCCTAATTTCAAAATGTCCTTTATTCCAAATCGTATCCTTTTATCTTGCTTGGGTCGGTTCCTTTTATGACAATCCGGCTGATTTCCATGAAGCTTCTCAGTAAGATAAATGTCTCCTGGAAGCGTTACGAGCGCTTCGCAGGACAAGGATGGTGGAAGGGCTGCTTCCTCTGAGCCTCCAAACATGCTCCTCTGGGTATCCACCCCCCAAGAGAGGGCTGCTTCTTCCGCTCTTCAAGCCCTACAAGTTTAGCTGTGCTATTCCTTGTCGCCCTGTTGACCGTTGAAGACTTGACTTGACGAAGATGTGGCCGCCCAATATGGATACAGACGCCATTCCTTCGTTGTGAGCTATACTTAGTTCCCCTCGCCTCTTACCCACCAGCAAGATTAACCTAAGTCAATCTTCCCCAGTAGAGTCGTCTGGTTCATCGGGTACTAAGCCCCCCCACCACGTCAAGGTGATAGCTCCTGGGGAGAATATTTGAAAGAAAAATATTAAGGAAAATATTTGGCCTAATATGTGAGAGTGGAAATTGGCGAATTAGATATAATGATGAATTATATAAACAATATGCTGATGTAGATATCATTAAAACAATAAAGATGGCAAGAATTACATGGCTGGTACATCTCTACAGGGAAGAGGAATCAGATACATGTCGTAAAGTCACATTGACAGCTATAATTGGAAACCGAAGAGCTGGACGTCCTACTATTAGATGACTGGACAGCGTTGAACAGGACTTGAGGACACTTGGTGTACGAGGATGGAGAAGAAGGCGGATAAGACAGACGAATGGAGGCGCATTGTAGGGGCGGTCAAGGTCTGCAACGGACTGTAGAGCCAATAATGATGATGATGATGATGGTAGAATAATAGTTTTGTATATTTTCATTTTAACCTTTTTTAAAGGAGTTGGGACGTCAAGAGTCCGTGGAATGCATAATAGCATGCATTTCCAGAATTGAGCCTATGTTTCATTTATTTGTGCATCTCTTTCCTATTTGTGATTATTGTTCCTAGATATTTGAATTCAGCCACTTCCTCAAAATTTCCCTCATTTGTCATAAAAATTATAATTTCAAAACTTAGATGACTTTGCATCCATCATTTCATCCTGCAACAGGTCAACTCCTTCAAATATTTAGGTGACATACTAACATATCATGTTGAAGAATGTAATGTCTAATAAAATCCAAACTTATGTCATAGAGACTTCTGAGTCAAATCGTTCTAGTTACAAAAGTCCAAAAACATTCAACATTAAAATTATATAAAATTTTGGCACATTCAGTTCTATGTTATGACAGCGAAGCCTGGACCATCAGACTCCAAGACGAACGACAGTTGATAGCTGTTGAAATGAAATTTCTACGAAAAACATCTTGCTATAGACGTCTACATTATAAGAGAAATATACTGTCGACTTTATTTTTTTGGTTGAATACTATATCACGAGTTTGGTTCTGTAAAAATGTGGACGCTTTAGATTATAATCTTTAGAGAATGAAGAAGGCTTACAACTCAATGGTATTAATAAGCTATTGGTTTATTAACACACACAGACATTGGCCATCATCTTTATCATCATCATCTTCCTTATCATTATCATCATCATCTTCCTTCACCGGTGTGGAAAGCAACGGGAAGCTACCACACCTACACAATTCCCTAGTAAAGCTGCAAGCATAGCATTAAAATGTTATGATTGCAGTGAAGGACCTGCCTTCGGGCAGAATTACTATGGATGGACACATAAGATGTACGGCTCTGAACAGCAGGCTGCACTTGGAGGGATCACACACAAAATTACATCCTCGAGGAATGGAATATGGTGCGCATAATAGATTACAATCAACAGAACTGACGTCAACATGATAATAATGATGATAATAATAATAATAATGATAATAATAACAATAATAATAATAATAATAATAATAATAATAATAATAATACCACCTTATTGACTGTATAGCAAGAAGAAAGCCTTTAAAATTCTATGCAGACGATAATAATTTTCAGTAATTGTATTATAATGTACACAGTGTGTTTAATAAATCTTTATATAATAATAATAATAATAATAATAATAATTATTATTATTTATTTTACCTGATGATATAAGACTGTACGGTCTTCTCTTCCATTTCACCATGGTTAAATGATACATATATTAGCAATTAAATTAATTATCTACAATATTAATAAATAGGATCTTCTTGGTGATAAAATTGTATTATACATAATCAATAAAATTCAATATTAAGATATTTGATAATGATAGCCTCGCTATCGAAACGCGTTGACTATTTTAATATTTTAGTTTGGTGATTTTGGTTTTATTTATAATGTGATACACAGCAATAAATAAATAAATATATATATATATATAATTAAATTAATAATGCATAATAGGTCCACACAATATACAGATGATAAAGAAAGTATAACAAATTAAAAAAATAAATTAATAATAATAATAACTATAACTTTATTGAATTTTTGGCTTGATAAAGAAAGTGAAAATATGAAAGAAAAATTAAAATGTGCCTAGAAAATATAAATCGTACGTCCAGATTCAGAATTTCTCAGGTTATTTTAAAGTATCGACCAAATGGTAAAAGATCGCTGGGACGGCCTTGGTAGAGATGATTGAAATTTGTTTTGAAGACCGTAACAGTTTTTTTTTCAAGACTACGATATGAAAGGAGGATAATTATATTTTTTGTGGTTATATTCGGTGTCTAGTAAATAGGAAGAATGTAGATTTATAAAAATATTCCAAAAATATTTTCACATGTACAACTTCCTTAGGAATTCGATAAAATTGGCAAGTCTTAATATTAAGTAATTATACCACCTTTTATTTTTTCGTGCCTGCATGTTTATCTTCACATATTATTAGAAACACGAGCCGCCACTGATGCAAGTGAAATGGTTATTTGAAGTGACTGGCGAGTGGGCGGTATTGGGCATGCGAAAGTCATGTTCGCGCCGTTCTGACACGTAGCTGAGTAAATATTCAGGAAATCCGTCAATGTGACATGACCTTCGCAATATCAACTAAATTACCACGTCTTTGTAGTTACGTACAACCACACGATATTATAAAATGTAGTGCTTCAATTCCAACTGTCAAAAATTACTTCCTCTATTTCGTTTACCATTCATTGCTGCACACTATAACTTTTATGTTATTCCTCTTGTCAACTTCATTGAATTCAGAGAGAATTGAGGTCGAACTCATGAAAAGGTTTTTGATAAATCGATACAAATCTTTATCAATCTACTTCTTACTGTCAGACACCGAAAATGCCCAAAAAACACACACAATATTCAATATGTGCAAAATTACATAGTCCCGCGCCGTAGCCGAGTGGTTACGGTAGGATGCCTTGGCGCTGGACTTGCGTTGTTGCAAGTCTCCATGGGGGAAGAAATTTTCTCGTGGAATTTCGGCCAGTATGGAACAGGTGCCCACCCACAGCTGGGGACCCGATTTGGTGACCACATGTCACGCCTAAACTAGCTGGATGATCGTCTACCTCTGTGATCAACACATGTGGATGTGAGGCCAGCAGCTGGCTGGTAGGCCAAGGGCCTTCTACGCCTGTCGCGCAATGGAGTATATATGTCTCAATTCATGGTGGTTTAGCCACGTAAACATAATGAATGATAATAGAATAAGCATACTATTACCGGTATAAAAAAATCAGAACAGGTAGACTATTGTATATTTAAATTAATATTGGGAAGTAAACATTATGAGGTTATATCATTAATAGTGAGTGAAGAACATATTTTTAACGACTCACCTCATATAATTTCAAATTTCTTTGATACCGGCGGTTTCAGACAATATCTTGTCCCCCTTCAGTTATGGCTTCCACTGATGAAATTCTCTGGTTGTTCATTTCTCTAAGGACATCACCTTTTGTGCTGCCATCTTTGGTTGGGATTATAAACTTTGTAATTAAATTTTTATCCACCGGAATATCTTAGAGAAATCAACAACCAGAGAATTTAATTGGTGGAAGCCATGACTGAAGGGGGACAAGTTGTCTGAAACCGCCGGTATCAAAGAAATTTGAAATTATATGAGGTGAGTCGTTAAAAATATGTTCTCCACTCACTATTATGACTATTGTATATCGGCTTTATTTGGCAATGAGAGAGATGGAGATATAAGGGTAGATCCTTGACCGCTTTCGTACCTTTACAAAAGAAAGAACCCATCCTGTTGTCAGTTTTCGTCTTCCCCTTACCCCTATTAACATCCGGTAAAGAAATACCCACAACACTGGTACGAGTGAGAGAGGTGAGCACAGCTGTTTCTTTCTACAAATTTCTTGCAAAGTTAAGCCAGACGAACATAGAATAGATAACAGTAGACCTAGTAGGAAATCTCAAAAAAATGGTGTACAGCAACTTCTAAAGAACCTGAAAGTAACATGGGAAAATATAGCAAAAATAACCTTAATACCGTATAAAGGAATATATGACATTATTCAAGAAGACTGGACTAAATCAATTAGTAGGTAAGTTTTTCTAAAATGTCCAGTAATTTATAAGCAATCACAATCCTAGACTATTTTAAAAATGTAAAACTTTATATTATTTTAATATACAACATGTACATAGCTACATAAATGACATACACTAGTGCAGCTATCGGATCAAACAACTGCATTCATAATCAGGCAAATAGAGATTTCATAACAGTATGTTCCATTTCCTTACTCACGTATTCAGGACTTGTTGATAAAACCAAGCCTTTCATCGATCCAACTTACCTGAAAGAAACAAGAAACATGCAAGTTAGTACAATCGTAGTGCAAAGTAAGACATAGAAGTCACTGTTCGACAATACGTCAAATTTTATTCAATTATAAACCTACTATTCACCAATATCTTATATATAAAATTTAATGTTTGTTTGTATATTTGTTTGTTCGTACTTTATGCGCGGCCATACCGTTGATCCGATTGTGATGGGGTTTTTGCAAAATGTTCAGGAGATTCCCGGGATGAACATAGGCTATAAGAGAGTTGTGATATTCAACTCCTACACCCTTAAAAATCGCCCTTTGTAGTGCAAAACGTGAAAAAGGTAGCTCTTTGGACGCTTAAATGGCTTACGCTGCCTAAACCATAAGAAATACACAAAATTAATGTACACAGAATTGAATACCTCAAAAAGTTCTACAAAAAAGTCCGCAACAGCATATGTTTATCTCATACGGATAACTCACAATAACCATTTTTGACTTTCATTGATACCAAGAGAATAGTACCCATTCGGGTGAACCTTTCATGTTTATTATTGATACCAAGAGTCCCGCGCCGTAGCGTAGTGGTTAAGGGAAGAAGCCTTGGCGCGCAACTACGGGATTTACGCTGGTTTGAGTCTCCACGGAGGAACATTTTTTTCTCATGGAATCTCGGCCAGTATGGGACCGGTGCACAGTGGGCCAGAAATGAAATCTAGCTGGAAAATACTATTTTCACTCACCCTCATCAATTTATCTTTTTTTTTCACTCTAATATAATTGTTATATGCCGGTTCTTAACTTATCTGCAGAGGACGGTATAATTCTAATGTAAAAAAGTAGCTCTTTGGACGCTTAAATGGCTTACGCTGCCTAAAACCATAACAAATACACAAATTAATGTACACAGAATTGAACATCTAAAAAAAACTGTACCCAAAAAAGTAGAGTATAACAGCGCAAGGCTGGTGGCAAAAACATATTAACATTTATTTTGGAGTATCCTACCATCTAGTAAGGCCTACAATGTACTCTTGCAAGACCTGCAAGAGAAGAAGAAGGACATACCATCATCATTCTATGCGACCTGTGCGATGCAAGACAGACGATGGACAGAATCGAACTGTGAAATGCGTCATGTCATTATCAGACTGGCAGTCCATGGCTTCCATCACAAGATATGCTCTGCAACAAGACATTTCATGAACCTAACGATATGTGCATATGTGTTTTGTGTTCACAAAAATGTGAGGGGGTACCATATTCTGAAATGTAAAAAACTACTTAAATCAATCAGTGCTTATAGCAAAGACAATTAAGAACTTCACATGTAATATCTCCACGGTTTGTGCGCATTTCTGCTTTATTATTTATTTTGGAGTAGCAACACACGCCGGGTATTAGCTAGTGCCTAATAAAGAATTAGGAGATTTTAACTCAAGCTTAAAATTTAGTTCCGCTAAATGATAAGAAAATTGTCCCGAAAGCATTCAAAATTTAAGTAAATGTCTTCATTAAAAGTATACTTCAGAGAAAAACGTTACACAGAAAAACGTAATTTGAAATCTAAAACAAACGTAATGTGTGGACTTACACGGAAAAAAATGTTAAATCCAAAAATGATGTTTTCAGGTAAATGAAGTGTAAAACTTGAATGTTTATTTGTGAGGGTTTCAATATAAAGTACTATTAATAGATATCCATCCATGGTAATTCTGCCCGAAGGCAGGTCCTTCACTACAGTCATAGCATTTTCATGCTACGCTTGCAGCTTTACTAGGGAATTGTAGGTGTGGTAGCTTCCCGTTGCTTTCCACACCGGTGAAGGATGATGATGACGATGATGATGATGACAATGATAAGAATGATGATGATGGCCATATAATTTCGGGGACCGTTTGGGCCTTAAATTTTTCCTGACATTTGTCTTACAGGTGAGGAAAAACCCCGATAAAAACCTCACCCAGAAAAACTGCCCCGACCGGGGATCGAACCCGGGCCCTCTGAGTGACAAGGCGCACGCTACCTCGAGACTACAGCGGTGGACATTAATAGATATAATTAAATTAATTTTCCCTGTAGCTAGAACATACTGTACAACTTAATAATATTATTAAAACTCATTCTTTATATTTTTGTATTTAATACATTTCCCTTGTAATCCCATGGCAATATCTAGCAATCATTTTATTTATAGAACGTTTATACGTATGTAAAGCTGCACTTTAAAGTAATATGTTGTTAATAACATCCCTCTATACTCGAGTCCGTCCCGCGCCTTAGCTGAGCGGTTTAATTCGTGATGCCTTTGTGCAGAACTACGGGTCTTGCGCTGGTTCGATTCCTAATGGGGGAATTTTTTTTTCTGGTGAAATTTCGGCCATTGTGGAACCGATTCGAATCCAGCTTCATGATAAATTTGGATAGCTATAATAAGTATCGGCTCCAGTTTAAAAAAAACACCTATAACGGCTGGAGGACCCGACATGTTAACCCCTGTACTCTCTGGATGATCATACTCCTATGTGATCAATACATTTAGATGTGAGGCCAGCAGCCAGCTAATAGGTCAATGGCCTTGTAGGCATGTCGCTCCATGGAGAGAGAATACTCGTGCCCGGCATAGAATAGGTTGAAAAATGAGATGAAGTTTTCATTATATTAAATGTCTGTGATATACAGGTTGTCGACAGACCTGACCCGTCACATTATCACAGTGGAAAATTAAATGGATAATAGAAGTATGGAAAAACGGTGGAATTAAATGTTTGGCATAGGAAAACGGTACGATTTCCCGAGAAAAACCTGCCCTGGATCCGATCCGTCCACCAATAACACCACATGGTGTGACCGAGACATGAACTTGGATCCCAGAGTTGGAGAAGCAAAAAACACTTGCGCCACGGAGCTTGTTAATAAAGTGTTAATCGTCAGTCATCTCCTCTATCCATCTTGGCTTAGACCAATTCTGATGTTGCGGTTCAAATAGTTGTTGGCTCTATATTTTAGCTAGTCATAATAGTCTTGCATGATATATAGCTGACAAGGAAAGTTCAAAATATGTTAAAGTAATAATAATAATAATAATAATAATAATAATAATAATAATAATAATAATAATTTTGAACAGAAAAAAATATATCGAAAATATAGTGAAAAAAGAATACAAATTTATAAAAAAAGTTTTAGGTCCACAAGTCATAGGTGAAGCATTTAGACTCAGAAGTAAAAAAGAAATAAAAATATATATACAGACATTCATAGTGATATTAGAAAACGAAGGTTAAAATTTTATGGATATATTAAACGAATGAACTCAAATAGGCTTACAAAACAAATAGTGGAATTCTACGAAAACAGAAGTAAAGCTCCAGCGAATACTATGAAGTGGATTGATGAAGTCAAAAAGTACTTAAAATTGGCAGGAATTACTAAAGAAGATATCCAAAACAGAGATATATTTAGAATTACGGTGAATAAGTGGCAAGTTGACCAAGAGGACAAACCGAAGAAAAAGACTGGAACAACTTGGACAGATGATAGAAAACAAGCTCATAGCAAAAGAATGAAAGAAAATTGGGCTCAAAGGAAACGCCTCTAAGTACTTTGCGTAGTCCTATATGGGCTCATCCGCAATAATATAATAATATAATAATAATAATAATAATAATAATAATAATAATAATAACAATAATAATAATAATAATAAAACCTTGATTAAATTATCGGCTTGGTGAAGAAAGTCGCAAAATTTAAATAATAAAACTATACAACGAATTTAGTTAGGCTATATTTTATTTTATCCAAGGATAAATTCAATAAACTTGTTTTTTTACTCTATTTGAGTACAGGTATAGCTAAAACGTAATAAAATTTAAGAAAAAAGGTTAATAGAAAACACCTTCTTAAATGTAATAATTTTTTTAGCTATATCTGCATTTAAATAAGTTCAAAAATAAGTGTTTCTATGATGAAAGTTAAAAATTAAATTGTACCTGTTTCTCTAATTTCACAAAAGCAAATTGGAACAAATTTAACTTTACATCAATACATTTTGCCCTAGAGAAATGACTAAATAAATTAAATGCATTACTTGTTCTATTAAAGAGTTAACACAGTAATTAGTATAAATTATGTCCTAAGAAAATTCTAGGGAATATGTGGTACGATAAAACGATCACTAAATAACAAAACAACAAGAGAGATCCCATTGAAATTTTATAAAACGTTGGCAGTACCGGTACTGCTCTATGGTTCAGAAGCCTGGATACATAAAAAAACAAGATCTAAGTAGGATAACGGCGCCAGAAATGAAATTTTTGATATCTGTGAAAGGGTGCACTAAGAAAGACAGAATCAAGAACACAGAAATAAGACCGGAACTTGAAATATTTGCAATAACTGATAAAATAGATACATATAGACAAAAATGGAAGCAACACATAGACAGAATGAATGAAGATAGATATCCAAAACAAATAAAATACAAACCTAAAGGCACCCGAGATGTGGGCAGACCTAGAAAGAGATGGTCTGAAGTCGGAACGGGTCAACAGACCTAATCCATGAATGCAGATGATATGGTCTAAGAAGTGTGTAATGCGTTATTTGACACCCCTGTCTCCTGATGTTCTCTAACAAGATTCTCGGATGGGGGTGAGAGGGTAATGTAATAAGACTTGGTAGAATCTACTCACATCATATTATGTCATATTCCATTTCCTTAAGTCACTCCTTGGCAAATGTGTTTTGTAGGCGGTTTATCACTCTGCAAGCCCTTCATCTGACCTACTTCGCTTAAACACTTAATCGAACATTCTAGACTGAGAATATTTTACACTTACTGCTCATATTCGGAAATAACATATCCTGATTTCGACTTATTAGCAAATTCCGAAGGAAAGTTGCTATTGACATTAATCTCATCAAACGTTTTTTTGTGTAAAATGTAAACGAATCACCATCGATTATTCTTACTATACATTGAAAATCACCATGACTATTTGACTCATGTCCCAAATGGGAGTCAATGACAATCACGTTTTAATGAATTTTGTTTTACAACTAATCACAGTCGTGTTTCGCCTCGCTCTTTATAGATTTCTCTTTACCAGCTCCTGCTATTATGACAAAGAACAGGTCACAGCATTATTTAGCAATGACTGACTTTCCAACAAATACATGAATACATCAAATAATGAACAGATTCCTTCGAACTAATTGTGATAATTGTGTGTTCAATAATTGTGTTTTTAAATAATAACAACTAAAAATAGAGGAATTAAACTCAACAATAGAGAAATACAGAACAAACTGGAAAGAACACTTGACAAGGATGACTGAGAATAGAATACCAAAAGCAGCATACAACTATTCACCATGAGAAAGAAGAAGTTTGGGAAGACCAAAGAAAAGATGGAAAGAGCAGCAATTTGGAGCCGGAACAGGCTAGTAAATAAGCCTAAACCGTGAAGAAGAAGAAGAAGACAAGAAATAATGATTGTACCGAGTTCTTTACTAAAAAAAATAATTAATAACCTATAATGTTGGTTATAACATACACATTGACGTATTTCATTTTTTTCTCCACTAGGGTGCATTCTTACAATAAAGCAATCCTTTTTTGGCAATAAATAATATTTCAAGTTGCAGTGAATAACAATGAAACATAACCATATATTTCTGATTTGTTTTTAAACATCACCGTTTATATCAAATATATAAATATTTAAAAATACTGGTAACTAACTATATTTAAATAATGATTAATGAGTATTTTATTCGTTAAATAGTCCTAAAAATGCCACTCTTGATTTTCAAATCCTTTAGATATATCCACTCGTGACTCGTGAATTTATCCATGATTTGGAAATCATTCGTGACACTACTTATGATAAAAAAATTAATAAATTATATATGTATGTATGTGTGTGTTTACCATACAATTTAATCAACTATCTAACTGGAACTATCTAACCCATTGGTTTATGGCCGCGTGGACATAAGCTTGCCATAAATCCCTATCCTGAGCTAATGTTTTCCAATCATCTCCTGTATAATATTCTTCCCTTAAGTCATGGCTAATGTTATTCTCCCACTACCTGGGCGTCTTCCCTCCGGTTCTAAAAAGCTTCCATGCACGTATTTCAACCCCTATTCGTGCATACAATTTAATTAACAAAAGAAATATATATATATATAATATATATATATTTCATAACCCTTCAAAATCGGACCATAAAATCAACTCGCTGAGAAATTTACTTGATTTACTTAGTTCCTGCGAGACGGCTTTTTTGGTAGATGAGTGTCGTTCACACTACTTTCCTTGCATGTATATTTTACCAGGTCTTGTTCAACCACGTCAATCTTAGACTTCCAAATGGTCTCTTCCTACTTTTATTATAATTTTCAATGTCCTTCCTGGTAGTCTCTCTAATGCAATTAATTTAACAAGGTCAAACTATAGCAACTTCTTTTGCTTAACATATTTCTACTATGGTCTAATACCAAGCCATTCTCTGATTGCTGTATTTCTAATTGTATATCGTTTAACGTTTTCTTGTATGATTCTCAAAAATCTCTCTCTGCTGCTTGCAGGCTGCTATTATATTTCTTTGTGCATACCCATGTATCCGCTGCATATATGAAATGTGTTGTATATATAAACCTTTTATTATTATTGAATAATTTCCGATTTCTACAGAATATCTTAAATTATATAATCTACCATTTTCTTGGATTATTTGAGTAGTTTCCTTTTGGTCTTTCCTTCTAAATCAAATCTATTTCCAAAATATCCTAAATCCGCGATTTAATTTATTAGGCTTTATATATATATATATATATATATATATATATATATAAATGGAATTTATTGCCTTTTTTTAGAATAAAGAAAATACATATGCATTTACATTGCGCACGGGCCTGCTTGGCCGTACGTGCATTATTCTTCCATGAATAAAAAATAAAACTAATAATATAAACAAATACCTACAAATACACCTGTATCAAAAAACAACAACAGGCTACATATAAGTAAAATCTATGTCTGCACGAAATCAAAATAATACATATCTACATTCATCCACATTCCGTACATTAATATTAAAAAAAAATGCTAGAAAACAAATTAGAAAAAAAACACACACACATACACCCACACACCCCCACACATATACACACCGCACGCTCATACCCCCCTCCCCCCGTCCCTGCAGACATTAAGTGCACTATCAGACTATTCAACTTATCAGACCTACTTATTATATAACATGATTAAAGAACGAAAACAAAGACCATATTGAGATTCTTCTTATTGTTAATACATATATCCTTAATCTACAATTTTGTTATATCTCAATTTTCTTACTGTACCCAAAAATTTGCATGTTTTTGATTCACTCTCGATCCGTCCTAAAAGATCCCAACACGCCACTCTCCCTCGATCCGACCTGAGAAATCTCTCCGGCAGCATCTGTAATCTAAGTTGTTCTGTCTCTCTACAGAATCCTATAATATGCTGCCTGTAACGTTCGTGTTTAATTTCCTTAATTACTGAGAATTGTATACTGATTTGTATTGCCTTTAAGTTTATAATAAACTAACTCACTCACTCACTGGCACTACCAAATTCGGAGGTTTATGGCTGCGCGGACTTACGCTCTCCATACATCGCTATCCTCAGATAATATTTACCAATCGTACTCTATATAATTCATCTCCCTTAAATCATGGTTAATATTATTCTTTTATCTCATTTTTGGCCTACCTACTGACCGCTTTAGCTCTGGTTTTCCTACAAGAATTATCCTCGCCACTCTTTCATCCCCCATTAAGTTTTCTTTTAATATAAATAAATTTTTGTAAGCTGTATGCAAGGTCGGATGTGCCAAGGCCAAGTTAGATATTTTTCGTGCTCACTCAGATTTAGTATCTTTCAAGTTCAGTACATTTGTATTTTCCAGTAAATAGCACTTCGGAAGTGGAGAATAACATTGGTAATTTATCTGGCGCAGAAGTTGTCCGCCACGAAGTTTATTGCCTTGGAACATATAGAAACATCTTATTGGTTCAACGAACCATCAACAGAAGCAATTTCTTTCTGGATTAGTTGAAATAAGTGCTAACGACACAAAACGTATCATTT
Organism: Diploptera punctata; assembly: GCA_030220185.1. Lineage (NCBI taxonomy): Eukaryota > Metazoa > Arthropoda > Insecta > Blattodea > Blaberidae > Diploptera > Diploptera punctata. The sequence continues at coordinate 2,181,760 of JASPKZ010007340.1, read as the reverse complement.
TGCGTAAAATTATAGTTCCTTATAAGCAGGGGTTTTCAAACTTTTACCATCTGGGATCTACCAACCTTCAAAATCTCAATACAACACTTCTCCTAAAACTGAAATATAAAGTAAAGTAAATTATTCCCACTACAGGCCTCAGGAGGCCCTTGGGGTAGTGGGGGGTTAAGGCTCCCACTATTTCTAGACAATCGGCACTTGATGTCAGCCGGGTTGTCAGCCCTGCGTGACGGCCGCCTTTACCCCAGAACAAGCGTCTGGTACTCATTTCCGTTAGAGGCTGAGTCGACCCCAGGGCCATAGTGCCGCCAGAATGTTTGCGTCAGTTTAAAAATCCTGACCCCACCGGGACTTGAACCCTCTACCTTCCGGCTTGTAGCGCAGTGCCTTAACCACTACGCTACGGCGTGCCCCCAAAACTGAAATATGCCAATAGCAAATAACCTTATAGTGTTCCTAAGAGAAAGACTATAACTATGAGAAAATGTATTAACTAACTCACTTGAACTATCGAACACGTAGGTTCATGGCCGCGCGGACATAAGAATTCCATACATCCCTATACTGAGTTAATTTTTCCAATTATCATCAAATCATGGATAATGTTATTCTCCCACCTCATTCGTGGTCTACCAACTGGACGTTTTCCCTCTGGATTTCCTACAAGAAGCTTCCATGCACGTCTTTCATTCCCCATTCGTGCCACATGTCCTACAGTCTATGAGACTTAACTGTTCTTATTATATCTGTCTTCCTATAAAGACCATGTACCCTCACTGTTATGTAGTAACAAACATAATACACAATGTAAAATTTTTATAATTTGAGCAATAACATCATTCAAACCAGCTCAAAGCAAGGAAGTAGTAGACTGCAAGAAATTACTCACTGACCTTTATCAAAAACAAAATACAGTAGTATTACAATGGATACCACCTCACTGCGAAATAAATGGAAATAAAGTAGCCGATATGCTGGCAAAACGAGTAGCAATGTGTTTACAGCAACCTAATTTAAACACACATTATCGCTCAGCAATAATTATATCGAACAAACGGTAAAAAAACACATTCTCAACCAATCTTCAGATCCGAATTCAAGAAAAACAATGGAAAAACACTATCCACACCACACCAGATGCACCTCGAAAGGAAGCTGTAGCATATTTTTGACTAAACACAGGGCGTTATTGTCCTGCGTCTTCATCGGATTGGAATCTACAGAAGTCCTCATTGCCCACTGTGCTCCACGAGCATTAACATGGACAGAAACCACCTGCTACAATGTCAAGCACTTCACTCTGCTACGCTGAAGGATAGACACTGGGAAGCACGAGCCAAACTTTCTGTTTTGCTATGATGTTTTACTGTTTTAATTTATTGTTACGTTATTTGTTTACTCATAATTATGGGCAATGACTTCTGTCAAGTCCTCTGCATTTGTATAAATAAAATTTTATAATTTCAAATATTATTGTACTATTGTACACATGTTTTGTTGAATTTGGACTGGTCCCGAGCACGAGCTAGTGCCCATTCAGGAATTGTTTGCAAATAAAGGTAATGTGTGTGTGTGTGTGTATGTGTGTGTGTATGTGTATGTGTATGTGTATGTGTGTGTGTGTGTGTGTGTGTGTGTGTGTGTGTGTGTGCGCGTGTGTGTGTGCTTGCGCGCGTCTATGTGTAAGTATACTATGGGAAAGAAAATTAAATATTATGACATAATATGATTTTGGAAACTATTGTATTATTAAGTTAGCTCTCGATGCTTTGGAATGTGGGTATAATTTGGTTACAACAGGCCGCTTAGCTACAAGAGAGAGAAAGAATGAGAGAGAGAGGGAGGGTGGGGGAGAGTATGGAAATAATGAACTGGTGTCAGGCAACTTAGGTTGGCTAATGGAAGATGCTCATTAGTACTGGAAATATCCACCAGGGGACCTGCTCTTCTACACTCTGTGATGGATTGATGAATGTAAAGCTTTCGTAAAAGATCCATCTTCTCTGTTCCCTGTAGAGTTTCTAAAACAGCACAAGGTGTTATAAAACACATTCTGAGACAACATTTTATATGATTACTGCTCTTATAATCAATTACTGCGAATATAATTTGATTTTAACATAACTAATGAACTAAACTTGGTTTTCAAAATTTATCGGCTCATCACAATTTAGGAACAAGATCACAAGACTCTTCTTTACTTACTATACCACAACACAGGACAGGTCTGTACTCTGAATCATACACAATATCTATGACTAGAGCATGGAACTCACTTCCCAGTCATGTCAGGGACTGTCAATCACTATCATTATTTAAATCCAAATTAACTGATATCATAAGTTTCACACAATGAAAATATTAACTGCATAACAACTATATTCAGCATTTGCCCCTATAAATATCCATCTAGAAAACATTACTTGCTTAATTTTATTTTAGTAAAGTAAAGTAGTCCCGCTACAGGCCTCAGGAGGCCCTTGGGATTGTAGGAGGTTAAGACTCCCACATTTTCTGGACAATCGGCACTTGATGTCAGCCGGATTGTCAGCCCTGCGTGACGGCCGCCTTTACCCCAGAACAAGCGTCTGGTACTCATTTCCGTTAGAGGCTGAGTCGACCCCAGGACCATTAATTTTATTTTATATTAGCTAATACCCGGCGTGCACTGCTACACCTAAATAAATCAAATTGATGTGCTTTAATGTTTAGTTGAATAAGTAGAAGGAAAAATAATTATAAATTTATATTTTTTAGATAACCCGCGCTGATTACCTGGCGTTGCCTGGGAATCTACTTATCCCGATCTTCTTGATATAAATGAGCTAAAATACGAAAATCAAAGTGTTTTATATTTAGTTAAATAGCTAGGGGGATAATGTATATCGTAATTATATTTAGATACCCCTTGCTAGTTTACCCGGCGTTGTCCGGGAATCTACTCATCCCGATCTTCTTGGCATACATGAGCTGAAAGACAAAAATTAATGTTGTTCTTATGATTAGTCGAAAAAGTAAAATGAAAGATAATTATAAATGTATTCCGTAATTATTTCAAAATTCCCCGGTATTGCCCAGGAATCTACTTATCTCGATCTTCTTGGCACAAATGAGCTAAAAGACAAAATTCGTTATTGTGAGTTATCCGTAAAAGAATACTCGTCATGTGCTGCTATACTTGCACAGGAATCTACGTACTTGTCTCGATCTTCTTGGAATCAATGAAAGACAAAAATGGTTATTGTGAGTTATCCGTAAATAATAAACATATGCTATCGCGGACTTTTTTGTAGAGCTTTTTGAGATATCCAATTCTGTAACATTAATGTTTTGTATTTATTATGGTTTCGGCAGCGTAAGTCATTTAAGCGTCCAAAGAGCTATTTTTTTTCACGTTTTCCACTGCAAAGGGCGATTTTTAAGGTGTAGGAGTTGAGTATCACAACTCTCTTATAGCCTATGTTCATCTCGGGAATCTCCTGAACAGTTTTCAAAAAGCCCCATCATAATCGGATCAACGGTATGGCCGCCCATAAAGTACGAACAAACAAATAAATAAACATTCATTTTTATATATTAGATTATTTTATCCCATGTTTTGTTAATATTAGCTAATATTAGACCACATCCCCATTATGTTCTGTTTAGTCTATATGTCAATAATATTTTAAAATTGTAATAAGTATGTAATTTTTGTATAATATTATTATTCGCTGGTTTAGGGTCGGTTTCACCAACAGAGGTAACTGTATTACGCCAGTTTAAGCTATGCATTATACACGGGGAAAACTGGCGTAATACAGTTACCTCTGTTGGTGAAACCGACCCTCAGTGGAAGAGAAGGCCTTCTGGCCTCTTCCAGCTAAAATAAAGCATTACTATTATTATTTTTTTATTATTCCGGCTTTTACAATGAATATACATTTTTCCGGTACCCATGTTCACAGTTAACTACACATTTGTTTCCACACATTTTTCCATTCCTGTCTGTTCATCCATATATCTTCTTCTATTTCCCATTCCCTCTTAGTTTCATTGATTCCCTGAATCCACGTAATAGTTGGTGTACCCTTCTTTTTCCTTCCCTGTGGTTCCCAATCCATGATTATCTTAGGTAGTCTTCCTTCTTCCATTCTTCTAATGTGCCGTACCAATTTAATTGTTTCTTCTTTATAACATCTAATATTGAATATTGTACCTGCATTTTTTCTTTTATATATGAATTTCTGATTTTATCCTTCCTGGATATTCTTGCAGCACGTCTCCAGTAGTCCATTTGAGTGGCGAGCAATTTTTTTTTCATTTGCGCATTTAAAGCCCACACATCAGCTCCATAGGTTAATAATATTATTATTATTACTATTATTATAATTATTATTATTATTATTATTATTATTATTATTATTATTAATGTTGATAGGTGATAAATGATAATGAAGCACCAGGAGAGCCCTTATCCTAAATTCCAGACCATGGACAACTACAGGAATAATTCCCTGTAAAGAAATATTCCAATGGTCTAACCGGGAATCGATCCCAGGACCTCATGAACTGCAGTCTTCTTGCCCATGAGGCTGGTCCAGAGAAACGAAATATATAATTTCAGTGATGGGATGCGCCGTGCATGTTATACTTCTTTTCTGACATGGGAGTTATGCGTTTAATCAAAACAAACTACACCAAGCGGTATGCTAACAGATGAGTGGTTTTCAACTTTCGAACAACTGCATTGCGGGACATTCAAGTTGAAGGACATTCCTTGTTTTTCATTGGTTAGTATAAACATGTGGCACATCCACAATCTCTCTTTTATCACATTTACTACAGCTAATGCAACAATATTTGTTTTAAGTAGATATAACACACTAAAAAACAAACAAACCAAGTACATTCTCGATAAATTTTACATAAAATATGCAGAGAATTTATTCGTTGGCATTTAAACATAAAACACGATTTAAATATCCATCCATCCATAGTAATTCTCGCCCGAGGCAGATTTTTCACTGTAATCATAGCATTTTCATGCTATGCTTTGCAGCTTTAGTAGGGAATTATAGGTGAGGTAGCTTCCCGCTGCTTTCCACACCGGTGAAGGATGATGATGATAATGATAAGGATAAGGATGATGATGATGATGGTCAGATGATTTTCGGGGACCATTGGGACCTACATTTGTCTTACAGGTGAGGAAAAACACCGAAAAAACCTCCCCCAGGAGCCTGTCCCGACTGGGAATCAAACCCGGGCCCGCTGCGTGACAAGACAGCTCGCTATCTCGAGACCACAGCGGAGGACATGATTTAAATATAGTCCGTCTTTTACCTTTACCACAACAAAAATATAATTTAATCCCCCTCAACAATAATAATAGGGATATAAAAATATAAAAAAAATTTGATTTCGTTTTTACAGAGTTTGGATAACAGAGAGATGAACAAACATGCGAATGGAGAAGACTACATAACAGTGAGCTACATTATTTTTATATGAAACCAGATATAATGAGAACAGTTAAGTCTTATAGACTGCAATGGGCAGGACATATGGCACGAATTGGGAATGAAAGAAGGGTATGGAAGCCTTTTGTGGTAAAATCAGAGGGGAAAGCCCAGTGGGTAGACAAAGAATTAGATGGGAGAATAATATTAACCATGATTTGATGGAAGTAGATTATGCAGGGGATGATTGGAATACATTAGCTCACGATAGGGGTGTGTAGAGAGCTTATGTCTGCGCGGTCATGAACCTACGGTTTGATAGTGCCAGTGAGTTATTTTAAAAAAGACATGTACTATAAAAGAAACTTAAACCGGACAAGTATGATGAATGTAATAATTAGAGCGAGGAATTTTATGAAATTTTATGTTTTAAACTATTTGTCAGAGAGCGCTGAGATTAAGTATGTTTACATTTTATGATATGTAGAATCAAATAAGACCATCAAAAAAAACTCCATATTCATAATATTTTAGCAAAATGTTCATATTTTAGTGAAAATTTCATACTCCTTCATATTTTTGAACTTTGAAATTCCGGTATTTTTTTTTTAATCAATATCAATAAAAGTTCTAGGAATTCATTAAAATGTTTCTTGAAATTAATGTATTTATGTAATTTTTGACAGTGTTATGTGGTAGACAAGTGGAAATTCTTCAGTATCCCTTCTGAACAAGACTGATAGATAATGTTGAGTGATTCCGGGTAGATCTAAGTAGATTCTAAGTAGATCTTCCGACCAGGAAACACGCCTAGAAGCACTCGCCACTGAAGATGCCCTCCGCAGTTGAGGGCGAAACGTCTGGTATCAACACCAACTATGGACCACGGCCACATAACCCGGAATCACTCAACATTATGATTACCGGCCGTGAAAGCCTGCATTCAAGACTGATAGATTTTATAAAAGCAAATAATTGGATGAGGAGTCACAGAGTGACGTGTTAGATGGAGGTTTTTGTCCTAAACTCGATCCCCAGACAAGAACATGAGCCTAGATGAATAAGTAGAAGACTAACGTCGGAATATTCTATAGTCATGTAGAATAGATGTCAGCTCTTTATTGTTACCTGAGAGCGGTCCTTAGTTTGTGAACAGATTACAGCATTTAAATGTAGAAAAGACTGCCGCTGCTAAAACTTGAAGCAGTGCTTTGTGAAATTAGTAAAGTTCATGTAGGTAAGGACGTCAAACTATCAAATATAGCATGATACAAGTATTATCGCCTCACTATGATGGTTGTCCGTTTATATGAAAGCGAGTTCCGTCACAATGCTTGACAATGGTTAACATTCACGTAGCGGTAGTCGGCATCTTTGTATTTAATTGTATATGACGGCTGCGGAGAAACAAACGAGCCGCTGGAAAACCATCATAGTGAGGCGATAATATGGACTCTTTACTTTAAGAGAGGAAAGGAGATTACTAGTATTTGAGAATAAAGTACTTAGGAAAATTTTTGGACCAAAGAGAGATGAACAGACAGATGAATGGAGAAGACTACATAATAATCAACTACGTGGTCTTTATTTGGGTACAGTAAGAAAATTGAGATATAACAAAATTGTAGATTAAGGATATATGTATTAACAATAAGAAGAATCTCAATATGGTCTTTGTTTTCTATCTTTAATCATGTTATATAATAAGTAGGTCTGATAAGTTGAATAGTCTGATAGTGCACTTAATGTCTGCAGGGACGGGTGGAGGGGGGTATGAGCGTGCGGTGTGTATATGTGTGGGGTGTGTGGGTGTATGTGTGTGTGCTTTTTTTTTTCTAATTTGTTTTCTAGCATATTTTTTTTTAATATTAATGTACGGAATGTGGATGAATGTAGATATGTATTATTTTGATTTAGTGCAGACATAGATTTTACTTATATGTAGCCAGTTATTGTTTTTTGATACAGGTGTATTTGTAGGTATTTGTTTATATTATTAGTTTTATTTTTTTTATTCATGGAAAAATAATGCACGTACGGCCAAGCAGGCCCGTGCGCAATGTAAATGCATATGTATTTTCTTTATTCTGAAAAAAAAGGCAATAAATTCCATATTCTATCTATCTATCTATCTATAGGAAGCCCGATACAATAAGAACAGTTAAGTCTCGTAGACTGCGATGGGCAGGACATGTAGCACGTATGGGGAATGAAAGACTTGCGTGGAAGCTTCTTGTAGGAAAGCCAGAGGGAAAACGCCCAGTTGGTAGACCAAGAATGAGGTGTGAGAATAACATTAACTATGATTTGAGGGAAGTAGATTATACAGGGAATGATTGGAAAACATTAGCTCAGGATAGGGATGTATGGAGAGCTTATGTCCGCGCGGCCATGAACCTACGGGTTCGATAGTGCCAGTGAGTAAGTAAGTAACATCGTGTGATGTTGAGCATAATTCTCCATCGTACAAACAATTCTGACAGACAGGCCTTATAATGTACTATCAGAAAATATAGAAAAGAAAACTTCTAACTATGGATTACAAACAGAACTGACAATTGGATTGTTCAAAGCACAATTAGACCAAGACTATGGACACTGTTAGACTCATTTCATGAAAAAAAAAAATATATATATATATGTTAAAATAATTCTTAACTACATTTCACCATGTTTGTAGTTCAATACTAAATGTAATTGTAATTGCAAAGAGAGTTCTGAAACAATCCCTAGAATCAATTATGGACTAATAACTTTTAACATCTTGTTTCTCCAAATATGATATACTGGAATGGTTTACTTGTATTCTAAATCATCCAATTTAATGTTATTGTTACATTTGTATCTACAGGAATTTAACATGCCGTAGCCGAGTGGTTAAGACAAGAAGACTTGGCGCAGAGCTACGGGACTTGCGCTGGTTCGAGTCCCCATGGGGGAAGAAATTTTCTCATGGTATTTCGGCCAGTATGGGAACGGTGCCCACCCAGCATCGTGAGTCATTTGGGTAGCGGCTCCAGATTGAGAAAATCAGCTGTAATGGGTGGGGGACTCAACATGCTGACCACATGTCACCCCTATACTGGCTGGATGATCATTTACCTCTGTGATTGACAATATGGATGTGAGGCCAGCATCCGGATAGTAGGCTAAGGGCCTTGTAGGCCTGTCGTGCCAGGAGTTTTTTATGCAATGCTAAAATAGCAATAATCCAAACTATACCTGCTCTAACTTTGTTAGTGCTAGATTTCATGGAAACTTGTTTGTTTTGGTTACAATGTTTTGTTTCTTATATATGTTTAGATTTCATAATTAAATATCATTCAATACATTAATTAAATGTATTATATACAACCTCTCAGTTTTGATTTATGAAGGTAAAGTGATTCCACTACAGTCTTGGGAGGCCTTTAGGGTAGTGGTATGTTGAAGCTCCCATCTTTCTAGACAATAGGCATGAGATGTCCGCCGGATTGTCGGATCTGCCTGATGGCCGCATTTGTGCTCAGAACATGCATCTAGTACTCACTTTCAATAAGATCTGAGTCGACCCCAGGTCCACAAAGCCACCAGAAGGTCTGGTCCAGCTAAAAATCTTGACCGTATCTAAACTCGAACCCACGACTTTCCTGTATGTACCACGTTTCCTTATGCAACTACACTATGGCGTGATCCATTAAAATTGTTTCAGATCATGAATATGATATTTTATATTGGGTTAGAATTAATGAAAAAGATAATTAAAATCGAAATACAGTGAATATCTTGATTTCTTGAGCTATAAATAAGTTATGGTATGTACACTTATAAGTTATAGTGCCCTCTATGTATATAAATATATGTAACAAGTTTAGAAAAAAGTAGCTTCATAATATTTTTGTGTCATAATTTTCAAATTTTTCACATTTTGTCTTTACGATTTCATATTTTCATATAATTTTCTTCATATAATTCCTCGCTCTAGTTACAAGCTATGAGAGTGTTGTAAGACTTAATCCCTTCACCCTTAAAATCGCCCTTTGTAAAAACATACGTGAAAAATTAGTTTTTGAGCGCTTAAATGGCTTACGCTGCCTAAACCATAACAAATACACAAAATTAATATACACAGAATTGAATATCTAAAAAAACTCTACAAAAATGTCCGCGACAGCATATGTTTATCTTTTACGGGTAATTCACAATAACCATTTCTGTTTTCATTGTTCTCAAGAAGATCGGGATAAATGGATTCCCGAGCAAGCGCAGCAGCACACGGAGAGTGTTGTTTTACAGATAACTCACAATAACAAATTTTATTTTTTAGCTCATTTATGCCAAAAAGATCGGGATAAGTAGATTCCCGAGCTACGCCGGTAATCAGCACGGGGTATCTAAAAATAATTACGTTATAAATTTATAATTATTTTTCCTTTTATTATTCAACCAAACATAAAAACACATTAATTTTCATGTATTTAGGCGTAGCAGCGCACGCCGGATATTAGCTAGTATTTTATATTTTATTTCGCATCTTGCAAATTGCCTGTTGCGTGCTAAGAGATCTTCACGGCACCTCAATATACCAAGAAGTAACTATAACTTTGCATTGTTGGTATCTATGTACATCTTGTTAGCGAACACAATAAAGGATCGATAATATCTTTCGGGAACAAAAAATAAACATGTTTTGTCTCAGAAAGAAACACATGTGACACTGATAGTATTTTTTCTCCTGGATTCAAATATGATATCGGTTTTTCTCCATCACGCAAGGTTTCCGAGAGACAGGAATTTATAATTTAAAACATTTTAATATTTTTTTATATTCGTAACTACACAATATTCGAACATTCGGACTCACCTGGAAAGTAAGAAATGACGATTTTCTGCTATATTTCGCCTGTCGAGCATCCCTCTTGATGGTCCACAACAATCATCGACCAGTATATTAGGATTCCAAAATGCCTTGATATCTCTTTTCCATAACTGAAATCTCCTGAGTTAGCTCATTTGGTTTTATTTTACAATGGACAAATGGACGAAAAAAGTTTGAGTCAATATCTGGTCTTGAGAATGACAGCTTGGCTGTAGAAACTTGTTGACCATTTTAAAACATTAATTGGTGAAATGGGCATATTGACTACATATATATTTTAATATTATATCACCAAGAAGATCACTTGTGTATTAAATTATTAAAAGTTATTATTTAAATCCATTAATTGAAATTGAAATAAAAATACTGTGCGTGATGGAGAAATTCCGAATACATATTTGAAAACACGATAAAAACTGCACTAAGTACAACTATTAGTACTCATGAGACAGAGATCATGTTGACCAGAGATATTTAATTACACATGACAATTCTTTGTTTACATAGTTATGAATTATTAGGCCTATACTTTTAATAATACTTTTCGTTTGTAAGTACTGTTTTATATCATAACTTCATGATGTTCAACATATGAGGGACGATTATATCAGAAGGTGAAACCCGATGCCGACACCTAGTCTACTAATCTTGCCCAAAGTCAAGTTAAGTATAAACAATCTTTGAATCCAACTTAAGTAACTTTATACTAACATTTTACAATATTTTTTTATATCCCTTTAATTCCAATTTAAAATTCTATAGCGAATTTTCATTTGCCTCTATTTTTTCCAAGCCACTTCTTCCATTGTTCTGACTATCCTTGAGTCCATGTTAGTTACTGTCTTCATTTCTTCCTTCTTCCTGTCGAATTCCATAAATATTCTTTTATTGTTTTGAGAGTTCTTACTAAGAATACTTTCAGTTTAATCTTTTCTCTTATAATATTATTTCTATTTTTCTCTCCTTTAAATCCTTTCTGATCGTCGCAAAAAGTCAATTTCTGTCAAATGCAATTTATCTATTGTTTTCCTTCAAATTTCATATCACTGAGATATATTTTATTGTGTTTTTAATAAAAGCTTTATAACTGTTTGATTTTGTCTTTTTTTTAATGTCTTTATCCCGTACAATACTGTTTAATCATGACATTGCTGTCCTACATTTACTAATTCTTGAATTTATGTCAACTTTATGGTTCCCATTTTTAATATGTTTACTTCCAGATGTGTTTTCATGGCAATTCTTTATTATTCCTTTTCCATTTTCCAATATTAAATGTTTTGCATTTATTCCTGTTACTATATACTGTGTTTTCTTAAGATTAACACTCATGACCCATATTTCATATTCTTTGTTTCAGTTTCAATTTGAATTGGAATGTATCTAAAATGCAATCTTGCTTGCTTGCATTGAAGGCTGTTACTTGTCACATATTACAAATCGTCATATTATTCTACTACTGGCAATTAATCTAACATAAAATCACGAAAACATAATATATTTCTTACGTTTAGGTACATTTGGGTATTATATTGAGATTTGGGTAGATTAGCTACGTTTAGTTCACGTTAAGACTTCATCAGTAAGTTTATATTTTATTTATTTATTTTTTCTACCGAGTGATGTAACGTGATCGATCTCTGCGTTACGAATCTGTTTTTCATAATTCCGACCTAATGTTTGGAGGAGCCATATATATTTCTTTTTTCACGATTTTTTAGTTCGATTTGTGGGAATTTTTAATTATTATATATCAGGATAGTAACTAAATTCTACAACGGTGATTTTTGCGTGATTTGGAGTTTTTTATATATCAGCAGATAAGGTTTTGAATTTTTTCGCTGATAATCATGCCAAATTTTAAATACAAAATGGATTGTGTATCCATAAAAGTAGCGCCTGTTACTAATTACTGTGCCATACTTTCTCATTCGTAAGATTTTAATATTCATTGAAATTAAATGTTTATATCAATATTATTATTAATAATAACATTTTATGAATTAATACCGATATTATTATTATTATTATTATTATTATTATTATATTCTGTGATGCCCATAATATTTATCACCACCTGGAAAAATAGCTATGGGTTTCCCCGTCTGTAACCCTTTTTAATTTAACATTACTGTTATTATTATTATTATTATTATTATTATTATTATTATTATTATTATTATTATTATTATTGTTTTTATTATTATTATTATTATCATTATCATCATCATCATCATGTTTGAGGGACGGTACCTATAATTTATATCACTCTGGAAATATAACTTTCGGGTAAACATTGCTAAACATTTATTCAATTTAATAAACTAATCCCACTACATGCCTCAGGAGGCCCTTGGGCTAGTAGGAGATTAAGGCTCCCACTTTTTCTGGACAATCGGCACTTGATGTCAGCCAGGTTGTCAGCCCTAAGTGACGGCCCCCTTTACCCCCAGAACAAGTGTCTGGTACTCATTTCCGTTAGAGGCTGAGTCAACCCCAGTCCCATAGTGCCGCCAGAAGGTTTGGGTCAATTTAAAAATCCTGACCCCACCGGGACATTATTCAATTTGGGCTCCATGTCTGTAAGTAATTTAAGATTAATATATTATTTTATTATTATTATTATTATTATTATTTTATTATTATCATCATCATCATCACTTTACAGTTGCTATAATATATGCCACCGCTGGGCACTCTTGTACCCTGTGCAATGGAATGTGAAACCCGTATAAGCAATTCACATCATGGAGGACATTGTTGGGAAGGGTAGTTCCAACAGGTAGCACCTCGTTTCACTTTTATGGATGTAAACCTGAAGTGTTTTGCTACTCATAACTCCGCCGCCAAAATAAACTTACATTGATTGTATCCGAATTAACACTTGAACTTCACACAGTCATTATTAAAATTCACAAGATATATATTAGCCAAACTTTGAATAAAATATTTTACTGTATTTACTACATGTTTCTGTGCTTAGAATTCCAACATATTCATAATCTATGTGTACATTTCATTTGTAACATTCCAAGATTTTATCATGTGACCCCATCTTCGAAACAATTATCATGGCTTTTGTACTAGACGATGACTCATTCGTCCATCGTCTATTGATAGAGACTTTTCCAGCTTAGAAAATATCATTGGTCATATTACAAACAGTAGACACATTGTCATGTTTCAAATTTCGAAAGATGTTTTCCTTTCTAATACAAAGTACAGTAAAATAACATGTTTATGGCAAATTATGCTATTAACAAAGTCGCCGGTCCTGTCAATCTCGAATTTGTGTGCATTTTCGTTTATAACATATAAAAATTATTCTACAATATAAAATGTCATTCTTCTCATTTGCATTTTATTCTTAAATAAATAGTTAATTGTCAAACTGATTTACTAATTTAATTTACAACTGAAATTATTACATAATTATAGTATTATTAGGTCATTTTTTATATTGCAGTGCATATTTTTTTTTTAAATTTAGGTCATAACTACATATATTGTTTTGCATATTTTGGTGGTTTTCAGGTCATAAAAATTCTAGCCCTACTCATAAACTGGAGCACGCCGTAGCAAAGTGGTTAAGGCAATACGCTAAAAGCCGGAAGATCGATGGGTTCGAATCCCCCAAATTGACCCAAACTTTCTGGCGGCACTATGCCATTGGGGTCGACACAACCTCTAAACGGAAATGAATACCAGACGCTTGTACTGGACATAAAGGCGGTCGTCACGCAGGGCTGACAACCCGGCTGATATCAAGTGCCGATTTCGAGAAAAAGTGGGAGCCCCAAGGGCCTCCTGGAGTCTGTAGTGGAATCACTTTACTTGTAACAAATACACAGAACTAAAAACGTTTTGACGAGTTATGCTGCTTGTCCATAATTATTGTTATACTGCATACAATTTATCATCACAGAATTTCACAATGAATTTGCTAACTTCTTTCTTTCTTTCTTTCTAGTTTTTCTTTCGTTTACACTGTTCTTCCTTTTTGTTTTACCTTTGTTAACCTTTTTATCTTATTCACACATACAAACACAAGACAGAACACACACCCAGACCCAAGGTGGAGATTTAAAATCCCCTACCCCGCCGGGGATCGAACCCGGGTGGCCGGAGTGGAAGGTAGGGACTCTACCGACTACGCCACAGCGACGGACAGTTAACATATTACAACCGAGCGATTTGACTGAGGCTGATGCGTTTGAGACTCATGCCTCGGGGGACTAGTATTCAAAACTTGGTTCCAATCAACCTCACTGAGGATTTTACCTGCTTTTTCTCAGTCAACGCAGCAAATATTGGGTTGGAATTTCATCACACCATTAATGTTAAGGGTCAGTGACCATTAGAAAATACAATATAATCACAGGGCTTATAACGACTACATGTAAAAACCTTAGACGTGATATGACCTAGATGTTAAAGCATCTATAAATAAGAACGAGTTTCGCGCCGTAGCTGACGCAAGAAGCCTTGGCGCAGAGCTACAGGACTTGCGCTGGTTCGGGTCCTCGTGGGGGATGAAATTTTCTCATGGAATTTCGGCCAATATGGGACCGGTGCCCACCCAGCATCGTGAGGCATTTGGATAGCTGACAGTAATATAATGTACGGTTAAAAACTATAAAATAGTTACCTTGTAGGTCCGTCTTCTCAACTTAAGTTTTAAAACTCTGTAGGTCTTTCGGGACTAGTCCCATCATCAAGCAGAATGCATTAGGTCCGTACTTGTTGACCCTTGTTGAAGCACTTGTTGCTTAAGTTGAGGAGACGGACCTACAATGTAACTATTTTATAGTTTTTAACCGTACTTTATATTACTGTGAACTAACACCTCAACGGAAACTTACCATGCATTTTACTAGTATCGATTTGGATAGCTGCAATAAGTAGCGACTCCAGGTTGTGCCGGTTCGCTCAGGGTAGAATATGATCACTCAGGGATGTTTATATTATACACATTTTATTTCAATTTATTGTACAATTTTGTGTGTACAATGGTATTTACAATGTTTGATATTTAACTCACTCGGAGTGGAGTTGATGAATTACTTCCGCCCACGTGTTTTATTATCACCTTCGCGAACTGTTACTCACGAACTTGACTATTGTAGACCATAGGAGCGTGAGCGTGTTTTCTCACGCGTCCTCGCTTTATAAGGTCGATGGCTCCTCCCATAAAGTCGCCACCCCACTCCGAGTGTATATGTTATTCATTATAGCTTAGAGGGGTAGGTACCAATCGTTTAGGTTTCTATGTTGGTAATAGACTCGTGTGCACGTTTTGTGCGCCTTCCAGTTATTACTATTAATGGTACGTTTTAATACTCACGAGTCTATTACTTCTTGCCACAAGGTTGAGAAGACCAGCTATAACGGCTGGGGATTCGACATGCATACCACGTGTCATTCCTATACTGGCTAGATGATCGTCTACCTATGTGATTAACACATGAGGATGTGAGGCCAGCTGTCGGATGGTAGACGAAGGGCCTTCTAAGCCTGTCGCGCTTGGAGAAAAAAATAAGAATGAAGTAGAACATTGCAACAACGAGGTACAGTAAGTGACAGGTGCTATTTTACTTCAATGTATATATTATTTCAGACCAGCCTCATGGGCTAGCGGTCAGTGTTTCTGACTACAGTTCATGAGGTCTCGAGTTCGATTCCCGATCATAACATAGGAATTTTTCCTTAAAGTAAATTATTCCAGTGGTTGCCCATAGTCTGGAATTTAGGTTATGTTTATGTTATGTATAGTCCACAGACGAGAAGAATGAAAACAAGGGACGAAGGGGGCCACAGGGAGTTGCAAGCGATACAATGGCTTACTACCTGAGATTAAGGAACAGTCCATGATGTCACTCACTTCTGTAGTTTATTTCAGGCGTATTCAATTTTATGTTATATATTTTGTTTTACGGTAATTAAATTTGCTCTTCTTATTCAGTTTAGTTACTTTATATTTTAAGGTTTCATATTTCACTGTGAGGTAAGGGTGATGATTAAAATTGTGAAGTATGTCCTTCAGACTCGGAACTAACACGCTCGCTCTGCGTCTAAATAAAGGTAACAATACAATCCTTCATGATATAAAGTACTGAGTATGAAATACCTACCGCTTTCATACACTTCGTCTGTTCACTGTACTCTCCTGAGAGTTCATCATAATTTACCATCCATCATATCATCGGGGTAACGTAACTCCACCTTCCAGGTCGCCCAACCTATGAAATATATGTTACAATTCCGCCAATACCAGGGGAGAAAGACAGAAATGTCATAAAAGACAACCTGGTAGCATTTGACAGTATAATATTATTTCAAACTATAAAAAAATATTTATTTCACAAAAATATTTAATATGGAGAAAATATTGTGAGTTTTGACAAGTCGGAAATACTAAGCGTCACAGAGAAAGAATGCAAGATACAAGACTTCCAAAATTGTTAATGGGTACCAGAATGGAGGGAGGAAGACGGAGAGGAATTCCAAGAAAAATATGGATGGACGACGTTGAGAAGGACATTGCAAGTTTGGGATCAAACAATTGTAAAGTCGAAAGCCAAGGGTAGATTCACTTAGAACCGCAGAGATACGAAGAATAAGAATCATGTAAATGGGCAACAAATATTTACTCTATATAATTATGTCGTTATAGGAAGCCAGATATAATAAGAACAGTTAAGCCTCGTAGACTGCTATGGGCAGGACATGTGACACAAATGGGCAATGAAAGACGTGCATGGAAGCTTCTTGTAGGAATACCAGAGGGAATATTCCCAGTTGGTAGACCAAGAATGAGGTGGGAGAATAACATTAACTATGATTTGAGGGAAGTAGATTATACAGGCAATGATAGGAAAACATAACTCAGGATAGGGATTAACGGAGAGCTTATGCCATGAACCTATGGATTCGATAGTGCCAGTGAGGTAGTTAGTTATGCCTGATGTTTTTACTCTGTTTCCAAACTTATTTATTCTCAGATTTTTAAAATGTATTTGACATATTTGTATGCTCATTTCAAGATTCTATAGCCAATTTCCATTCCTCTCCATTTTATTTCTTTCATTATTTTGACTACTCCTTTCGTCCATTTTAATTTTAGTCTTTCTTCTTCCTGTCATATTCTATTTATAGATATTTATCGGGATTTTCTTCTTCCATAATTCTTCTCACATATGCAAATTATCTTAATTGTGTTGTTTTGATGATTTATATTAGAAATTCTTACACTTTCATTTCAATCTCTTAACACATTATTTATAATCCTCTCTCTCTCCTTGAATCGGCGCCAGAATTTCATTTCTGTCCAATGTAATGTATCAATTGTTCTTGCCGCACACTTGACACTTTTATGTCCCCTTATACAATTACTTGCTGTTAAATAATTATTTCTTATTAATAGGTCATTATGTCATTAACATTATTTTTTCTCATTTTTCTATGTTGTTCATTATGTGATTGTGTGTGTGTGTGTGTGCGTATATATATATATATATATATATATATATATATATATATATATATATATCGGTTGTTTAATGTTTTTGGCATCGTCCATCCAATCTCCTGATTGTAGATGTTTTTCCTCCATGTATAACTAACTATATTTCCTGACTCCAGGAAATTTTAGGTTTTCCTCTGCCTCGTCTTCCCTCAGGTTTCCATTCCAAAACACATTTTGGTAGCCGATCCTATTCCATTCGCTGGACATGCCTGTAACATCTTAATTGCCGAGTTTAAATATAATCTAAAATAATGCCGTCAATCTTTATTTTTTCCTTATAACTGAGTCTCTATTTTTTTCCTAATTTGTTTTCTCTTCTTGAAATTCTTGCTGCCCTTCGTATACAATCCATTTCATTTGCTAAAAGATATTTATTTGTTTTTTGTTGTTAGTGGCCACAGGTCTGCTCCATAAGTAATGATGGTTTTATCAATTGTATGAGATAGAATATATATATATATATATATATATTTCTTATATTTTTATCCCACAATATTTCATTGAGACAAGCAATTGCAAATTTCCCTTTATTATTTGTACTTCTTATTTCCTCTTCATAACGTCCATTTTTATTTATTTTAATTCCTAAATATGTGATCTCACTACAACATTTTATTGTCTCTTCGGTCTCCAAAAATAAATAATTTTATATTTCATTAGTTCAATCTAGAGCAAATAAAAATATATTGTAAATAATAATTATATTGTAGATATTACTATGTTTTAATTTTGTTCATTGTAATTTAGATGTAACAGTATTTCTTTTTACCTGATAGAGTGGTAAACAAGATCTTATGGTCTTAAACTCTACCAGGAAAAATATAGTCATTATTATGTGTTATTGTTTTAATAATGCTTTATAAATGTTACTATTTGTTTGTATTCTGATATATTTACCCCATAAAGTATAGAAAAACATGGTATTTTACATAATTTTATGAGAATAATTGTACTTTTCCATATTTTGTAGTAAAATTTTCAATTTTGAAATATATTTGTTTATGTGCTGTATTGGTCCTGCGGAAGTTATTTTCGTGAGTTTTATGTATGTATCGTTAAACCGTTTCCAGATTTCTTACCCTGTATACGTATGTTATACATATAATATTTGGGGGCGCAGATGCCAAAGTTATTTGTTATGTCAAGGTAGTCAATACGAAGCAGTGGCCGCGCCCTGCAGCTCGTAGAGAAGGGTTTTGATTGTTGGCATCGTGCCAGCAAATCTGTGACGTCAGGTCATCAGCTTGGTCCGGGGGTTTCTGGGGATATGGGATGCTGCAGAAATATAATAAAATATACAAGTTTTGCTGTTCATTTCATGTCATAATACAACAATCTTATAAATAGTATTTAATAAAAAATGACCTAATCAAACATTTAAAGTTATTTAAGAAGATTCAGAAATAAGATAACTAACTCGCGGACAATATCGAACCCAGAGGTCCATGATAGCGCGTACATAACCTCTTCATACATACCTATTCTGAGATTTTTTTTCTCAATATTTTCCTGTATAATTCAACATAATCATAGTCCATTCACGAATTTAGGCCATTTCTTGTTCTGTTTCGACCTCAAGAGAAACACTATCCAAAGACTTTTCAGTGGACGTATTGGTCGTCTTCTTTCTGCAAGGTTGTTAGATTAACATTTGTTTAGGTATCCTGTGATCTTCCATTCGATGAACATGTTGCATCCATCTTGACTTATAACACTGGTCAACATGATTTTTGTCTCATGAGTACAAATAGTTTTTTAATGCAGTTTTTTATCGTGTTTTCAAATATGTATTCGGAATTTCTCCATCACCCACCGTTTTTTATTTCAATTTCAATTAATGGATTTAAATAATTATTCTTTTAATAAACGTTTTTTCGTCTATTTATCATCTTGGCGCAATGAGCGATGAGCACGGGGAACACTTTCATCAGGAGATTTCAGCTATGGAAAAGAGATATCAAGGCAAATGAAATCCTAATATGCTGGTCGATTATTGGACCATCAAGAGGGATGCTCCACAGACGAAATATAGAAGAAAATCGTCATTTCTTACTTTGTAGGTGAGTCCGAATGTTCGAATATTGTGTAGTTATGAATGTAGAAAATATTAAAGTGTTTGAAATTATAAATTCCTGTCTCTCGGAAACCTTGCGTGATGGAGAAAAACCGATAACATATTAATTCAGGAGAAAAATTACTATCAGAATTACATATTTTTTATTTCTGAGACAAAAAAAAAGTTTATTTTTTGTTGCTCAGTGTAATCAGAAATTGTGTTTTCTAAAGGTTCCATGTGTAATTCTTCTAAGATGTCATTTTTTATGATCTAGTAGTGTGTATCCTGCAGTCCCCCGAAGATATCTCTATTGCTCTACCTTTATTTATTCTGTTCTTAATATCACTTTCTTGTTTATCCTCTTTATCTAATTTTACTCCCAGATACTCAAATTCTTCACATCCCCTAATATACCCCTTTTCATCTTCTAATATCAAATCTTCGGTTTCGGCTCCACATAATAATAATAATAATAATAATAATAATAATAAAATGGCAATAATATTAATTTCCCTCTAGATTATGGTATCTCCTGGCGCATCATTACCATTATCATCAAATCTATCACCGAAATACCGTAATTCACGCCTTCCAGGCACCCTAACCTCATAAGTGGGTTACAAGTATGCCTTGTTAGGACAGAATGCCAGAAAAGTCGTATTGACTACGTAGTTGCATTCATTAAAAAATAATCATATTAAATTCAACTTTAAAGTTAATAAACAATAACAAAATTAAAGAAAAGTTTTAAATTACAATTATTTGCTATAAAACTAGATAATATCCTTTTTGCCGTTTAAAATTTAACCACCAATTAAGTATTATTAAAATTTTAAATAAATAAATAAATTTATTTATTTATTAACTTTAAGAAAGTCTAGAACCCTTATGCACAAGTTACAAAATTAAAGTAAACATCTACAATAAGTGATTAATATCAGAAATATTGTAATGAGCCTAATGACAAATTAGTGGCATTGAATAAAAAAGATTAAATAACAGAACTTTAAGGTTCAAATAGTCCCCGAAAACAATCTGTTAATCATAACCATCCATTGTTTAATATCGATGTACGAACGATGTGTGCATTGTCATATGTTGTTTCGGAGCGGTCCTATCATTGAGTTAATCCACTCATCTGGGAATGTTCCCCGCTTCCTTGTATGGTAAAAACAATATCTACCGGTATGTGATTCAGAATTAAAATTTTCTCCCTACAGGCTTTATGTATCCCTGTAAATAATTTCAAAGAGAGATAAATTCTGAAAGAACATATAGGCCCTAATAATAAATATATTTGCACTCACCCCCTCTCTTTCTTTCTCTCAGCAAGAAAATGAGACACTTCCGAAATATGTGTAAAGTTTAAAGTTCTCAGAAATTCATTCAATTTTCAACTTTGACCTCGTATTTATAAAGATCCGATGACACACGGTTTTACTTGCACTCACTCAACATATTTAGACGTGAAACGTCGTTTCGTCTTCGATTTATATGTAAAGTACATGTAAGTACGTATTTTTTTAATAATATTATTTTAACCTATTAGTGAAATATTATTACTATTATTGCTGTTATCATTGAACGAAGTAGCAATTAGCAAAAATTGTGCATTAGTAGGGTTTTATGTATTGAAAACAGTCATATATCTTGTAAAATGTGTAAAATAGGGAAAAAGTGTAATATCATAAGTATATGTATCCACCTTACTGGGACTGGTAAGAAATATCTTAGGAAAATCAGCGGATTCAAACAGGCGGACAGCTGAATGGAGAGACTTATTTATTAGTGAGCTACATGATATTTATGGGTAAACCAGATGTAATAAGAATATTTAAATCTCGAAAACTGGAATTGACAGGACATTTGCCACAACCGGGAATGAAATAGGGGCAAGGAAACTTTTTGTAAGAAAATCAGCGGGAAAGCGCCAGCGGGTAGGCCAAGAATGAAGTGGAAGAATAGTATTAACCATAATTTGATGGAGGTGAATAATACAGGGAATTATTAAAAAAAAGCTCGGGATAATCTAATATATAAAAATGAATGTTCGTTTGTTTGTTCGTACTTTATGCGCGGCCATACCGTTGATCCGATTGTGATAGGGTTTTTTGCAAAATGTTCAGGATATTCCCGGGGTGAACATAAGCTATAAGGGAGTTGAGATACTCAACTCCTACACCCTTAAAAATACCGTTTGTAGCGAAAAACGTGAAAAAAGTCCCTTTTTTTTACCCTTAAATGGCTAACGCTGCCTAACGTGAAAAAATGTCGTTTTTTGTAAGCTTGAATGGCTTATGCTGCCTAAACGATAACAAATGCATAACTTTATTGTACATAGAATTGAATATCTCAAAAACTCTACAGAGTCCGCGACAGCACATGTTTATCTTTTAAGGATAACTATAAAAGCTCAGTTGATTGTAGTGGTATATAATTTCAGTAATCCATAGGTCGCTGGTTCAAATCCCGCCCGGAAGATTTTTTTAGAAGAGTATTACTTTTAGCTCATCCTACAATAGTAAAGAATTTAAACATATTTATATTTTTATCTTATTCTGTAAAATATTAAAACTAAAAAATAAAACCATTTTTGCCATTCATTGATGACAAGAAGATCGGGATAAGTAGATTCCCGAGCAAGCATAGCAGCGCACGACGGGTATTCTTTTATGGATAACTCAAAATAACGATATTTTTCTTTCAGCTCATGTATGCCAAGTTCATCGGGATGCGTTGTTTCCCGGCCAACGCCGGTAATCAGCACGGGGTATCAAAAAATAACGATATAAATTTATATCTATTTTTCCTTATACTTATTCAACTAAATGCAAAAAAAACACTATCATTTACCTAGGTGTAGCAGCGCTTGTCGGGTATTAGCTAGTAATAGTAATATATTTTACCTGTTAGAGTTAAAACCATAAGATCTTCTCTTCCACTTCACCGGTATTAAATTATACATATATTAACAATTATGAATTATCTTCAACTTGATTAATAATATATGCGACACAATATACAGATGACGAGGATAGAACAAAAAATATTAACTTTTTTTTTATTTAATACACAAGTGATCTTCTTGGTGATATAATATTAAAATATATATGTAGTCAATATGCCCATTTCACCAATTAATGTTTTAAAATGGTCAACAAGTTTCTACAGCCAAGCTGTCATTCTCAAGACCAGATATTGACTGGTCTTGAGAATGACAGCTTGGCTGTAGAAACTTGTTGACCATTTTAAAACATTAATTGGTGAAATGGGCATATTGACTACATATATATTTTAATTAACTTTTTTGTTATTTGCCCTCCGTGGTATCTTTACCTTGACATGGTGGAATGGCTTGCTTGTTTAAAGACGCCGACAGCTATGCCGGCAGCAGCATTGCTGCCAAAATGATTACACATGCCGGACAGGTCTAAGGCAATAAGCCAGACGAAAAACAAAGTCGAAAGAGTGACGATCTTTCACGGTTAAAAATACAACTGTCAAGAAACGCGGACATGGGTTCCACTGGGGTAAAATTCTCCGGAGGTAAAATAGTCCCCATTCGGTTCTCCGGGCGGGGACTACTTCAAGGAATCCATGCCAAAGGCACATACACAAGGACATGTTCCTAGGAACATGGAACGTTAGGACTTTTTACAATAGCGGGGCGCAAATTGAATTAAAGTGCTTTGTAAAGTTATATTTATGCATTTTTGGCCATTTATATGTGATAGCTTATAATAGCAATTCATTGGTTATATTCGTCATATTTTTCACTTTTTTAAGGGGCAAAGATCTTTTATCGTACAATTTCTTTCTTCCGTGTTTGAGTTGTCAAATATCTCAGAAGTCTGTCTCTTATAAAACCTATCTTCCTCTCCTATTTCGTTTCAATTCACAGTATGGACGTATATACCTGAACAAATATTTAAGTATTGTATAGCGACAAGCAGATAGCTACTGATAATTTTAATAAATAGAAAGCATTGAATAATATCAAATTCCATACTTAGTTCCCTTCTCATTTGCATTTTATTCTTAAATAAACAGCTAATTGTCATAAACTGATTTACTAACGATTCTAAAACTGAAATTATTACATAATTATAATATTATTAGGTCATTTTTTGTTACAATGCATATTTTTGCGTCCCGCGCCGTAGCCGATTGGTTAAGGCAGGAAGCCTTGGCGCAGAGCTACGGGACTTGCGCTGGTTCGAGTCTCCACGGGGGAAGAAATTTTCTCATGGTATTTCGTCCAGTATGGCACCGGTGCCCACCCAGCGTCGTGAGGCATTTGGGTAGCTACAATAAGTAGCGGCTCCAGGTTGAGAAAACCAGCTATAACGGCTGGGGGACTCGACATGCTGACTACATGTCACCCCAAGACTGGCTGATGATTATCTACCTGTCATCGACACATGTGGATGCGAGGCCAGCAGCCGCCAGGTAGGCTAAGGGCCCTCTAGGCCTGTCGCGCTAGGGAGGAGGGAGCATATTTTGTAAATTTTAGATCATAAGAGCATATTTCGGTGGATCCTGGGTTAGAAATATCCTAGCCTTGTTGTTATTATCCTCCACTGAGAAGCATAGGGCGTCAATAAGTGCACTTCAGCGTATGTTGTTTTTTACTAATGCCTTTATTTCTTACCGGTTCTTTGTTAATTCTTCTGGCTCATTTCTGATTACTATACCAGGTGATTCTTGGTATGTCTATTCTTCTAGTTGATCGTTGGGAATTCCAATAAAATACACTTTAGCTACGGTATGTATCCATCTTCTTTCCTCATTACTTGGAATCGGAGGTTGAGGACCCAAAATGCCTAGAAAAGACCTTTGAAAAGACCTAAAGATATCCTAAAAATACTTGAAAACTGAAAAAAAAGGCAATTCAAAATAAATAATTTTAGTTTAACTGCATTTTAATTAATATAATACGACATGTATAAAAAGTAACAAAATTCTAGTAATGAAATGCAACATACATTGCGAAAATAAAACTGATGACTGAAAATGCTCCTTCTTTCATACTTTATTCCTTTTAATTCAACATTGTTTGAATGAGGAATTCTGTGTTCAATGTCCATTAAAAATAAAGTTCTTGGATAATTTAGAATGAACGATTTTTCCCATCTAGAATGAATTCAGCGAACCCACGATGGATATTAGGCGGCCTGTAGTCTGGTTAAAAATAACGGGATATTTTGTGAAGGTTTAATAGTTTCTCGCGGAACAAAAGTGTTTGCAATGTGAAAAAGTCTTTGGAAAGTAAAACTAGAGAGTAATATAAAAAAAGTTGGAATTAAGACTTGACTCTGCGGATTCTTGATTTATTCAAATGGTATAAATGTAGTCAAAAGAAGGTAGAGTTGCAAAAAAAGCTAAAAACAATCTGAAAAATGACCAATAAGCCAAAATACGTTGAGAAAAGGACAAAAAGAGCAAGTAAAATCCACCATTTTCTGACCTACAATGACCCAAATGTACATTATTAAGTTGGTCTCGTCTTCGGACATTAAATGAAAAAAAAAATCTTCAACTTCCGAGCCCTATGGTCGTGTACCTGATTCATTTCCTATTTGTAGTAATATAAATAATCGATGGTAAACTTTTGTAACAAATAAATGAGAAAGTATAGATTCGAGGAAGATTGCTCACTTTATAGGCCTTCTGTTCCACATGTGAGCAGTTTGATATCTTGTAGGTATACAACGCACTTGACTGTGTGAATGAATACACACCTCAACGTGAATATGGAGCACGCCAAGTCGCGTGCTAAGGCGTGACCTGACCTGCACGCGACCTTGCTTTTATGCCCTGACCTTGCCGCCCTCTCTGAAAACTACCTTGAGCATCTCTAGTTACGAATGTCAAGTTTCTGTTACCATTGCTAAGACCTTTGTAATTTATTTCATCTCAACTGAAGAGAAAACAAAATAATTTGTGTTGACTATTTAACTCATAATTTTTTTGTGTGTATCTGATTGTGCCCCTCGATGGTTTACATTCACAATTGGACCCTCTAAAATCATTAGGTATAGAAGTTAACCTGGAGTGAAAATTGAAAAATTGCTCTAGCGGTCACATTTTTTGTATGTTTCAGAATGAAACTTAGTATATCATATTAAAATATAATTAGCGAAATCCGACAATTAGAAGTGGAGGTTTATTTGAAATCGAAATTAAATATTTCCAGAAATTAAAAACTGCCTAAACAACTGGCCCAATTTTTATTAAATTCTTTGTGTGTATTTGAGCGAGTATCTGGATGGTTTAGATTTACAATTGGAACCTGAAGTGAAAATTTAAAAATCGCTCTAGCGGTCACAATTTTCGATGTTTCACAATGAAACTCAGTATATCCTATTAAAATATACCAAGGTAGGTATTATCAGAAAATGAGGGAAATCCGATAATTAGGAGTGGAGGTGTATCTGAAATCCGAAATTAAAAAGCGATTAGCAAACCGTCATGTTAGATTGGTCTCAGCATATACCATACAATTTAATTAACCTTAATATTTTATTTTATTTAAATCCAAACTCAGTAAAAAAATTAGAAATAACATAAAAATTGTACAAACCCGTGCCTGTCTTGGATACGAGGGCACCAGGGAACTGTGGGAAATTAATGTGCTGATCAACCAGCCAAATCTTCTGAGCTTCAATATTCATTTTCAAAGTGTCCAATATCCTATGTTAAAAAGAAACTTTTTGACTATATCATCACTGATTGGAATGAACATTGGATAAGGAGTGCAAATGGTGCTTTGACTAAAGAGCTCTTCTTTCCTACAGCACACCATAGGCTAAATATAAAACATGTTATTCCCAATTTTCATTTTAACACAATTTATGGCTGGTCATGGAAAATTTGGAAGTTTTTTAGAAGATTTAATATTAACCCAGAAAATGATCATAATTGTAAATGTCAAGAATCAATACAATCTGTAAAACATGTTTTATTTGATTCGATTCTGGTTAAACTTGCTTTTAAAGGATGACGAGGCTTCTGCCTCAATGTATGAAGTGATTTCTAAGAACCAAAATTATTATAAACATTTCATGAAATTCATAACAATATGTAGCATTTTCTACGACAATTTATGTAATTTATAACTCTCATTCAAAACCATAAGATAATATTTCTGTTTTTACAATGTATAGTATAATATTGTTATAATAATCTACAATCCTAAGATGCCCTTATGGCAAAATAGGGTTTCAAAATATTTGGAGATTCAATAATAATATGTTATTTATTTAAGCGTAGCAATGCACGCCATGTGTTATATATATATTCCAGGAGAGAACGTTGTAAAACAACTTAAGGGATTAGACAAAAATATAAAATATTTAAGATAAGTTCTCTATAGGCCTATTTACAAATTTTAGTAATATCCTCATGTTATAACACAACATTTTGTCTCAAAAGATTGTGTAGTTTGTTATTTCATTTTTCATTTCTGTTGATTTAGTTGGGCAAGAACAAAGTTTGTATCATAGTGTAAGTTAAGATTTTTGTTTTTATTAATTATCAGTCATAATCGAATGAGGTGCAGGAAGAAATTAAATATAAACTTAGTTCTGGAAATGCATGCTATTATGTGTTACAGGGTCTCTTGTCGTCCCATCTTTAAACGTTTGAACTGAAAATATTATATAAAACAGCTATTGTCCAGTTATATCATATAGTTGCGAAACGTGGACTCTTACTTTAAGGAAGGAGATAAGATTACGATTATTTGAGAATAAAGTTCTTAGGAAAATGTTTGGACCAAAGAGAGATAAATAGATAGGCGAATAGAGATGATTAGATAACAGTGAACTACATGATCTTTATACGAAACCAGATATAATAAGAACAGTTCATTTCGTAGACTGCGATGGATAGGACATGTGGTGAATGGGAAATGAAAGAGGGGCATGGAAACATTTTGCAAGAAATGCAGAGGGGAAAACGCCAAGTTGGTAGACCAAGAATGATGTGGGAGAATAACATTAACCGTGATTTAAGAGAAATAGATTACACAGAGGATGATGGAAAACATTAGCTCAGGATAGGGATGTATGGATATATTATGTCCGCTTGGCCATGAACCTACTGATTCGATAGAATCAGTGAGTTAGTTTATTATCAGCCATAATCAGGTCACTAGAGTAGTCGGGTAAAATCTGATGTGTAACTGCAATTTATGAGTTGCATTTTGGGTTCTCTCGTGTTTTTGTTAATTGTTTGGAATTTTTTTTCAGCTTTTAGCATACATCTCTAATTTTCAACACTTAAAAAAAATGAAGTTCTTAGTGCAAAAAAATCTGGACCTTACTTTTAATTATCTTAGATGTTTTCGATTCTTACAGACCTATTTTATAGACGCGGGATTTTAAACAATTTGCAATAAAATATATTTTTCTGTTAAATAATATTCTTCTTTTTCTAGGATTGAGTTAATTACCTAACAGTTCCGTCTTGATTTTTCCCCCCTTAAAGCCCCTTGTGTATTTCTGAGAGAACAGTGAAATCCATTTTCAAACTTTCTGGTGGTTTTTCTACTTCATTTTCGTTATACGTAAAAGTAAAGTAATCCCACTACAAGCCTCAGGAAGCCCTTGGGGTAATAGGAGTTTAAGGCTCCCACTTTTTCTAGACAATCGGTACTTGATGTCAGCCGGGTTGTTAGCCGTCTTTACCCCCAAAATAAGCGTCTGGTACTCATTTCTGTTAGAGGCCGAGTCGACCCTAGGACCATAGTGCCGCCAGAAGGTTTGGGTCAGTTTAATAATCCTTACTCCAGTGCCTTAACCACTACGCTACCGCGCGCGTCCCTTTCGTTATAAGATAAACCTCATATTCCATGCTCCAACTCGTAACATCCATCGCTTCTTCCTATTGGTCGTGAGATCAATATCCTGGAAACCAATTTTTCTGAGCCATAGAGTACTTCAAAGATGGGAATTTCATAACGAATGTCACTTCAGTCAGACATTAAAATTATAATAGTAACCATTAACTTAACGAAACACTAATTTATTGTGCCAGTTATTTAAAGGTGTCGATACGCAGTGAAAACAAAATCATCTGTATAAGAGTTATTCATATATATATATATATATATATATATATATATATATATATATATATGTTATAATTAAATGTTTAACATTGAGCAATTCAAGCTTAATATGGAATGATAAGAAAAATAAATGCCTGGACGGGATTCGAACCCGGATCTCTGAGTCTGTACCTCAGCGTGATATCCATTACACTACCAGGCGAATCCAATTCAAACACTTATTTTTCTTATATATGTATTATACTCTCCATTATTACTAGATGTCGCGAGAACTCGGTCTTCACCGCCATCTAGCAGCTGACTATAACAAGTAAGCAACTTAAAGTGAATTGGATTCGCCTGGTAGTATAATGGATATCACGCTGAGGTACAGACTCAGAGATCCGGGTTCGAATCCCGTCCAGGCATTTATTTTTCTTGTCATTCCATATTAAGCTTGCATTGCTCAATGTTAAACATTTAATTATAACATCTATAAAGCGTCACTGCTATAAGGTAAAAATATTCTCTTTAATTTGCTTACTTGTTATAGTCAGCTGCTAGATGGCGGTTAAGACCGAGTTCTCGCGACATCTAGTAATAATGGAGAATATAATACATATATAAGAAAAATAAGTGTTTGAATTGGATTCGCCTGGTAGTGTAATGGATATCACGCTGAGGTACAGACTCAGAGATCCGGGTTCGAATACCGTCCAGGCATTTATTTTTCTTATCATACCAAATAAATATATATACACAAGTATATACAGATTAACGCTTTTTTAGAGAAGTTGGGATGGAAAGTGTCCCTGTAATACATAATAGCATGCATTTTCAGATTGAACCTACGTTTAATTGTTTTGTGTTTTCCATTCCTATTTATAATTAATGCTCTTTGGTATTTGAATGTAGCAACTTTCACAAAATTTTCCTTATTTGTCATTATATAATGCATTTTTCTGTGCGTCAACTTACATACAGTTTTATTGATGTTCACTCTCAGTCCCAATTCCTTAGTATCACTCAATAGAGTATGTTGTTGGTCCTTAATATATCCTCGCTATCGCCTATTAATACTACATCATCAGCATAAATTAACAGCTTATTAATACACCATTTAGTTGTAAGCCTTCTTCATCTTCTAATGTTTTGATGGCATGATCTAGTACAAAATTAAATAGTAGAAGAGATAGTACACCTCCATGCTTTAACCCAATGTGAAATTCAAAATTATCCGAAAAATGTCTACACGCACAGTGCTATTTGTGCCATTAAGATAATATATATTCGAATAAGTCTTAACTTTTTTGAAATTCTGAACTGCAGCAAGATCCTATATAATTTCTACTCCTTAATTGAATGATATACCATTTTGTAGTCCTACATAGGCCTATAGTTGATTACCAATGCCATTAAATTCCCATTTTTTCTAAAACGTGTCTTATATTAAAAATTGATATAATTTAATCAATCCTTAATATGTAAATTATTTAGGCGTAGCAGAACACGCCGGGTAGTAGTTAAAAAACTCCAAGCGCGACAGACCTAGAAGATCTTCGGCCTACCAAACGACTGCTGGCCTCACATCCACATGTGTTAATCACAGAGTTAGGAGATCATCGAGCCAGTGTAGGGGTGACATGTGGTCAGCATGTCGGGTCCCCCAGCCATTAATAGCTGGTCTTCTCAACCTGGAGTCGCTACTTATTGTAGCTACTCAAATGCCTCACGCTGTGCTATTGGGTGAGCACCGATCCCATACTGGCCGAAATCCCATGAGAAAATTTTCTTCCCCCATGGTGACTCGAACCATTCTTGTTTTAACCACTCGGCTACTGCGCGGGACTGGGTAGTAGTTAGTATTAAATAAATTAGACCACTGTGCCTCATTAAGTTACATTATCAATTTAAGGGTAATGAAATTTAAGAATTGATATACGTTAATATAGAGTACATTTGGAGTAATGTAATTCATACAGGCCTCCTTTGTGGCTTCCTAATAAAAAGTAAATGAATGTTCTCTTTGTTTTAGCAAAGTCGGATTACTGCAGAACACTTCACCCCGTGGAGAAACTTGGTAAGTTCCAAAATGGAAGTTTATTATTGTATGTTGTAGATTCCTATTACGAGAAAAATGCTGCAAGGCAGTAATGCTCAGTATTTTATCCAAAACTAACTATAGATTCATGAAATATTATCGTAAGTAATGCCACGAGTGATTTCCAAATTATCGATAAATTCACGACTCACGAAGTGAGGAGTAAATTTATCTAGAGAATTTGGAAATCAAGACTGTCATTTGTTAAGACTATTTAACGAATAAAATTAAGCTGTTTACTCACAAATCATTATATAAATATACATATTTTAAAATATTTATATACTTAATGTAAATTGCAATGTTTGAAAACTAATGAGGTACTAATGTTTCACTTGTTTATCACTGCAACCAGATCATATTATTTATTGCCAAAGGATGACAATATTGTAAGAATTCACCCTAGTGGAGGAAAAATGAAACACATCAAACTGTATATTAATTAATTTCTGATGTCCTATGATGTAAATATGTCAATTATATTTTTCTAGAACATTATTACCTGGGAAAAAATACGTTTAAGAAAGTGCAAAGTGGTTTCTTTTTTTTTTTTAGTATAATCAATTGCTACAAATGTTTTTATAATATCTCCCGCAATCATGATAAGGTTACATTCGTGCACTATATATACAATCTGGTAGCCACATGAGTTCACTGCAAAATAATTCTATGACCTACTCAGAATGTTAAAAAGGAGCTTGATTTTACAGTGATAAAATTAAACTGATAAAATCGAGCTGAAACACGACTGTGATTGTTGCAAATAAAATAATTGAAATGTGATTGGTATTGACTCCCATTTGGGGCATGAGTTAAATCAATACATAAACAGCATGCTCATGATTGCAATTTTTGTCTTCCACGTTTTTTTTTATTCAATGCTCCAAGTTGTCATTTCGACATTCTGTTGTTCTCTCTTGCGTCTGGCTTTAATTGTAACCCACTTCTCAAGTTGGGGCGCCTAAAAGGCGGAGTTACGTTACCCCGTTGATATGATGGGTGATAATGATAATGAGGCACCAAGAGAGATCTTAGCCTAAACTTAACCTAAATTCCAGACATTGAGCAACCACAGCAATGATTCCCATTAAGGAAAAATCCATATGGTTTAACCGGGAATCGAACGCGGGACCTCATGAACAGTACCGGTTGTCAGAAACGCTGACCATTAGCCTATGAGGCTGGTTGATAATTGTCACCAAAACACAGGATACCCACACAAATGTTAAGATATCAACCTGCAGGAAGAAGAAGACCAGGACGTCCACTCAAAAGACTTTTGGATGGTGTTTCTCTTGAGGCCGAAACAGGTCAACAAATGGCCAAAATTCGTGAATGTACTATGATGATGATGATGATGATGATGACATAAAGCTTCGCCTCACTGCCTCAAGATAGGTTATGCTTAAGAATATTTCGAAGTTTTTAAGTAAAGGCTGTACTACTGTCATATCCTCTCTCATATTAGAGCTCAATAGAATAAAACATTATGCATAAATGCGAAGATGAGTCAGGCTCATGAACAGATGTTTTAAGAAGACTTACATCTGAAGCATTGAACCACGACTGTAAAATAGCGACACATTAATAGAATAATTGTATGAATATTATTAAAGAAATCAGCTTTCACTTTGGTATCTAACCTCCCTTGGTTCACATCTTGTTTTTCAAGCGAGGAGGTATTACAGTATTCCAGTCCAAGGGTATCATCTTCATGTTTTCACTTTTCTCATTTCAATGCTGCGATAAGCGACATCAAGTCAAAGAAACAGCCCTACAACTTTTTGATCTCAAAGGTGATCCCGTTGTAACATATGGGTTAGAGAATGTATAGGTCCATTTAAAGAAAAAAGAACCTAGAAAAATTAGAGACACTAAAAGGGTGCTCTGTCTCTCGCGACTTGTATTTGAACTCTCCGGAGAACCATTCTACATAGAAAAGCTGAGACTACCAGAGACACCAGTTTATCAGGACCTCCTGCAAGAACTCCACCGAGAAAAAACTCAAAATACGGGAAGAATTCTACTTTACAGACGCCATGACAAACTGTGAATGGACTCATTGGAGGACACGAATTGTGCCACACAGTGACCAGGCTCGCTGTGCTTGGATTTCACCACAAGCTGTGCATCAACCAGAGATTCCACGAGCTCGGTCCAAACTGCGTGTGTGCAAGATGTGGCGAAAAGTGCGAGAGATATCATGTGTTAAACTGTAGGATGAGATCAGAATCGTTGGTGAAACTATGCGGTGACTAAGAACAACCTTCTTTGCATGTTGTGTGCATTTCATGTTTTATTTTCTCATTTCAAGAGGCCAGAGGTCAGAACAAGCTTTTTAACTGTGGTGAAAGTAATTTTTCTGGGGGAAAGTAACTCCGAAATTAATATCTGTCCTTCCAGATTGGGGGCCTGGCTCCCCATCCATAAAAAAAATGTGAAATGTTGGGTCTGGTTTAAATTGAGATCTGGAAGTAGGCCTACTAACATGAAGACAATTATACACAGTTATACGAACGTTCACTTAAACAGAAGGGTTGACTATTGTTCTCCTGATATCTATATATAAAAGGGTAGGGATTGTTTGCTAACTGCTTCCTGGAAGTGAGGGTTTATGTTTTGGCGAGAAATATGGAAAGAATAACTAATTCCATGGCATGGCAGACCTTAGAAACCTTCGACTTGCTACACTACAGCCGCCGGATCTCCGGCTCTGAAGTTTAGGTTATACGAGGGGTAAAGGGAGAAACTCGCCCTCTACTGCCAATAAGGAAATAGATGAGAGGGAGTAGATATCTGCCACAATCAATCACAGTTCTTGACGCAGCTATAGCGCGCTAGTAAGGTTTGAAATTGCTGAGATGTTGTCAGTTGTATGTCTGCTAACCGCATACATAAAGCGGCCCCTCCCACTGAATATCCATCGGCAAAATGTCGTGAAAACGTCAGGGCTGGAGAATCAGTGGCTGGAGTATAATCAGCTACCACACATTCACACGTGTCAATCCCAAATTGTTTCAAATCCGTGATTTATAAAGTAGGTCTGTAAAAATTGAAAAAAAAGTTTAGGTAAATATATATTTATTATATAATAATAATAATAATAATAATAATAATAATAATAATAATAATAATACAAATCATTTTTATTTATATACAGATGAAATCCACAATGTTGAAGCGAGGAGATGCACTATCTCCTCTACTATTTAATTCTGTACTAGAGCATGCCATCAAATCTTTAGAGGATGAAGAAGGCCTACAACTCAATGATATTAATAAGCTATTAGTTTATGCTGATGATGTAGTACTATTGGGCAAAACCGAGGAGATAATAAAGGCCAACACGCACACACTACTGAGTAACACTAAGAAATTGGGACTGGAAGTAAATATCGATATAATTAAACACATGGTCACACATAGAAATATATAATGGAAATGGACAGCTAATGACAAATGAGGGAAATTTTGAGGAAGTGGCTGAATTCAAATATCTAGGAACAATAATCACAAACAGGAATGAGACGCATAAAGAAATTAAACAATGCTCAATTCTGGAAATGCGTGCTAATATGCATTACAGAGACTCTTGACGTCCCAACGTTAAACTGAAAATATACAAAACTATTATTCTACTAGTTATACTATATGGATGCGAAACATGGACTCTTACTTTAAGGGAGGAAAGGAGATTGCGAGTATTTGAGAATAAGGTTCTTAGGAAAAAATTTGGACCAAAGAGAGATGAAAAGAGAGGTGAATGGAGAAGATTACATAAAAGTGAACTACACGGTCTTCATAGGAAGCCAGACATAATGAGAACAGTTAAATCTCGTAGACTGCGATGGGCAGGACATGTGACACGAATGGGGAATGAAAGACAGCATGGAAGTTTCTTGTGGGAAAACCAGAGGGAAAACGCCCAGTTGGTAGACCAAGAATGAGGTGGGAGAATAACATTAATTATGATTTGAGTGAAGTAGATTATACAGGGGATGACTGGAAAACATTGGGTCAGGATAGAAATGTATGGAGAAATTATGTCCACGCGGCCATGAACCTACGAGTTCGATAGTGCCAGTGAGTTAGCGTTAGTTAGTTACATATTTTTAATGTTTACACATCTTTCTGTGCCTAAACTTTTATTTTCCTTCTTCATTCGTCTCTATTCCAATCACTCCATGTCATCCACTCCTCTTGTTCTCATTCCAGTTCTTATTTCTTACATCCACGTGTTTCGAGCTCTTCCTTTACTTGTTCTTCCAGATGGACACCATTCCAATGTTTTCCTGGGTAACCTTTCTTCTTGCATTTGTCGTACATGCCCATACCAATTTAATTGCTTATATCTTACATAATCTATTATTGAATATATAATATTCATTCTTTCTCGTATGACAGTATTTTTTTTATAATTTAGAACATCTAGCTGCTCTCCTGAAGAAATCCATTTCCATCGACATCAGTTTGTGTTCTAAGTTTTTGTTGAAATTACAAACTTCAACTCCATATGTGACAGTACTCACTATTGAATTATATATTTGTAACTTAATTTTTCTGGTTATAACTTTTTTATGTCTGTTCCATAGAACTCCATTTATCATTGCTGTGATTAATCTATATTTATCTAATAATAATAATAATAATAATAATAATAATAATAATAATAATAATAATAATCATACACATAATAATGATAATGATAATAATAATAATAATCATACACTTAATAATGATAATGATAATAATAATAATCATACACATAATAATGATAATGATAATAATAATAATCATACACATAATAATGATAATGATAATAATAATAATAATAATAATAACAATAATAAAATAAGAACAGTTAAGTCTCGTAGACTGCGATGGTCAGGACATGTTACGCGTATGGGGATTGAATGATATTGTAGGAAAGCCAGAGGGAAAACGCCCAGTTGGTAGACCAAGGAAGAGGTGGGAGAACAACATTAAGTATGATTTGAGGGAAGTAGATTATACAGGGAATTATTGGAAAGCATAGGATAGGGATGCATGGAGAGCTTATGTCCGCGCGGTCATGAACCTACGGGTTCGATAGTGGCAGTGAGTAAGTATATTGATAATAATAATAATAAAATTAATAATAACGATAATGTTAATAATAATAATAATTATTATTATAATAGTAATAATAATAATAATAATAATAATAATAATAATAATAATAATAATAATGCTTTACTTAAGCTGTAAGAGTTAAAGTCATTAAGCCTTCTCTTCCACTCAATGGAAATAATAATATCATTAAAATATTACAAACTTACTCAGTTTTATTTATGGCTTTAATTACGATGGAATTACACAATTACAACTTATTCACTGTCACTATCGAAAGTTAATGGCTTCGCGGATATAAACTCTTCACGTATCCATATCTCCTTTATAATTTACCTCAATTCATGATTATTGTTATTCTCCCACTTCTTTCTGATTTCCTATAAATATCATAAAGCTCACCGTTACATAGTCTTCTCCAAACACTAGTCTATTCGTCTGCCTTTGGTCCATAAATGTTCCTAAGAACTTTATTGTCAAATACTCGCAATGTTTTATCCTCCACATTTCGCATCCATATAATACTATATCTGGAAGAATAATAATTTTAAATAGATTTATTTTAACGTTTCTTGAGAATTCTTTCAGCATCTCATTCCTGTTTGTAATATTTGTTCCTAGGTATTTGATTGAATCACTTTTTCAAATGTTTCTGATTTGTCATTAACTATTTCCATTATATAATACCCGGCGTGCGCTGCTACTCCTAAATAAATGTTAATGTGTTTTTACCACCAGCCGTGCGCTGTTATACTTGCCCGCGAATCAGCTTATCCCGATCTTCTTGCCATAAATGAAAGACAAAAATGGTTATTGTGAGTTATCCGTAGAAGATAAACATATGCTGTCATGGACTTTTTTGTAGAGTTTTGTGAGATATTCAGTTCTGTCAATACTAATAAAATTCAATTCTGTGTACATTAATTTGGTGTATTTATTATGGTTTAGGCAGCGTAAGCCATTTAAACGTCAAAATAGGGACTTTATTTCACGTTTTTCACTAAAAAGGGTGATTTTTAGGGGTGAAGGAGTTGAATATTACAACTATCTTTTAGCTTATGTTCATCCCGGGAATCTCCTGAAGATTTTTCAAAAAACTCCATCAAAATCGCATCAACGGTAAGGCCGCGCATAGAATTCGAACAAAGAAACAAAGAAACATTGATTTTTATATATTACATTCTTAAGCGTGCCAATATATGCCTACTTAATTTTATTAACATTATTCCAATCCCAATTTATTAGTGTTACTAAATATATCGTGTGTATTAACCCATAGTATCTTCTAGCTGTCGCCTATTAATACTACATTGTCAGCTGTACTAACAGGTTAAAATAATATCATGACGTGTGACAGACTATACATTCACACGTAATCAGTCACAATTGTTTCAAATCCCGGTTTTATAAAGTACTAGCTAATACCCGGCGTGCGGTGCTACACTTATATAAATGATAACTTGTTTTTGCATTTAGTTGAATAAGTAAAAGGGACTTAAATATAAATTTATATCGTTATTACTTTTAGATACCCCGTGCTGATTACCGGCGTTGCCCGGGAAACTACATATCCCGATGAACTTGGCATAAATGAGCTGAAAGAAAATATTCGTTATTTTGAGTTATCCATAAAAGAATACCCGCCGTGCGCTGCTATGCTTGCCCGGGAATCTACTTAACCCGATTTTCTTGGCACCAATAAAAGGCAAAAATTGTTATTGTAAGTTATCCTTAAAAGATAAACATATGCTGTCGCGGACTTTTCTGTACAGTTTTTTTTTGTTGAGGTATTCAATTCTGTGTACAATAATTTTGTGCATTTGTTATGGTTTACGCAGCGTAAGCCTTTTAAGCTTACAAAAAAGCGATATTTTTTTCACGTTTGTTCACTACAGAAGGTGATTTTAAGGGCGAAGGCCTTGAGCATTAAAACTCTCTTATAACCTATAACCTTTCCGGAAAAATCCTGACCATTTTGCAAAAATCCCCATTACAATCGGATGAATGATATGATAGCGCATGCCTGCCCGGAAAACTACTTATCCCGATCCTGCGAACTACACATTTGATAATTGTGTATTCAATAATTATTGTATTTTTATAAAATTATTTTACTGAGTTGTTTACTAAAATAAATAATAGTTTAAAAAAACTAAAACAACACGCTTTATTAGAACACCGAACTAAAAAATGAAAAACAATTTTAATTTCCAAAGCGCTTGGATAAAATTAAAGTGGTCAACAAAAAATCATCTCCAACACATCTAGAATAAAACTAGAGTTATCTACAAAAAAAATAACTTTACCATCAAAAGCGTGGGGTGCTTTATATCAATTAATATATTTGCTAATAAACAGATATTGGTAAAACTAAAGTCTCTAAGAAGAAAACGTAAAAACCATAAAAAGAACCCCACGCTTTTGATGGTAAATTTTTTTTTTGTAGATAACTCTAATTTTATTCTAGATGTATTGGAGATGATTTTTTCGTTGACCACTTTAATATTATCCCAAGTGCGTTGGAAATTAAAAGTATTTTTCATTTTTTAGTTCGGTTTTCTAAAAAAGCGTGTTGTTTTAGTTTTTTAAACTTTTATTTTTATTTTTTAGTTTGATTGTCATAAACCGGAATCCTATGAAAATTTAATTGCTTACGATATTTTTAGTGTCTACGCACGAATATAATTATATTTTTAAAATTATTATGATATAACATTATTATAATATTTTTGAATATTTTAATATAGATAAATAGTTACAGTTAATCGTATCCTTCTCATATTTTTTGGATAAATTACAATGTGCTAAGTTTACAAAATTGTCAAATATTTTACAGAATAAGATAAAAATGTAAATATCTTTAAATTCGATACTATTGTAGTATAAGCTAAAAGTAATACTCTTCTAAAAAATCCTCCGAGCCGGATTTGAACCAGCGACCTATGGATTACTGAAATTATATACCACTACAGTCCACTCCTCTACCAACTGAGCTACCAGACGATATAATATTAATTTCTTACAACAATGGACTAAAAAGTAGATACGTCCGCAACCTATTATACCAGTATTAATTTTTTTGATGTCCTGATGAACCTGGCCAGGATCTTAGAAACAAAATTATGAAATTATTGTATTGTCATTGGTCCTTTACAAGTCTTAGAAACAAAATTATGAAATTATTGTATTGTCATTGGTCCTTTACAAGTATACAAAGTTTCAAGTCGATCCAATGTTCTTAAGTGGGTGTAAATCGTATTGATAGATTCCGTTACATAGATAGATACAGGTCAAGCTAATATAAAACGTGTAAAAATAAATGATTAACCTATAATGTTAGTTATAATATACATCTTGATGTGTTTCATTTTTTCTCCACTAGGGTACATTCTTGCAATATTGCGATCTTATTTGGCAATAAATAATATGATCTAGTTGCAGTCAATGAACAAATGAAACATAACCAAATATTTCTGATTTGTTTTCAGACATCGCCGTTTATATTGAATATATAAATATTTTAAAATACCCGTAACTATATTTAAATAATGATTTGTGAGTAAACAGCTTAATTTTATTCGTTAAATAGTCCTAACAAATGCGACTCTGATTTAAAAATTCTCTAGATAAATTCAAGAGTCACTTCGTGATGATCTGGAAATTACACGTAACATTACTTGTGAAAAAGAACCAAAGTCACTAAAATGTTGAGGATTGAATCTAAGCTCTCGCTAGTGGAATTAATGCTTGTTGATATTGTTTTGCAGGTAACGGGAATACTTGTTCAGAAAAAGATGGGGCAGTCAATGGGTTTTTACGCCAGAGAGGTGAGGATCTAGCATAGTGCTTGCACTGATAATATAATATATAATTATTGTTCAGCAGGTTTCTGCATCCAAATAATCTACTGTAATTCTCTTGCATATCTCTCTGTCTTTCCAATCTCCATCGTCCAATCCTTTCTCCCTCATGCTGTTCAACACATCAATGAATGCCATTTTTGGCCGTCTTCTCTTTCTTCTACCAAGAGGCACTAATACATAAATTAATAATAATTTATTTTTTATCTCTTATTATATACATATTTTCAATGTTTATACACATTTCTGTGCCTTAAGTTTAATTTTCAT
Organism: Diploptera punctata; assembly: GCA_030220185.1. NCBI lineage: Eukaryota > Metazoa > Arthropoda > Insecta > Blattodea > Blaberidae > Diploptera > Diploptera punctata. The sequence goes on along the minus strand of JASPKZ010007340.1, from coordinate 2,141,488 downwards.
TCTCCACTCCATGTCCTCCAGTTCTCCAGTTCATTTTCCTGTATCACGAGTCTCGAGGTCTTCCTTTTCTTCTTCTTCCTGATGGGCACTATTCTAAAGTTTTTCTGGGTAACATTTCTTGTTGCGTTTGTCATATATACCCATTGCAATTTAATTACTTATATGTTATGATTAATACTGAATGTTTAAAATTAAGTTTTGTTTCTTGTATAACTTTTTTTTTCAATTTTGAACTTCTTAGCTGCTTTCTTTAAGAATTCCATTTCTATCGACATAAGTTTTGTTTCAAGTTTTTGTTGAATTTCCATACTTCAGCTCCATATATGACAGTACTTCTCACTATTGAATTATATATTTGTTATCGTGGGCCGAAAAACTCATTGTTTTATTTCGAAGTTGTAATAGCGCGGAAAAGCCGCGAATTATGTAGACAAAAGAAAAGAAAAAAACATATATAAAAATCGGTTGACATTTTTTGGTCGCGCAAAGGCTCTAAAGTTTGACAAAATATAAAAAAAAACATTTTTGAGATTATTTTTTTAATTCTTAAAATTAGATGTTTTCGTAATGTAATAGTTTGTAACGTATTCAAATAGAGCCTAAAAACATTGTGTTTCAATTCGGTTTAGATCAGTTAATATCTTCCGGTCGCGCATAATCTTCAAAATTTGTCAGAATAATGAACAAGTTATATTTTTACGCATTTTTGGTATTTGATAAATAACTTCCAGAGTATTGATTGTCAGATCCCACAGATAGACATAAACGTGCTTAGCAAAGATCAGCAATACCTACTTGATATAAAAAAGAAAAAGAAATAATTTCAAAAATGAAGTTTTATTTTCATGTTTTGCCAAATTTCAGAGCCTTTGCGCGACGTGAAGATATCAACCGATTTTGATAATTTTTTATTTTTTTAGCTATATAATTCGCAACTTTTCTGCGCTAATACAATTTCGAAATAAAAAAAATGATTTTTTTCGGCCCACCATAATATTTTGTATCTTATTTTTCCTGGTTGTAGGATGTCTGTTCCATAGGACACCATTTATCATTACTGTTATTGCTCTACCTCTACTTATTCTGTTCTTAAAGTCACTTTATTGCCTATACTCTTTATCTATAATAATATTATTAACAATAATAATGATAAAAATAATTTACTTTTTACTACGGTTTGGATGTTTGCTTTCAATATTATGAATAAAACTTCTTTATTAAATAAAAACTACTATATTCAAATAACGTCATTCATCCAGCCAATTCCTATTTAAAATTCTTCATACTTGGACTCAAATCATTTATCTCTCGTTTCCAGTATTTATCCTCCAATACACGATCACAACATGATCTCCTGCATAAAACATTTCACCACATAATTCCACATAATATACTATTCCCTCTTGCCGCATATTTTTTAAATTAGTTACCACAGGAAATCACTGGGTGTTAAATCATTGAAAACAAGTATATTCGCATTTCATTTCATTTTTGTTTCATGTTTACCTTCTCAATTAATGTGTGCGTGGTAATTAGTGGTTCGCTTTTAAATGTGTTATTATTATTACCAGTATTATTATTATTATTATTATTATTATTATTATTATTATTATTATTATTATTATTATTATAAGCGTGTCTTAATTTGCTACTTTTCTTGATACTTCGTTATTACATTTTTCAGAAGTTCTTGTTCCATTACTGATGAACGAATATTATAGATCTACCCTTAGTATATTTTAATTAATTAGAATGTTACTGGCCTGTAGGGGTCAGATAGAAATTGATGGAGGGCTATTTCCGGCCCGCAGGCCACAGTTTGGGCGTCCCTGGTCTAGACTTCAGAGGAATCGTCGTTGCCTCACAGCCTGCGGGCCTGTTTTTTATCCCTGGTTGGGGCAAATCTCCTGGGTGAGGTTTTTCATGATTTTCCTATCATTTACCTCAGTGGTATCAAGGTAACATGCTACCTTGTCACACAGTGGGCCCGAGTGCGATCCTCGGTCCGGACTAGTTTCATGAATGAAGTTTTTATGGGTTTTTTCCTCAACTGTCGGACAAATGTCAGGAAACTTTAAGGCCCAAACGATCCCCGAATATAATTTGGCCATCATTATCATCATTATATTCAGCTCATTAACAGCATATCCAGGATTAAAGCCTCTCCTGGCGCAACAATACCATCATCATCTATCATATACCATCGAAGCAGCCGTAATTCCGCCTTCAAGGCGCCCTAACCTCAGAAGAGGGCTATAATAACGCCGATGCCAAGAAAGAATACCAGAAATGTAATGACATTAGTGGGATTGAATAAAATATATTAAATGACAAAACTTCAAGGCCCAAATAGTCCCGAAAACAATATGGTAATCATTCATGTCATATACCGGTATCTCTTGTTTAGTATCAATGAATGAATGGTGTACATTGTCTTAATTTGTTTCGGAGGCGGCCCTAGCATTGAGTTAATCCACTCGCCTGGGAATGTTCCTCACTTCCTTGTGTGGTAAAACAATTATGTATGTGATTCAGAATTAAAATTCTCTCCCTACAGGTTTTATCCCTGTAAGATTGGAGAGGCGTGTCCGTGTACAAATAATTTCAAAGAGAGAGGTTAAACTAAGGGAAATACAGTAAAATAAATATTCTGTAATTAACAGTTAATTATTAAAGGTACACATCCATTAAAATAAATTTACATTTAATAGATTCAAACTATCCCTAAGAATATAAAAAATTCTTGTGCATCATACACTAAAACGTAATTATAGAGGAAAAGTAAGCTAAGTCAAGCTAGTGGGTTCATACCCCATTTATAGAGGAAGAGATTCTCTTCTCTAATTTCTAATAATTCAACTAAATTTCTTTTGACCCCCATATTTATTCTCTCTCTTTCTCTCTGTCTCTCTCTCCCTCTATCTCTCTATCGGTAAAGAAATGAGACACTTCTGAAGTGTGTAAAAAGTTTAAAGTTCGAACAGCTCAGAAATTGATTTAAATTTTGAACATTGACCAGGCATTTGTAAAGTTCTGATAAAACACTATTCTACCTATACTCACTCAACATATTTAGACGTGAGACGTTGTTTCGAGTTCGATTTATATGTAAAGTTTAAGTTTAAAAAAAAATAAAGTGATCTGGATTCTGTATTAACAACTAACTAAAATTTTAAGTTCTCGGTTTGATTTTTAAATTTAATACAAATATGTAAGTAAACATTTTTTAATATTATTATTGTAACCCATTAGTGAAATCTTGTTACTAGTATTGCTGTTTTTAATGAACTTTAGGGGTCTATTAGAGTTCGGAATTATGAAGTAGCAATTAGAAAAAAATGCACAGCCTTTGAAATAATTGATGGCGCACAGATAATTTACAAGTCTCAGAACGAAGTCACCACGCATGATCAGAGATCAGCTGTTTGATTCATATACAACTATTTGAGAAACTAAATCCGTTCTATTTCGTTGTGTATCGTGCAATGGAAAACAATTTCGTGTAAATAAGTAGTGCGGTAAATATTGAAAATGAAACAATGCAAAAGAAATGAAACAAAAGAAAGAAAATTAATTGAAATAAGGACGAAAGAGAAAAAAAATCCAGCAGGTTCGAACACGCGACCTCATACACGGGAAACAGAAGCTCCTTCAACAGACCACAACCATCTCTCCTAGAAATTGTATGTATGAACCGATGCAGTACTTTAGGACTTACTTATATAATGAGATTAGATATCAACTTAATTTAAATTAATCAGACGCATTTTGTATTAGTAATGGCAATAAATCATTTTCTTATACCATGTGTTTTGTAAACAAAAAAAGTCATGAGACGTTACAATCGTTATTCATTTTCTATAGCCTCACTATAATCATAGCATTTTCATGCTATACTTTGCAGCTTTACTAGGAAACTGTATGTGTGGTGGCTTCCCGTTTCTTTCCACACCGATGAAGAATGATTATGATAATGATAAGGATGATGATGATGGCCGGATTATTTTCGGGGACCGTTGGGCCCTAAGCTTCCTAAGATTTATCTTACAGGCGAGGAAAACCCCCGAAAAAAATCTCACCCAGGAGCCTGACCCGACCGGGAATATTTCCATATATATACAAATTTATTTACATAACAAAGCCTGGTAACATGTAGGCATTATGAAAATTAACGATGTTATTAAATAATAATAAATAAGAAATCTACCTGACCAGTATCAGAACGTGGGCCCGCGTCGTCGCAAAAGAGCATCTTAGCGACTGCTCTACTGAAGTGAACGATATGAATGCTGCATGAAGAGAGATTTATTCGTTCGCTTTATACTCAAACGAGTCAGAACATGTAACGACGTACTGATGTGAATCGCTCTTCAAAACTCTTAACTTTCAAATAATCAAGAGTTGCGCCATCATTTTTTTCAAAGGCTGTACATAAGTAGGGTCGTATGTATTGAAAAAAGTGAAATATTTTGTAAGATGTGTAAAATAGGTTCCTTTTATGACAATCCGGCTGATTTCCATGAAGCTTCTCAGTAAGATAAATGTCTCCTGGAAGCGTTACGAGCGCTTCGCAGGACAAGGTTGGTGGAAGGGCTGCTTCATCTGAGCCTCCAAACATGCTCCTCTGGATATCCACCCCCAAGAGAGGGCTGCTTCTTCCGCTCTTCAAGCCCTACAAGTTTAGCTGTGCTATTCCTTGTCGCCCTGTTGACCGTTGAAGACTTGACGAAGATGTGGCCGCCCAATATGGATACAGACGCCATTCCTTCGTTGTGAGCTATACTTAGTTCCCCTCGCCTCTTACCTACCAGCAAGATTAACCTAAGTCAATCTTCCCCAGTAGGGTCATCTGGTTCATCGGGTACTAAGCCCCCCACCACGTCAAGGTGATATAAGAGAAGAATTGAAAGTACAGCCTTTATTGGATAAAGTCACGAATTACAGACAGAAATGGATTGATCACATGGATGGAATGAGTAAGCAGAGATATCCATTGTTAGCAAGAAATTATCAAGCAAGAGGAAGACGTGATGTTGGAAGACCTAGAAGACGTTGGGCTGATGCATTATGAAGTCGGAACGGGCAATTGCCTAATCCCTGGAGTGATTATGATGATGATGATGTGTAAAATAGAGTGATATGTATCCATCTCACTAGTACTGGTAAGAAAGATGTTAGGAAAACTAATGGATGTAAACAGACGGACACCTAAATGGAGAGACTACTCATGTCCATACTTCGCTACCATACAAAAGAGTTGGAAGAGCCAGTGTTTTATATACTTTTAGTCTTGAATGTTTTTGGACTAACTGTGGCTTGAAAATAGAATGTATTAACCCTAAAATCCTTTAAAATGTTGATATTTTTGCATTTACATCCTTTTCTTCTTCATATGAGATATTGCATCCTAGATATATAAAATAATTCACCTGCTCCAAAATTTTATTGTCAAGTACAATTTTACTTCTGACAGGATCTGCGCCTTGAAATGCCATAATTTTTGTTTTCACTGTAGATAGCTTCAATCCATATTCTTCTGTAATTTTAAGTTCATACAGATCTTTTTGCAGATTATCTTCTGAATTTGCAATTATTATTTGGTCATCTGCAAAGAATAGGGTGTTTAACTAATATCTAATAATTAATTAAATATACTCATTAGATATCTTCAGTTTGAACTGCGTTCTATATTTTGAAAACAAAGTGAATTCGGTTCAATACAAGGGAAACCAATCTCAAATGGCATATATTTATGTACAGATTTTTAATGTTTACACATCTTTCTGTGCCTAAAATTTTATTTTCCTTCTCCACTCGTCTCTATCCGTCCATTCCATGTCCTCCAGTCCTATACTCGGGTAAAATAACATAATGAAGTTTTTTCTCTAAATCCGACTATACCCCAGCAGCAATATTCCCGGCTCTGAAGTTTAGGTTATACGAGGGGTAAAGGGAGAATTCACCCTCTACTGTCAATGAGGAAATGGTTGAATGGGAGCAGATTACTGCCTCAACCAATCACTGCTCTTGTCGCAGCTATAGCGCGCTAGTAAAGTTTGAAATTGTTCAGATGTTCTCAGCTGTATGTCTGCTAACTGCATGCATAGAGCGGTCACTCTCACTGAATATCCATATCGGCAACACTCGTGAAAAGTCAAGGCCGGAGAATCAGTGGCTGCGTACAGATAGCGCTGCTTGTGTTATACTATTTGGGAGGTGGTGTGGTAACACTGTTTTCTGGTTTAATGACATCGATGTCTTAGTATTCTTTTAGCTGCTAACATTGATAAAAGTAAAAGTTGAGCGCTTGTATTTATATTCCTCTCCTAGATTGAATAAACGAAATGACTATTGCAAAATAATTTATAAATATCTAAGGCATCATAATTATATAAAAACAAACTTTTTTAATTTTAGACTGACTCTTCCTTGTTAAGCATATTTTTGTACCTCATCCGCCATTTAACTTTTTCCCCTTCCAGAATAAAATTCCTTGAACATATCTTATCCACTGAATGAATTCAGCTGAATCCTAAAGAATTTGAATTAAGCAATTTTCTTGAACGGAGATTGATATCTATTACTTGCCCAAGTTAAGATTGCACGGCTGGATAGGACTACTGCTATGGAAGGGAGAATCCCTAAACACAAGTGAAATATCATTACATGGTTGTCAAATTAGTCATTTATTCGACGATTGCTGAAGATGTCAGATCATTTTAAGTCACAGCGTTTGTAGTCTCTATTACCAACCTCACAACACAACACAGGGGACGGGAATTGGCAACATGTAATGAGGAAGACAAAGGAGGGATAGGTCATTTCCATAAGGTAACATGGTTGACGTATTACTCATTTGGCCCATAAGTGAGGTAATAATAATAATTTATTTTACCTGGCAGTGTTAAGGTCTCGTCTGTCACTCAACTAGGTTTTAAAACATACAAAAAAGTAGGCTTACATCTAAATTACAATAAACATAAACGACTACACGTTATATATAGAATAAAATTATTATTTATAATGTGTGTTGATTATTCTAGATTTAACGAATTAAATATAATGTGTACAAGATATATATAAAAAACGAGAAAAAATATTAATGACATAGTATAAATTTAAATAAGTAGAGGAAAATTAATTATTAGACAACATGTAACTATATGTCCACCGCTGTGGTCTCGAGGTAGCGTGCTGCCTTGTCACGCAGCGGGCCCGGGTTCGATCCCCGGTCGGGGCAGTTTTTCTGGGTGGGGCAGTTTTTCTGCGTGAGGTTTTTATCGGGGTTTTTCCTCACCTGTAATACAAATGTCAGGAAAACTTTAAGGCCCAAACGGTCCCCGAAAATCATATGGCCATCATCCTTATCATTATCATCATCATCCTTCACTGGTGTGGAAAGCAACGGGAAGCTACCACACCTACACAATTCCCTAGTAAATCTGCAAGCATAGCATGAAAATGTTAGTAATCCCCTATTAATCATTAATCTACGACTTCCTAATCGTTCATATGTAATATTTGCCAAACAAAATAAACCAGAAGAACAATATGATTGGAGTGAAGGACCTGCCTTCGGGCAGAATTACTATGGATGTAACTATATAAGCGTGACTTAAAAGTGCCAAGTGTGACGTAGGTGTCGGATCATTTAAAATGCACAATGCCTGCCAGCGCTCCCCTCGCACTCAGATAACACAACACAAGGGACAGGAAGTAGCTACATAAAAGAAGGAATACAATTGACAGCACATTCCTAGTATATTTTTCGCGTGCATATTTAACTTAATAGTTAAGTATCTTATGTAGATGCTATAATATGATTTGATTTTGTTAGAAAGTTTGATATGTTGACTGATTTTATAACGCAGGAATGCAATCTTAAATCATTATCAGCAGCAGTTCACTTTAAACCTACTTCCCTTAGAATCCTCTTCCAGGCTCATTTACTTGGCATTCTTTAATTCCCTTAAATCATCAGAATCTCCTGAACCCCCCCCCACCCATCAATCTTCTTGGTCACACTCCTTTTACTTTAATATTTATTCTCCACAATTTTCATCATGTTCAGCCACACTTTGCAGACATCCAGCCCATCGTAATCTTGAAACTTTAATTGATCTCACAATATGTGAGAAGTGATAAGAAGAAAACTGTGGGAAATAATGAAGGCGAGAGGGTACCCGGCTCAACTTATAGAAGGAATAAAAAGTCTTTATAATGGCACGAAAATTATCCTTAATTTAGATAATTATTCCAATGAAAAAATTTTAATAAATCAAGGAGTTCGACAAGGGTGTACATTATCACCTACATTGTTTAATATATATTTTTACGATCTTATACGAAAATGGAAAAAAATCAAGTCCAATAGGAAATCAAATAAATAAGGAAATGTATATGAATGTTTTAATGTATGCAGAAGATCTGGTAATTGTATAGAAGTCAGAGGATGATTTACAAAGAGCGATTTACATGTTGAATCAATTAGGACTATTATAATCTCAAAGTCTCAACTTCAAAAACTAAAATTATGGCTTTTCAGGGCAAAGTACCAGTCAGAGCAAAAATAGTGATCAATAATGAAATAATAGAACAGTTAGTACACTTTAACCTTCTAGGTTCAGATATAACATGTAGCTATGATTGGGATATACTTAATAAATTAAACCGATATCAAATGATGTGTGGCACCATAAGAAGAACCCTCCGAAAGACTCGAAGAAAAACTCAGCTCAGGTTTTATAAAATTACGTCTGTTCCTGTTCTTTTATATGGATCTGAATCTTGGGTACTTATAAAAAATATCTCACACATTAAAGCCACTGAAATTAAATTTTTAAGATCTGTAAAAGGATGTACACGCATGGATAAATTACACAATGAATCAATAAGAAATGAACTGGAGATATTTTCAATACTCGATAAACTAGAAGAGCACAACTACTAATGGAAATATCATTTAGACAGAATGGACAATACAAGATTACCCAAAAAGATCAACACCTACAATACAAACCACATGGGAAAATATCTTTGGGACGGCCAAGGAAACGATGGACTTGAGACCGGAACAGGTCGCATTGACCTAATCCTGGAAAGGAAGAAGAAGAATATGAGAGGAGACTTTAATATGGAGTAGAGTTCATGGTTTTAACTCTCTCGCGTCACTTATAGGGCCAGTATTTGGGTCCCACCCCAACGTGCAAGTTAAAATGACTGAAATATAGCATACTAATGAGAACATTTAGTAATGTAGATTGTCGCCTGAAGGTGTTACTGGCACCTCGCAGGGTAAGATGATTGAAGGGGCTATCTTCTTAAGGTTCATCGTCATAACTAGAGTCCGGATGTTAGGCACTTAAAAACTTCAAAATAGGCAGGGAAAAAGGCACTAAAATCATTAATATAGGCACTAAAAATCAAAATAGGCTCTTACAAAAAATGGACAACATAATTTACTGCCTTTCGTAAGGATTATAAACATAGGCCTATGCTATCGATAGCATACGAATATATCAGAGATGATTTTCGAACTTGTTTTGCCTTTTTTACAAAGATCACACTAGCGTAGGTGCTGCGAAACATGGCACTTCTTCGCGCAATTCACTGAAATTTTAACACTTTGCTAAACAATGTCACTTGAGAATATTTCCGCATCAAATTCTTTCACGAAATTGGTCAGTTTGTCTTTTACTGTTTTACTCTTGTCCGTTTTTTAGGCATCGTGAAACAACTATTCTAAAGGTGGTCGCACAACTTTGTCTTTGAAGCACCTGTCCGTGAACGAGGACTACAGACTGAATTCAGTGTTATCAACATCAAAAATAATATTGTCAGTCAATTAAAGGTTTCTATGCAATGATGTGTGTCATGAAGTTTGTCCATTTCAATTAATTTCATTCAAATACTAAGTTAATTTTGAAAAAATGGCAAATAGGCATTGTAAGCTGAAATAGGCATTTATAGGCAAAATTAACTTCATGGAAAACAGCTCTAGAGTCATCGGTATGAACTTACATGAAGTCATTTTACAATATCTATAATAAATAACTATAGCCATTTTCCCTAACATCCGGTCTCTAGTCATAACCTCCCATTATATCAGCCCTAGTAGGAGGAGTTGCCTCTTCCGCTCGTCTCAGACCGTTGAGGGCTTTCTCCTTGTTACCACGGTGATGGGTTGCCTCTTCCGACAATTACAACATTTGAAAGCTTGTTCTTGCCATTAAGGTCTTCGTCCGTATCCCTGGGCAGGGGCTCTAGATATACCCCGAGAGACTGGGACCCTGATAGGACTTAGTCACTAATATATTAGTGTTCACCCCCGCGACGAGAACGCTGAGATGAGATTTTTAAGAAATATAGCAGGATATACTCTGCTGGATAAGATTAGGAATGAAGATGTAAGAAAGGAACTAAATATTTTGAAACTTACAGACCGAATAGTTAAATATAGGAACGACTGGAAAGAACATATTGATAGAATGCCAGAAGAAAGATTCCAAAATTATTACATTATAAACCGCAAGAAAGGAGAAATATTGGACACCCACACAAAGATGGTCTGAACAATTTTAACAATTCTAGCTTTAATGAAACCGGAACAAGCCAATAGACTTAATCCCTGGATGATGATGATGATGATGATATAGCCTACTAATTAATAAACGGCGTTCGTTGCTACGCGCAAATAAATTAAATCTGTTTTCATATTTACTTGAATAAGTAAAAACAAGCATAATTATACATTTATATCGTAATTATTTTTAGATACCCGATGCTGATTGCCTGGCGTTGCCCGGGAATCTATTTATCCCGACCTTCTTGGCAACAATGAGCTGAAATAAAAAAATGGTTTTTGTGAGGTATCCGATAAAGATAGACATGCTGTCGCAGACTTTTTTGTAGAATATTTTTTTATACATTCAATTCTGTGTACATTGATTTGGTGTTTTGTTATAGTTTAGGTAGCGAACGCAATTTTAGCATCCAACAGCTACTTTTTTAGTGCACCATAGCCATTTTTTTAACTCAGTCATATAGTACGTACTGTAATATATTATATGTTACTTGTCCAAGAAAAATTATCTAAATGATGGTGAAAACCCCATTCAAATCGGTCAAGTAGTTTTTGAGTCCATACAGGGCAGACAGACGAACTATCACACACACACACACACACACACACACACGCGCACACACACACACACACATATATATATATATATATATATATATATATATATAAGTTATATATAAAGATTTCACTGAGCAACAAAAAATAAACTTTTTTTTGTCTCGGAAAGAAAAAATGTGATTCTGATAGTATTTTTTCTCCTGCATTCAAATGTGATATCGGTTTTTCTCCATCACACAAGATTTCCGAGAGACAGGCATTTATAATTTCAAACACTTTAATATTTTCTACATTCGTAACAACACAATATTCGAAGATTCGGACTCACCTTGAAAGTAAGAAATGACGATTTTCTGTTATATTTCGCCTGTGGAGCATCCCTCTTGATGGTCCAACAATAATCGGCCAGCATATTAGGATTCCATTTGCCTTGATATCTCTTTTCCATATCTGAAATCTCTTGATGTAAGTGTTCCCCGTGCTCATCGCTCACTGCGCCAAGATTTTCCGGGAAGAAATCCAGGTTTATTAAAAAAATAATTATTTTAATCCATTATTTGAAATTGAAATAAAAAAAACTGTGGGTGATGGAGAAATTCCGAATACATATTTGAAAACACGATAAAAACTGCACTAAATATACCTATTGGTATTCATGAGACAAAAATCATATTGACCAGTGTTTTTTGTTTTACCTTTACCTACTAAGTAAGCCTATCATTTTAATATTAGTATATTATTTTTTTGTTTTTCTCTTTTGCAGTTCTCGCTCTCTGCGATGGTAGCCGAAAAAAATGACCTCTTGAAGGAAATTGAATGTCCGGTTTGTATGTATTATATGGTGCCTCCTATAACACTATGCGAGAACGGCCACAGCATATGTAATAGATGCAAACCTGGATTAAATGGGTGCCCTATGTGTCGAGGAAATATTCTTGATGCGAGGAACAAATTTGCAGAAGGCGTAAGTGCTAAGCTTCAACAACCTTGCAGATATCATGAATCAGGATGTAGAAGAACATTTTATCTTCCAACTGATAAATTATTTCATGAGGTTAAATGTCGCTTTAGTGTTCACCAATGTCCTCTTGCTCTTTATGAGCAGTGCTGCCTTTGGGGAGGACCTTTTCCAACAATAAAACAGCACCTTTCAGATAGGCACATTTTAAATGTTGATATAGCTAAAAGCATCAAAGGAGGTTCTTTAAAAAATAGGCCCAGAATTCAAGTCATAAAATTCCTTGATGATCAAATATTCATTAATGATTTATTCTTTTCAACAAATGTGGTATATATTACTTCTTTGCACATAGCTTCAAGAGAGGAAACTAAAAAGTACAAATTTTCTATAATTATGAGGACAGTAATGGAAAACAACTTAGGTCTCCAAGTGCGAGGTGTCAGAATTATAGAGAGCTACACGTCATACGTGGAAACGGAAGGTTTCCAAAAGAATTATCTCTTGTATTTAATATAGATCTACTTCCTAGAAAATCAAACTTTGGTATTGAGATACGTTCAGTATGAAGAAAGAGCTATATGTTTTGCTATTAAATAAACCCACCATGACATAACTGATAAATTACAGCTTTATGATTATACAGGATTTTCATTTTAAAACACTCCACTTTAAATAATTATTTACCTACATGTAATTTAATTAAAACAAAAAACTCCATTTAGACATAGAGCATGTACAGGGTTTCAGAAATATGGCTATACGTTTGATCGCATTTTGTGACGAAAATATTATTATTAAAGGAAATATGATGTTATCATTGGAAAGGGAATCCTTCACATTACAACAATAGAACAAAACAAATCACTTACAACAACTCTAAGCAAGTCATTTTATTGCTTCAAACTGTTCGCCGTTTGTATCCAAGCATACTTGGCAACGCTTTGGGAAGTCATTCATTGCGTTATGATACATGTTTACAGGGATAGCTCTAATTTCTTCCTCAATCACTAATTTCAGCATGTCGTTTACTCCACTTCCCCACAGTCGACGGCTGCAATGCTACGTTAAACTCACGTGTTGCCCGTCTTGCGGCCTCACGATCATTAGCATATGTTATTGCCCATGCAGCAATTGTAATTTGCTGTTGCACATACAACGCAATTTTGACTCATGACGTAAGTTCTACACTGTTTTGTTTTATTCCATTGTTGTAATTTGAATAATTGCCTTTTCAACGGTAATTTCATATTTTCTGTAATGGCAATATTTTCATCACACAACGCGATCAAACGTATAGCCATATTTAAGATTCACCCCGTATGTATATACGTGGGAACATAGGTGCTCCCTAGTGGGAGTTTCTCAACCAGGCTAATTTTATTACACTCGTTTTATCTACAAATGTCAACGAGTGGCATGATTAACACATCTCCTCAAGGAGACAACTTGTCAGCAACTACGATATTACATGGATGGATGAAGGTCAGTTAAATTCTGCACAGATATATTTCCATTGAGGCGTTTAATTTCACTGTTAATTGTATTTTTGGGGGATGCAGTAGCGTAGTTGGTTAAGACAAAGCGCTACAATGACGATTCCCAGTACTTGGTTAAGACATCCAGTTAACAAACATGAGGACAGCACCATGTTGCCAGTTCAAGGAATTCATATTTTTAAGCATTTACTTACATACATTTATTATGTGACATTTACAAGTTGGTACTGTGTGGATTGGCACAGAAACGAGCTTTATTACGCATTTAAGATAGGAGAACATCTGTTTGTAAGGATTCGTTGGCACTGTATTCGGGTGGGACTTATAACGAGGGTTGACTGTAATTATATTATTTTCATCCATCTATCTTTTTTTAAATTGTGTCCATGTAGTTATCCTTTTAGGAGAATGAAAGGATCTCTTCAGCAAATGTACTTTGTGTGTTTCGTATTTGCGATATTGGGGTGATGGTGATTATTTTGTGCATTAGACCTGTTCTACGGAGAGCTTGTTTGACATTTTTTTTTTTGCGAACGTTAACTATAGATAGGAAAAAAAAAATGCAGAGAACGCATTGTTGATTACTATGTTTGTGTGTTAGACTGGAAAGTTTTAAAATGAAAGCCCTGCATATTTATACGTAGAATATTACTATGATGTAGTTACGACTAAACATAAAATACTGTTCTTGCATCGAAAAACTATTACAAATTATTACAATAACAAACATTAGTACTAATCTGGACTTTCAAGGCGTTGCTTAATTAAAGCATTTAGAGGAAATGTGTTCAAATTTTCAAGCCTCCGTACTGGAGGCCATCTTCTTGGAAAATAATAATAATAATAATAATAATAATAATAATAATAATAATAATAATAATAATAATAATATATTTAAACTGGCAGAGTTAAGGCTATAAGGTCTTCTCTTCCACTCAATCAACGAAAAATATATATACAAGATCATAATATATATAATTATAAGCAAGTATTGATACAAAATAAACTAAAATTATGATGAGTGAAGTCGATATTATTAGAAATGCAAAAAAAAAAAAAAAATCAGAAACCATCAATTAATCCACTGAAAAACAAATTACAAAAGAAGGATATTTAAATTCCTTTTAAAGGTAGCTAATGTCCCTGATTTCTTATTGTAAGGAGTTTTAGATTCTGGCATTATATATAGTGCAGGAATTAGAATAATGGTAGGTACTGTTTTATGGAATGTGAAGTTGGAGGTATGTAGGTGCAGGAAATATAGTCCATGTAGTTGCTGTTTTAGGGAGTTATCAAATGCTCTCTTCCGCACATTTACTTTGCGTGACATTAGGATAAATGGTTCTTATATTATGTACTGTCCCGCGCCATAGCCGAGCGGTTAAGGCAGGAAGCCTTGGCGCAGACCTACGGGACTTGCGCTGGTTCGAGTCTCCATGGGGGAAGAAATGTTCTCATGGTATTTCGGCCAGTATGGGACCGGTGCCCACCCAGCATCGTGAGGCAATTGGGTAGCTACAATAAGTAGCGGCTCCATGTTGAGGAACCAGCTATAACGGCTGGGGGACTCGACATGCTAACCACATGTCACCCCTACACTGGCTGTTGATCATCTACCTCTGTGATTGACACATGTGGATGTGAAGGGCTAGCAGCCGGCTGGTAAAAGGGCATCCGCTGAAAAGTGGAAAGACCCTCAATCGGAATATTATGTACTAAGCCTGTTGTATAAGGCAAGCTTGCTGATCTGGACGAACGTTTAGAATGGGGAGGAGACAGAATACAAAGATGATGTTTTTGATTACTATGTTTGTGTGTTGAATGAGTGACCCTTTTAAAATATTCTGTTATCTCTAATGGAGCGTCCATATTTAAAATATACATCATTGTGCATCTTTATATTTAGTTTTTGATTTTTTAAGACACAACAGACATACGTATTGTTATTATGGTGGGTTATCAGACATATTACAGAGATTCTAATATGTGTTTTTGATTTATATGAATTTTATATTGAAGATGTTCACTTGTTCCAGGATTGGTATTGTAGCCTCACTATGATGGTTGTCCAGCGGCTCACTTTGTTTACCCGCAGCTCTTATATATAATTATATATAAAGATGTCGACTACCGCCACTGTAATAATTCCGCTTGTTAATCATTGTCAAGTATTGTCGTGAGACGCCCGCTTTTATATAAACGGACAACCATCATAGTGAGGCGATAATACTGTATTTATGTATAGTTGTTTGTTTATGTAGCATCTCTAGACTATGTATATGTATCTGAGGGAAGTTTATTTGTATTCGTCTGATTATATCATGTATTCATTATGATATAGTACTAGGTTTATAAGTAGAGAGAAATAATTACACTCGACCGTGATTTGAACCAATGCAATAGAATAAACAAACGACAAAATTGCTAAAGAACTTCACATTCTTGTGTCTGCTCTTAAAATTGCCTGGATAGTTCAAATGACAGAGTATCAGCGCATAAACTTGGAGATTTGTGGGTACAAATTCCGGTTCAGGCAGAGTTTTTTCCTGTAATAACTATAGTATGCAAATGCCTTGATTGAATGTATTAATTTCAATATTTCTTTCAAAAATTTATGTAAGAAATAATTGACATTTCAAGGAAAAAAATAACCAGAATATTTTGGATATGTGTAGAAGAGAATGTTAGAATCTAAACAAATTTTGTAAAAGATTTTTTCGCTGAACTGTTCCTAGGTTATCTAGTTGATTTGCTAATGCCTTATTAAATTTTTTACTTCCTTAATTACTGAATGATTCGATTGTTTCCGGATTTTCAGCAAAGGCGCCACTTTAAGCATAACGTGTTTAATTTCCTAAGATTAGGGGAGGCCAAGTTAACGTACGTACACCAGATTATTTTAAACTTTATTGGATAATATTTTATAACAACAAATTTTGAGACTGTCCATTTTCGAGAATTAAGATGATATATCTTATTTTCGAAAATCAAGAATCTAAAAATATTTAATTTCCACTGGCATATCGTTCAATGAAAACATATAGCGAAACACTTCAGCAAAAGAATCTACTTAAATGTCATACATTTATGTACACATTCATCTTTTTAAGCGTAAGTAAGAGTAAAATTAAACAGGGGATATACTTCGCAAAAACGCACTGTGGATTTTTCAGTTGCGGAATCTAGTACCATAGTCAACTAATCTTTCTACATACTGTACAACTAAGTGAGATAAGGAAATTATGATTTGTATATGACATTGCGATACAGTACTTCTAGGTAAATTAAAAAAAAAACTGTTTAAAGAAGAATGTATGTGAGTAAAATGATTCCCGAATGCCTTTTTCCTTAATCCAAAATCTCAAATAATTTTTTCTTAAATGCTTTGATTCCAGAATAAAATTTCATTATTAGAAAAGTAGTATTCAAAATGAACTTAATTATGAGTTTTAATTTAACAGAATTTTTGGAATGTTTTCAATTATAATATTTAGATTAATAACGCGGTACAGCTGTTTATAGGTTTGAATAGTTCTGCTGGTGTTACTGTGCTAAAATAATTATGTCTTACTATGCTACTATGGAAACACTTTCATTATTATTTGTGACAAACATGACTGATACAAAATACCACCATATATGTGCTCACAATGAAATGACCGTTGGCATTCGGAATAAATAATAGTTTTAAAAAACTAAAACAACACGCTTTATTGGAAAACCGAACTAAACAATGAAAACTAATTTCAATTTCCAACACGCTTGGGTTAAAATTAAAGTTGTCAACAAAAAAATCATCTCCAACACATATAGAATAAAACAAGAGTTATCAAAAAAATAAAATAATTTTACCATCAAAAGCGTGGGGTGCTCTATATCAATCAATATATTTGATAGTAAACAGATATTGGAAAAATTAAAGTCTGTAAGAAGAAAATGTAAAAATCATAAAAAGCACCCCACGCTTTTGATGGTAAAATTATTTTCTTTTTGTTGATAACTCTAGGTTTATTCAATATGTGTTGGAGATGATTTTTTTGTTGAGCACTTTAATTTTATCCCAAGCATGTTGGAAATTAAAATAATTTTTCATGTTTTAGTTCGGTTTTCTAATAAAGCGTATTGTTTTAGTTTTTTAAACTATCATTTATTTTAGTTTTAATATTTTACAGAATAAAACAAAAATGTAAATATCTTTAAATTCGAAACTATTGTAGCATGAGCTAAAAGTAATATTCTTCTAAAAAAATCCTCCCAGCCGTATTTGAACCAGCGACCTATGGATTACTGAAATTATATACCACTAGAGTTCAACGCTCTACCAACTGAACTCTTACAACGAATGACTAAAAAGGTCGACAAGTCCGCAACCTATTATACCAGTTTTCATTTTTTTGATTTTCTGATGATTCTGGCCAGGATTTTAGAAACAAAATTTGAAGTTATTGTATTGTCATCGGTCCTTTACAAGTATACAAAGTTTCAAATCGATCCAATGATTTTAAGTGGGTGAAAATCGGTTGAAAGATTTCGTTACATAGATAGATACAGGTTAAGCTAATATAAATTGTGCAAAAATGGATGGGAACGGAGTAGACTATTAAATAAAGTGTTCTGAGAGGGAAAAAAATTGCAGATGAAGTTGTATACAACACACGAGGAAAAATTATATTTCATACTGTGTCTCATTTCAGTATTTTACTCGTACGATTTTACAAAAAGGCCGGAAAACTGAACACTTACCGTACCGTATACTGTGTACTATTCACAAAAAAAAAAGGCAAAACTTTTGCCGCAATAGACCATGTCAAATTTACATATGGTTTATGCAATATTGGCATATATTTTGGATATATCACTTACATTGCTTTTTATCTTGAAATAACACGAATGACCTTAACACATTGTGAGCACATTTAGGATTCTATTCCTTAGTAATTCTACCCGAGGGCAGGTCTTTCACTGCAATCATAGTATTTCCGTGCTATGCTTTGCAGCTTTACTAGGGAATTATAGGTGTGGTAAATTCCCGTTGCTTTCCACACCGGTGAAGTATGATTATGATAAGGATGATGGCCGGATGATTTTTCGGGGATCCGACAAATTCAACTTTTTGGCAATGTGCTATTGATTTATAAGACATATCTGCACTAGGTAAGAAAAAAGTACTGGCTTCTACCTGACTACAGAAGGATAGGTAGGTTATTATTGTTGTTCTACTAATTTCACTCATGTTCTTGTTCTGGGAATCAAGTTTTGGACAAAAGCTTCTAACTTTGTCATTTCATGACTCTGCATCCGATTCAGGATGGGGTACTGTGGAATTTTCACTTGCCTACCATGTTACATTGTCAAAAAAAAAATCAGTAATACAGTCACTTCAAAAATGTTTTTAATAAATTCTTAGAATTGAATTATTATAGAAAAATCTTTAACTAACTACCTCATCGACACTATCGAACCCATAGGTTCATGGCCGAGCGGAAATGAGCTCTCCACACATCCCTATCCTGCGCTAATGTTTCCCAATCATTCCCTGTATAATCTACTTCCTTCAAATCATAGTTAATGTTATTCTCCCACTTCATTCTTGGTCTATCAAACTAAGCGTTTTCCCACTGGTTTTCCTACAAGAAGCTTCCATGCACATCTTTCATTCCCCATTCGTGCCACATGTCCTGCCCGCCGCAGTCTACGAGACTTGACTGTCATTATATCTAGCTTCCTATAAAGACCATGTAGTTCACTGTTATGTAAGTCTTCTCCATTCACCCGTCTCTTCATCTCTCTTTCGTCCAAAAATTGTCCTAAGAACCTTATTCTCAAAATAGGAAAAATATTATTAGGTTTAATTTAAATATTGAATTCCTAGAAATCTCGTTCATAAAATCTCAAAATTTTAAATATAGAAAAAACATGAAGGAATGTGGAATTTTCAATAAAATATGAACATCTTGCCAAAATATTAAATACGAAACATTTTATTGGTTTTATTTGATTCATAATCTTATAAAATGTAAAAATACTTTGACTCAGTGCTCTCTAAATAATAGTTTAAAACATGAAATTTCATATAATTCCTCGCTGCACTCATCTATATTTGAAAGAAGGTTCCTTAAACAATTTTTTCGTTCTAATAAGGAAAATGGAATTGGAGATTAACTGAGAACTATACAAAATATGTAACGTACCAGACATTGTTAAACCTATAGAAATTAAAGGTTGGAATGGCCTGGAGATTTAATGAGAATTAGTGATATAAGAACTGTAAAAAAAGTATTTTAATCAAAGCTAGAGGGAAGTAGGCAAATAGGTAGACCAATATTGAGATGGGAGTATTGTGTAATGGATGACATCAAGATATCTGTAGTTATGAATTGGATAAATGTAGCTTTGATTAAGGAAGCCTGGCATAGACTATTGAAGAAGTCCAAGGCCCACAAGGGAACTATCTTATCAGTGATAATGATGATAAGGAGACTTTGTAATATAAATATGACATGAAACACTAACATCTATCCTATGTCAAGTTCAAAGTTTTTCTTTTTGAACTTGTCAATTCATCATTAGAATTAGGCCTACCTACTTTTATTCAGAAGCTATTGAATGAGATTTTGATTAATTGTCTTGCAAATAACTAAGTGCTTTTGTTCATTTCTAGTTGAAGACTACTTTAAACGTAAAGTGACTTTCACTAATCAATCATTCTAATGAAACAAGCGCACCTCAAGTAGGCTATACATAATACTTGTTCTAATAATAGTTCTTGTCCTCGACAAATAAAGAGCAGGTAACAAGGGATGTATAGATGCAATGGTACTACCAAGCATAATAAAATGCTTATTATAAAAAAAGGACAATGTAACAAATGAAAGATGTTGTTTCAAGGCTTACGATATTTTTTTGGAATTTGATGATTACAATTAATCCCAGTGGGCTCCATGTGCAAGTAGTTAGACACTCGATCTCCACCTCTAAGTCCCGAGTTCGCATTTTTCCCAATCCATGTGGGGTCGATGAGTGGGAGTCACGGCGGACTTTTTTTCTGAATTTCTCCCGTTTTCCCCGCCAAAAACTTCGTTACTAGGCCTAAGATTGTTATGGTAAAAACTCCAAGCGTGACAGACCTAGAAGGCTCTTGGCCTACCCGTCGGCTGCTGCTCTCACATCTATATGTGTTAATCACAGAGGTAGATGACCATATAGCCAGTGTACGGATGACGTGGTCAGCATGTCGGGTCCCCCAGCCGTTATAGCTGGTTTTCTCAACCTGGAGTCGCTACTTATTGTAGCTGCACAAATGCCTCACGATGCTGGGTGGATACCGGTCCCATACTGGCCGACATTTCATGAGAAAATTTCTTTCCCCATGGAGACTCGAACCAACGCAAGTCCCATAGCTCTGCGCCAAGGCTTCTTGCCTTAACCACTCGGCTACGGCGCGGGACATTTTTTACGATATAGAATATTTTTTTGGTAAGAGTGATATGTTTTTTAAATATGTTTTTATACAAAGACTAATTGAATTTAAGTACTTTGTTAAGTCAAATTCCATACTTTAGCTTATTTCTCATTTATATTTTATTCTTGAATAAATAGTTGCCATAAACTGATTTACTAACGATTTTACAACTGAAAGTATTACATAATCATAATATATTATTGGGTCATATTTTTATGTTACAGTGCATATTTCTATAAGATTTAAGTCATAACTGCATACATGTTTTGCATATTTTGATGGTTTTTGGGTCATAAAAATTCGAGCCCTATTCATTACACTATTTCTTTTTCTTCTTCTTCTTCTTCTTCTTCTTCTTCTTCTTCTTCACGGTTTAGGCTTATTTGCTAGCCTGTTCCGGCTCCAAATTGCTGCTCTTTCTATCTTTTCCTTGGTCTTTCCAAGTTTCCTCTTCCTCGTGGTGAATAGTTGTTACTACTATTCCATACTCATATTATTCATTTAATCCGTCTGTGTCATGGTGCAACAAACCTGGCCGAAGATAAATGTTTTTCCTTTGTTAGCCATTATTTTTATAAGTTACAACCAACCAGCAATACACGGCGTGCGCTGCTACGCCTAAATAAATAAAGTATGTGTATTTATTTTTAATTGAACAAGTTAAAAGATGATTGTCCCACGTCGTATCAGTGTAGTTAAGGCAAGATGCCTTGGCGTAGAGTTACGGGACTTGCGCTGATTTCGTGTCCCCACGGGGAAAGAAATTTTCTCAAGGAATTATGGAATTTTGGCCAGTATGAGACCGGTTCCCACCCAGCACCGAGAAGAATTTGGGTAGCTACAATAAATGGAACTAGATTGAGAAATCCAGCTCTAACGCCTGGAGGGAGGGAGACACCCATGCTGATCGTATGTCACTTCTACAATAGCTGGATTATCAGTTGCCTCTGCGATTAATATATGAGGATGTGAGACCAGCAGGCGACTGGTAGGCCATGGCCATATAGACCTGTCGAACCATGGAGAGACGAGCTTAATTTAACCCCTCTTCTTAAATTACTTTTTATATACCACACGCACGCGCCATAGCGTAGTGGTTAAGGCACTGCGCTACATGCCGGAAGATCGAGGGTTCGAGTCCCGAGGGGGTCAAGATTTTTAAACCGACCCAAACCTTCTGGCGGCACTATGGCCCTGGAGTCGACTCAGTCTCTAACGGAAATGAGTACCAGGCGCTTGTTCTGGGGGGTAAAGGCGGCGGTCACGCAGGGCTGACAACCCGGCTGACATCAATAACCTCCTACTACCCCAAGGGCCTCCTGTGGGATTTCTTTACTTTATACCACACGCCATACGGGCCTTACAATGACACGACATGTCGGGAGAGAAACTTTTAACTGTGGATCAAACACATACGAGTAGGCCTATATAATTATATTTTATCACACAAGGATGTGGAGTGATCCTCAAATGAGTGATCAGCTCAATGTTGCAGTCTCCTCCTAGACAACACAACAGTAAGACGAAATACAACATTCACACACACACACACACACACACACACACACACACACACACACAATCATACTAGACATGGCGAATATGATGATGATGATTATGCTGGCCAAAGAAAAACAATAAAGTCATCATCATCACTCCAGGGATTAGGCAATTGCCCGTTCCGACTTCATAATGCATCAGCCCAACGTCTTCTAGGTCTTCCAACATCACGTCTTCCTCTTGCTTGATAATTTCTTGCTAACAATGGATATCTCTCCTTATTCATTCCATCCATATGATCAATCCATTTCTGTCTGTAATTCGTGACCTTATCCAATAAAGGCTGTACTTTCAATTCTTCTCTTATATCCTTATTTCTTATTCTATCAGTTTAAAGATAGAAATAAAAAAAAACTTTTTAAAGCCAAATCATAACTATATCGAGGTAAAGTTCCACGAACCCAAATAAATATCTATCCATCCATAGTAATTCTGCCCGAAGGCAGGTCTTTCACTGCAATCATAGCATTTTCATGCTATGCTTTGCAGCTTTACTAGGGAATTGTAGGTGTGGTAGTTTTCCGTTGCTTTCCACACCGGCGAAGGATGATGATGATAATGATAAGGATGATGATGTTGGCCATATGATTTCGGGGACCGTTTGGGCCTTAAAAGTTTTTCTGACATTTGTCTTACAGGTGAGGAAAAGCCCCGATAAAAACCGCACCCAGAAAAACCGCCCCGACCGGGGATTGAATCCGGGCCCGCTGCGTGACAAGGCAGCACGCTACCTCAAGACCACAGCGGTGGATCCAAATAAATATAAAACAATAAATATTCACTTCAAATAAGAAAAAATACCCGTAATTGATATACATCAAAATGTCGGCTGCGGTGGGTTATGTTCCTTGTCTCTAGTTCCAAGAGTCGCGCGTTCAAATTCGGGAACTTGTCCTCCGGGAGGGACATTAAGCCTGGGTCCCGAGTCTGAAGATTTTCAGACTTTAAAAGAACAGCAAGCCTGAATAAAAATGCCTTTGTGCAAAATTTAATCGACAATCATCCATCCAAGTAATACCTTATTTGCTTACTAGGTGTCTCATTAAGGCGATGTGCTAACCACATGTCACTCGTTGACATCTATAGATAAATAAGCGTAACTAAATTAGCTTCCTTAAGAAACTCCCTCTGGGAAGCTCCCAGTCCCCACGTGGGATGTATGTGGTATCCATAGTAATTCTACCTGAGGGCAGGTACTTCACTGCAATCATAGCATTTCCATGCTATGTGGTAACTTCCCGTTGTTTCCACATCGGTTGAATGATGATGATGGCCGGATGATTTTCGGGGATCGTTGGGCCCTAAGTTTCGAGAAAACACCCCGAAAAAACCTCACCCAGGAGCCTGTCCCGACCGGGAATCGTACCCGGGCCCGCTGCGTGAGAAGGTAGCTCGCTACCACGAAACTACAGCGGTGGACATGTATGTGGTATATACGATATCAAAATCCCGAAAAACTATCATCCAGGATACTTGTCCTGACCGGGCATCGAATCCGGACCCGTTGCGTAGAGGCAGATCGGCGCTATCCCGAGATCAAAGAGATGGACGGGATTTTATATGTAGGATAATAATGTGCTTTTGCTGAAATGATGCAATTAATCTGCAACACTAAATAGAATTTCATGAACATAGACTTAACTTCATACGTATTTCCTTATGGAAGTCCTATTCAATAGGTCTTAACAACACAGACCAACAAAAATAAATGTTCAAAAACCTTTTATACGAGGGCGGATCGGAAAGTAACGCACAATAATTTCTTTCTGCCTTGGTATTGCAGCTAGAATGTTGAAATTTCACAGAGATATAGTTTGAAGTTTTCACTACAGATGGTATTTTTTTCTCAGGTGCACCTCTTGCGAGAGAAGCTTGAACTATGCAACAAAGATGGCGCGCATGCTACAGTCGTCCACCTGTGAGGAACAGAGAAGTGTTGTTCGATTTTTGTGGGCCAAAGGGCATAAACCCAGTGAAATTCACAGGGACATGCGTGGCGTGTATGGGGATGATTGTATGGACCGTAGCAATGTCTCCAGGTGGTGCACATTCTTCCAAGAGGGACGCGTGAACCTTAGTGATTCGCCACGTGATTCGCCTTAGTGATTCCTGGTCGGCAAACGCTTTGAGACAGATGTGGAAGTGAAATCAGCAGTGCGCAGATGGCTACACTCCAACACAAACGGACTTCTACGAACCAGGCATATTGAAACTGGTAAAACGATGGGAAAAATGTGTTGAGAAAGTTGGTGACTATGTCGAAAAGTAGGTAAAAGATGTAAGTTCATTTGTGATTTTTTTCCTTTTTTTTACTATTAATTTTTTTATTAAAAAAATTATTGTGCGTTACTTTCCGATCCGCCCTGTGGACGACTGTAGCATGCGCGCCATCTTTGTTGCATAGTTCAAGCTTCTCTCGCAAGAGGTGAACCTGAGAAAAAAATACCATCTGTAGTGAAAACTTCAAACTATATCTCTGTGAAATTTCAACATTCTAACTGCAATACCAAGGCAGAAAAAAAATTGTTGTCCGTTACTTTCCGATCCGCCCTCGTATCTTACACCTGATTATTACTGCTTGTTGTGTTGTTGAATCCGTATTTGACCACAGGTTTTTTTTTTTTTTATCGTTCACAATTTCATCACAATGTGACTTCGTTATAAAAAAGAAAATTCGCGGACAATAATACGTATACTTATATATATATATATATATATCCCATACGTCTCTAATGGAGAAATAGGTGCTCCCCTAATGGAAAGTTCTTGACAAAACTAATTTAGTTGAGCTTATTTCCCTACATATGTCAACATACCGCATCAATGAAACAGGTAGTAGACAAGCAAGCTAGTAGCTGAATGGGAAAGGCCAGTTAAATTTTGCTCATACACACTAATTTAGGTTTGAGGTTCTTTTATGAGGCAGAACATCTTCAGATTTGGGACCCACGGCTTAAACTCCCTTGCGGAGGACTGGTCCTTTTCATCTTTCCATCCTATTATACTATCGACTCCACCCTGGTTTGAACCTGCGACTGTCGACACTAAAGGCAATGAACATAACCGCTAGACCACCGAACACGACGGTACTCACCACAGCAATGGAAGTAAATTAGTGTTATAACATGAATAGAACTTTTATTATAAGCATAAACATGAAAATACATCCTTGTTTCATAGCCTTTATATGTTTATTGACTTAAATTTTCTTACTTTACTCTCCTTAAAGCACATTATTCAATTTTTTTTAATATATTGATTGTTTACCCTTAAATACTAATTGAAATCATAATATACAGTAATGCTATTATTATTATTATTATTATTATTATTATTATTATTATTATAATTATTATTATTATTATTATTATTATTATTATTATTATTATTATTATTATTATTATTATTATTATTATTATTATTATTATTATTATTATTTATTACAATGAAAAAAAATTGCTCGCCACTGAAATGGACTACTGGAGACGTGCTGCAAGAATATCCAGGAAGGATAAGATCAGAAATTCATATATAAAAGAAAAAATGCAGGTACAATATTCAATATTAGATTTTATAAAGAAGAAACAATTAAATTGGTACGGACACATTAGAAGAATGGAAGAAGGAAGACTACCTAAGAAAATTATGGATTGGGAACCACAGGGAAGGAAAAAGAAGGGTAGACCAACTATTACGTGGATTCAGGGAATCAATTAAGCTAAAAGGGAACGGGAAATAGAAGAAGATATATGGATGAACAGACAGGAATGGAAAAATGTGTTGAAACAAATGTGTAGTTAACTGTGAACATGGGTACCGGAAAAAATGTACATTCATTGTAAAAGCCGGAATAATAAAAATTATTATTATTATTATTATTATTATTATTATTATTATTTAGGAATATTCCACAATACAGTGTTTCTCCTTCAACCCAAAGTGATTTGTCGCCAGACGTTCCTGTTTAAAGTATCTTCTTCCCTCAAATATCTAGCTTCCGTACTTGTCTTCACTCAATCCATCCATCGTTCTCTAGGCCTGCCTCTTCCACTTCTTCCAATAGCTTTCCAATTAAGGATCTTCTTTGAATGAAATATTATTATTATTATTATTATTATTATTATTATTATTATTATTATTATTATTATTATTATTATTATTATTAACGAAAAAATAAAATTATTAGAAATTTCCTTTTGATGATCAAATAATTTTTGCAAGGGATGAAGATGATATGTAATATATGATAAATAAACTAATGGAAGAATATAAAAAATGGGGACTGAATACAAATTTATAGAAAAGAGAATATATGTGTTTGGGAAAGGATGTTGATGACCTCATACTTGAAACAGGGAAAATAAAAAAAAATCCGATTTTTATAAATACCTTGGGTCAATAATTACAAGTTTAGGTGCCTGTGAGAGAGATGTACAGACTAAAATTGCAATGGCAAAAAATGCAACTAAGACATTACATGGAATAATTTGGAACAAAAATATTACAAAGGAAACTAAAATGAAAATTTATAAGAGCATAATACAGAATATTTTGTCATATGGAAGTGAAACTTGGTCTTTGACTGAATTACACAAGAATAAAATTAGAACAGTTGAATTTGATTATTTTAGAAGAAGCCTCCAAGAAACAAGACAGGATAAAATAAGAAATGAATTCCTTTGGAGAGAAATGAATGTCACCACATCTGTTGTTAAGAGGATTGAAAATCAAACGCTTAAATGGTATGGCCATGTACAAAGAATGGAAAATGAAATATGACCAAAAAATAGATACCAATGGTCACCCCCTGGAAGAAAAAAACGTGGCAGACCAAGATGGAAATGGAAAATCTACGTCAGAACCATAATGGATGATAGGAATTTGGAAGAGGGAGATTGGAATGATAGAGATAAATGGAAACTGAAGACGGCAAATCTGTAAGTGGGCAAAGCCGAAGAAGAAGAAGAAGAAATTTCCTTTTAATGTAAAAGTTTTAATAATGGTTATCTTACATAATTGTGAAAATCTTTGTATCTATAGTATTTAAATTCAGTATGCAGTATGAAATCTACAATGCAGTACTATTATTATTATTACTATTATTTTTATTATTACTATTATTACTATTATTACTATTATTACTATTATTATTATTATTATTATTATTATTATTATTATTATTATTATAATTACTGTACATTATTATTTTGTAAATTTTAATTTAAAAAAGTCGTGTATTTGAAATACCAAGGTACAGTATAGGAGACGCAACTTGTTTCAGAAATAAAACATCCATCTAAGCTTTTGTTTCATTCTTTCGATCGACCGAACATTGCTCCGAGCGTATAAGGACTAAAAATAATTTTTCATTGTTTTCATTGTATTCAGTTTCAATTAACATTAACAAGAGTTTAGGTCAAACGAACGAACTTCACAATAATTTATTTTCATTAGGAATAATCGAATTGAAGTAATTTATAAATACAGCAACTGACAGCAGATTACTTTTATTATTATTGTGCAGCTACTTTCTTAAAATGCAGGTTTTTATTTGTACAAAAGTTGGCTATATCTTGTTAAATCAATAGAATGTATTATTCAAAATATTTCAGATAGAAACAATTCAGCTTACATAACCTAATATCAAATGTATGCTTTTTTTTTTAAGTTGCTATGGTAAAATATTTTTTTCTGAAACAATCTAATCGAAGTACCTACTTTATAAGTACTGAATATCAATTTAATAGCTGCGCAAATAACTTACTTTTTTCTAGAAAGTTGATTGTTATATAAAAAATAAGGTCCCAACCTGCCATTAACAACCATATTACATGTAAAACATAACTTAGGGGAAAAATGAGGGTTACAACTTTATTCCAGGCGGCTATTTAATTAGAAAAAAGATTCCTAGATTATCTGCATTTTTTTAACTTTATTATATTTTTGTATTCAAATTTATTATTTTTTTAAATACAGTATATTATACTTTGTCAGTATGAGGCGGAACGCTGACCACGGACCACTCAAGTGACATCTATATGAAAACAAGTGTAACTAAATTAGTATGGTTCAAATTATTCCCTGTAGGGAGAGAACGCCTAAATCTCTGTTAAGGGAAACATGGGCTTACAAGATACAAGAAGATATTATATTTTGGAATATCAATAGGAAACATTATTCAATCAATTAGAAGGAAAATCGGCCGCGGTGGACTAGTGGTTATGCTCCTCGCCTCTGGTCCCGAGGGTCGCGGATTCAAACCCTGCCGGGGTCGATGGATTTTTTTAGGATGGAAAAATCCAAGGAGCAAAGTCCTCCGGGAGGAACGTTAAGCCGTAGGTCCCGAGTCTGAGAATTTTCAGGCTCCTAAAAGATCCTTAAGCCTGAATGAAAAGGTCTCTAAGCAAAATTTACCGACCTTTCCCGTCCTAGTACTACCTTCGTTTCCTAGATGTCAGTATGAGGCGGAACGCTGACCACGGACCACTCAAATGACACCTGTATGAAAACAAGTGTAACTAAATTAGTATGGTTCAAATTCTTCCCTGTAGGGGGAGAGAGCCTAATCTCTGTTATGGGAAACATGGGCTTACAAGAAGAAGAAGAAGAAAAAAAAGAAGAATTAGGAAAAGTAGACTGCACACTTAATATCGAAGTTAAGATATGTGTGTGTATAGGCCTATATATATATATTTTTTTTTTAAGGTGGATATTGACTCTTTATTTGAAGAGAAAAATATACGCCTGAATCGGCATTTGAACCCGATGTCTCTGGTTCTGTACACAAGTGCTCTGACCATTGAGCTACCAGGTTTCCGATTTAAACAAATATCAATTCTATCATTTTGATATCGCGTTCAATCCCCGATTCAAGCATATATTTTTCTCTTCAAATAAAATTTGTTTTCCGGTGATAGGTGATAAATGTAATATTTAAGTTTGACATTAATATTTAATTAGTTAAGAATTTATAATATATTGTATTTGATTATAAAATAAAATATTAGTTTTAATCGTTAATACTAAACACGTTTCAAATATAATAGCTGACAGAAGTCTGATGAAAGTGTGTGATCGAATAAAGTGTGGAAATTATAAGATTAATAATGTCATACAGGCTACAGAGTGATTGATAATTCTAACTGAACAACTTTTGTTTATTATATTTTCTGCAGGAAAGTCAACTACAAGGGTCCCATGTCAAATTTGTAAATAGAAGCTACATGGCATCATAATGACTTCAGATGTCGCCCTTTGACCATATGGGTTGTTTGTTGTGGAGTCAAGAATTTGAAATATTGACGCTTGTCAACATTGTGATACGAGAACGAACATATATTTATCTTCTAAACTTTATATATCAAGCATCTTCTACAATCCTCTAATCTATAGAAATTAACATTAGTTTAAGATAACAAGCATATTTATTAAATAATTGTTAGTCTTATGCTTTGTTAACACTAGAAATACTCATCATCTTCATGGTAGGACCTCGGCCTGTTCCGCTCTCAGAATTCATCTTCCCATCGTCTTCTAGGACGTCCCACAACTCTATAGCCTTGAGGTTAGTACATCAGTGCTTATTTTGTTAGCCTAAAAGAGTCCATTTAATACAACCGTCAAGAAATGCGGACATGTGTTCAACTGGAGAGCTTATGTCCGCGCGGCCATGAACCTACGGGTTCGATAGTGCCAGTGAGTAAGTAAGTAAGTAAGTAAAAGAGTCCATTCTTAAAATATGTTCATGCCATTTTTGTTTATAGTTTTGTATTTTTTTTCATTTAGATTAAAAATTTTTGTTCTTGCCTAATTGTTTCACTAGGAATGCGGTCTCTTAGAGTATATCCTGCTACGTATCTGAGGCATTTAATCTCTCATATTTCTAGTAATCTTCTGTCTGATCTCTTCATGGCCCAATTCTCTGATCCGTACGTCACAGTGGGAACTGTCATTACCTAATAAAACTTTAGCATTGTTTCTTTTGTTGTTTTTGTTTGTTTCCAAATTAGTCATTGACCAACGAACTAGACCAATCACGATTCAATGAATTTTGTTTTACAACCAGTCACAGTCGTGTTTCATCTCGATATTATCTACTTCTGTTTATCATATTAAAGAAAGCTCCTCCTTTTTTAATACTCTGAACAGGTCAGAGTATTATTTTTCAGTGACTGACTCTCTAACAAATATGTTGAATGTAGTAAATAATGAACAGATTCCTTCGACCTACACTTTTGATATGTGTGTGATCAATAATTGTGTTTCTAAATAGTGATTTTATTGAGTTGTTTCCGAAAAAAATTAATAACCTATATTGTTGGTTATAATATACAGTTTGATGTGTTTTATTTTTTCTCCACTAGGGTGCATTCTTACAACATTGCGATCCTACTTGGCAATAAATAGTATGATGAAGTTTGTAGTGATGAACAAATGAAACACAAACAAACATTTCTCATTTGTTTTAAAACATCGCCGTTACATTAAAGATATACATATTTTAAAATAACTGTATTTAAATAATGATTTATGAGTAAACAGTTTAATTTTATTCGTTAAATAGTCCTAACAAATGCTACTCTTGATTTCCAAATCCTCTAGATAAATTTGAAATCACTCGTGGTATTACTTACGATAAACATATCGTAGAATAGAACAAATCTTGCCGCAGTTTCAAGTCGTCTGGTCATTATCATACTGATTTCTTTTATAATTATGTAAGCAAGAAAATTATAAATAAAACATGAAATGATGTTCTCAAAAATTAATATAAGTTTAAGTTTTAATAAAATATAGTTTAATTATGTACTTAGTTATTGTATCGATAGGGTATGCGAAGAGTTCAAACTTCTTATATGTAACTTGAGTGCAGACAAACTTCTCGTGACAAAGTTGTTCTTGGTAAACTTGGTACTTAATGACTTTATCGCAAATTCATTTACATAGTGTCAGTGGTCGTCAATCAGTTTCATAAAGCTTTTAAAATGGCTGGCGCAATGCAGTTCCGCGTTCATTTCATAACAAACTCTTCTATTCAAGAGGATAGCTGCTTGTAACAGACAGCCATTGCAGACTATTTTCTTAAAAAAAATAAATAAATTGGCATTAACGATCTCTCACATCTGTCCTTAACGTGAAGGATTCTTCCAAAGCCCATTTTCCTTACTGAACATCAGAATTTGTCTATTCCATTCTCTTGCCAAACTCTAGGCATTCTATGTACCAAATACTGCCTACAAGGGAATTCCGATGGAATGTAACTATTGAGGTAGTTCTCATGAAACGATTTAAAAAAATCATTCACCGATCCTATCTAGAAGGCACCAAAATTACTATGACCAATATATATATATATGTGTGTGTGTGTGTGTCCGTGAATTTTCTAGCGACCACATTTTTCATCGAAACCAAACTTGGCATACATCAATTAATTTAAAAGGTAAGACCGATTTCGTTAACCAGCAAAATCGGAGCATTAGGTGTTGATTACCTGAAATGAAAATTAAAAATCGACCTAGCGATTGCAATTTTCGATGTTTCACAACGAAACTTAGTATATTCTTTTAAAATAATCAGAGAAGAGTAAGTATTGTCCACAAATCAGCAAAATCAGACCATTAGAAGTGGGGGTTTACCTGAAACTCGAAATTAAAAATAGACTCTAGTAACCACTACGTTTTATTCGTCTCATAATGTTTACTATACAATTTAATTAGCCCTTACATTAGAAATGTATTTTATAAGATACGATAGTTTAATGTATTTAGTATTAAAAAAGTAATGGAAAAATTGATAATTATTTAAATGTATGTCAAATCATACATAAATATGCTAATAAGTAATAACATAGGTTATGAATGATTTGTTTTATCTATATTTTGACACTTTAAATGAGCTGGTTACCAGAAATTGAGTTTCTCCAATTTAACAACAGAAATATGTAAGACAAAAAAGAAAAGAACAAAGATTGGAAGCAGCTGAGATGAGATTTTTAAGAAATATAGCAGAATATACTCTGCTGGATAAGAAAAGAAATGAAGATATAAGAAAGGAACTAAATATTTTCAAACTTACAGACCGAATAATTAAATATAGAAACGACTGGAAATAACATATTGATAGAATGTCAGAAGAATGATTTCCGAAATTATTGCTAAATTATAAACCGCGCGGAAGGAGAAATGTTGGACGCCGACACAGAAGATGGTCTGAACAATTTTAACAATTCTATCTTTCATGAAACCGAAACGAGCCAACAGGCTTAATCCCTGGATGATGATGATAAACCAGGAAAATGAGACCATACATTTTACTTGTTGAGGAATTCCCTTAGTTTGCGCAGATCCTGAGTGACGGACCTTTTTTAAATGGAATATTTTTATTCAGGACTTCAATGGTAGAGGGGTGTTTCCCAAACTGTGAGCTACGAGCTCTGGGGTAGTATTTTATCTGGAGAGAAGTCGCAGTTTATATTCGAAATTTGAGATTCATAGTCGTGCGGCCATTAGCTTTCCCCATACATCTCAATTCTGAACTAGTTTTTTCTAATTATTTTCTGTTTAATTCACTTCCCTCAAATCAAGCTTAATAATATTCTCCCATCTCATTATTGGCCTTTAACTGGGCTCTTATTCTCTCATTTTCCTATAAGTTGTTTCTTAGTCCCTCAACATGTCCTGCCCATCATAGTATATGTGACTTAATTTGTTATTTTTACAAAATGACTAGGACATTTTTAGACAAACATTTGAAAGGCAAAAGCTGCATGATTTTTATGGGAAGCCAGATATAATAAGAACAATCAATTGAGTTGGCGTTTACTTGATGAAAATCCATATTTATTAATTAAATAAAAATAAAACGTAGTTTTATTTGATTTTCATATTTATTATATAATTCAGTGACAGCTGTTTCGGTACACTGTACCTTCTTCAGACATGTTAACAAATTACGAATTGTGTTCCAACTGATCTAAGCAACAATACAACAATATTTATTTAATTTTTTTAATTTAACAGACGGGATTCATTCAAATCAATATTTGAACAATTTTAACAATTCTATCTTTCATGAAACCGAAACGAGCCAACAGGCTTAATCCCTGGATGATGATGATAAACCAGGAAAATGATACCATACAAATCAATATTTGAATGAATCCCCTCTGTTAAATTAAAAAATTTAAATAAATATTGTTGTATTGTTGCTTAGATCAGTTGGAACACAATTCATAATTTGTTAACATGTCTGAAGAAGGTACAGTGTAAGGAAACAGCTGTCACTGAATTATATAATAAATATGAAAATCAAATAAAACTACGTTTTATTTTTATTTAATTAATAATAAGAACAGTTAAGTTTCATGGACACCAATGGGCAGGACATGCGACACGAATGGAGAATGAAAGGGGGAAGGGCATAAAGACTCGGTAGGAAAACAGAGGGAAAGCAGCCAGTAGAAAGGCAAAGAATGATACAGGAGAGTAACATTAACCGTGATATGAGGTTGAAGATTTATACAGGGAATGATTGGAGAACATTTACTCAGAATTGGAATACAGCGTGCGACCACGAACCTGCGGGTTCGATAGTGCTAATGAGTCAGTTTATTGTTATTGTAACAATTGGGTAAGATTTCATGACCCATTAAGAGATTTCGCTTTCCTCTCTCCTTGGTAGGATATAACTAACTCACTCACTAACAAAATCGAACCCGGAGGTTCACGGCCGCGCGAACATAAGCTCTCCATAAATCCCTATGCTGAGCTAATGTTTTCCAAACATTCCCTGTATAATTTACTTTCCTCCAACCATTGTTAATGTCATTCTCTAACCTCCTTCTTTGTCTACCAACTGGGCGTTTTCCCTCTGATTTTCCTACAAGAAGCTTCCATGCACGTTTTTCATTCCCCATTCGTACCACATGTCCTGTCCATCCCAGAATACGAGACTTAACTGTTCTTATTACATCTGGCTTCCCATAAAGACTTCACTGTTAAGTAGTCTCCTCCATTCACCTGTCTGATCATCTCTCTTTGGTCCAAACATTTACCTAAGAACTTTATTCTCAAATACTCGTAATCTCCTTTCCTCCTTTAAAGTAAGAGTCTATGTTTTGCATCCCATATAATATAACTATGATATGTCGTAGCAAAAACAATAATTAAATCATCTGTTCTGACTCAATCTTAGTCGCCCGAAAACAAAAATTAATCATCATTCCTAGGATCGAATCAAAAATCATTGATCCCTAAACATACGCGTTATCCCTTTACCACGAAGACAGAAACAAAATAAAGTACAAAGACTCCTTGTCTTCTAGAAAAATAAATTAAAGAAAACAAATGGTTTCCTTAAGAGTCCACGATCAACTTCTAACTTTATTTCTTGCAGTTGAGGAAAAGTTGTATCCCCAGCGAAGAAATTTACAGCAGTTCTTTTGTTCTGTTCTGTTTCCCCATCTTCTTCCTCGCTTCATACACGCAGTACTTTGTATGTTTTCTTATTTCAATTTCTTCTTCTCCAGATATTTAATGGTGTCCTCTCTAGCTAAATCCGTTATATGCTCTCCCTCTGCGTCGCTTTGCCAACAAACAAAACTCCAATTTCACCTTCATAACATTCTTTTGTTTCGTATATTGCTTTTCATCTTATATTGTAACGTAAGAAGTCAAAACAAATTTTTATATGAAATAGTTTTAAATCCACATTAAATTCCAAAAGCATATGTTCAATGTGGAAGTTACTAAATAAAAATATACAGAGTGGAACAGAACTCTATACTGACAAAATTGTATAGTTTTTTTGGGATATTGGCGGAATTTCGCGTTGGCTCTGGTGATAACATGGCTGCTTCCAAACTAGCGGGCCCGGTTTCGATACCCGGCGGAGTTGAAAATTTTAATTGTAAAATTAAATTAATTATTTTAATTGTAAAATATTCAAGGGGTCCACCGTTGTAGTCTCGAGGTAGCGTGCTGCTTTGGCACGCAGGAGTTGATTCCCGGTCGGGACAGGCTCCTGGGTGAGGTTTTATTTCGGTGTTTTTCGTCACTTCTAAGACAAATGTCAGGAAGTTTAGGGCTCAACGGTCCCCGAAAATCATCCGGCCATCATTATCATTCACAGGTGTGGAAAGTAACGGGAAGCTATGTCACCTATAATTCCTTAGTAAAGCTGCAAAGCATAGCATTAAAATGTTATGATTGCAATGAAAAACCTGCCCTCGGGCAGAACACAATAGAATATTCAAGGGAGAGATGGTTGTACAAAATTTTTAATCACTAGATTGTGCTCCAGATTTCTATCTATCTTCGGCTTTTTATAGCTGCTGCCGTCTTCCCGTGCCAAACTTCCAAACCCTACGATCTTGGGCATCTTCAATGCTCAGCCCTCTTGCTTGCATTAATGTCTTCATGTTTTCCTTCCACGTTAACTTTGGTCTCCCTCTTTTCTTCTTTCTGGTCGGATGCCATTGATATAGTTGCTTTGGCAATCGCTCATCTTCCATTCCTAAAACATGTCCTAACTACTTTAATTCTTTCTCCTCAATTCTTTCAATTATGCTTTCTTCTGCTTCCATTATGTTTCTAATTTCCTTATTTGTGACATGTTCCAATTTTGACTTTCTGGCACTTCTGCGTAAATAATCCATTTCTAGAGCTAGTAGTTATTGATTGTCCATACCTCATTTCCATACATTGCAACAGATTACACCAATGTTTTACCAATATTTTTTTTGTGTCTTTCCAAATATGCTTATCCCACCACATGCAATTCAACGATTATATTATTTTGCTACTCAATTCAATGCTCCAGATTCCTGTATTAAATTGCAAAATCCTTCAGCAAGACACATGTTGAAAAGACATGTGGTATAGCTGATAGCGATTCGTCCGTCAGATGGGGACGTTAATATTGGAGGCCCCCTTCGTGCTTTTCGACAGAAAGTAGGCTATGTGCCGGTACCGGTTTTCGCCTTCTCTCTTCTCTTCATCAAATTCCTCAAACAACACATTATACACTACACAAACAATAAAAACACTCACCCTTCATTCCTCTCCATACACAATACAAGAATACATCGTCTACGGAAAGTGGTCTGCCGAAGTGATATATAAATTGAAAATATACCACATTAACACCGTCTATCTGTCCAGCGTAGAACCTATAACATGCAAAGTTCAGTGGGTGGCATTTTAAACGTGACCCCAGGCCCATGGTGCCGCCAAATGGTTTGGAACAGTTTAAAAATTATATCCCACCTTCCGGCTTGTAACGTATTATCTTAACCAATTTCGGTATGGCGTACCTCCGTTAGGATACTTATCAGGAATATTTTAGTCCCTCAGACATCCAACTGTGGCTAGATATTTGGTATGTGGTGTTCAATTCCGGAATTATAATTTGTATTCTGTTTTCAGTATTAAAAAATAATTGCGGATTAATTTGTTGACAACAAACAAATTTAGAACTTTTTCTTCTGCTAGTATAATTCTTTAAGATTCATAATGCTGTAAAAATAATAATTAATGAAATAAACAAGGCAGTTTGTTTTCCACGAATTAATTCATAATTAAAAATGCAGTTTTTACTAATGCAAATAAAATATTGGGAACCAAACATCATATCTTAATAATCTAATCACAGATGTGTTTCTGAGAATCTAAAAATAAAACATTTATGATAAATTTCTAACTGAAACATAACACTGGGTATTTTTAATGAAATTTGCTGGTGTTACTGAAATATTGTTAGACGCTACTCTCCAATTTATGGCACGATAGGCCTAGAAGGCCCTTGGTTTATTAGCTGGGTGCTAGCCTCACATCCACTTGTCATTTACAGAGGTGGACAATTTTGCAGCCAGTATAGGGGGTGACATGTGGTCAGCATGTAGAGTCTCCAGCCGTTATAGCAGGTTTTCTCAACCTGGAGCCACTACTTTCTGTAGCTACCCAAATTCCTCACTATGCTAGGTGGACATCGATCCCATACTGGCTGAAATTACATGAGAAAATTTCTGCCCCGTAGGAACTCGAATCAGTGCAAGTACCGTAACTCTGCACCAAGGAAACATGTCTTAAACCACTCGGCTACGGTGCATGACTATTGTTAGGAAACTGTATTGTTTATTAGAATTGCGATTGCTCAAGTTCTAATTCGCAAAGCATTTTATTAATGAGTCCGAAACCTGGACAGCAAGTAGAAAATAAACCAACAAGCTGTTTGCAGTAGAAATGGAATTTTGGAGGCGATCGACAAGAATTTCAGGAAGGAATAAAGTCAAGCTCAGGTTTTATAAAATGATGGCTGTTCCTGTTCTTTTATATGGATCTGAATCATGGGTACTTACAAAAAAAAGATATCTCACACATTCAAGCCACTGAAATTGAATTTTTAAGATCCGTCAAAGGATGTACACGCATGAATAGATTACACAATAAATCAATAAGAAATGAACTGGAGATATTTTCAATACTCGATAAACTAGACGAGCACAGATACCAATGGAAAGAACATTTAGACAGAATGGACAATACAAGATTACCCAAAAAGATCAATGCCTACAAACCACATGGAAAAAGATATTTGGGACGGCCAAGGAAACGATGGACTTGAGACCGGAACAGGTCGCATTGACCTAATCCTGGAAAGGAAGAACAAGAATAAGAAGAAGAATAAAGTCAGAAACAGCACAGTAAGGGATATTATGCAAGTTGGAAAAAAAATATTAGAAAAAATAGAAGAAAATCGTTTGAAATGTTATAGACACCTAATAAGAATGGAAGAAGATAGAATACCAAAGAAGATCCTTGATTGGAAAGCTAATGGAAGAAGTAGAAGAAGCAGACTTAGAGAACGTTGGATAGAAGGAATGATGAGAAGTATGGAAGTTAGAGATTTGAGGGAAGAAGATGCGGAACCTCTGGCGACAAATCACTTTGGGTTGAAGGAGAAACACTGCATTGTGGAATATTCCTCATACAAAAATTGTCTGCACTTGGTAATAGGTTTTAAGAGCCATTTTGAGTACAATAATCACAAAGATGCAGCTATAATAACAAAGAATTGATCTATAATACTTTATAACTAACTTAATACCACGTAGTAATCTATGCACGCAAGTTATGGCCATGCAATCTGCTTGTGAGGCCTTTCATCGCCTTTTGTTCAATTTTCATATCAGATCAAATCATTTTGGATTTATTATCGTCAACCCAATTTCTTTCTATAGTTTACTTTCTTTCTATAGGCTATGTTTTGGTAAATAATTCGACTAATAAAAAATCAAGTGAACATACATAAAACAAAAATGATGATACAATCTCGGAATCACCAAACATAGCCTACAAATATAAAAATATTTAGAGATAAAATATAAAAGTCGTTGAATTTGTCTTCCTGGGATCCGTGATTCATAAAGATATAGATGAATGAGAATAAGTACAGCAAACAAAACCTACTTCTCCCTGCTACCTACTTTTGAATCAAAAGATGTACATCGGATAACTAAACCAAAGCTATATAAAACTATTATTAAAGTCCAGCCTCTAGATCTCAGGCTCTGACGTTTAGGTTGTACGAGGGGTAAAATGAGAAACTCGTCCTCTACTGCCAATAAGGGAATAGTTGATGTGGGAGTGAACGTGTGCCACAACTAATCACTGCTCTTGACGCCGCTATAGCGCGCTAGTAAGGTTTGAAATTGCTGAGATGTAGTCAGCTGTATTTCTGCTAACCGCATACATAAAGCGACCCCTCCCACTGAATATCCATATCGACAACACTGTCGTGAAAACGTCAAGGCCGGTGAATCAGTGGCTGGACTATAGACTAGTTTGTATTATGGGTGTGAGAACTAGACTCTTATAATACATCTCAAGAAAATGTAATATATACCTTCAAAAGAAAAAATATTAAGGCGGATTTGCGTACCAATTAAGGAAGATGGAGTATGGAGAAGTACGTAAATAAGAATGAGTTATCACCACCACCACCACCATCATCATCATCATCATAGTAGTCCATTCACGAATTTAGGCATTTGTTGACCTGTTACGGCCTGAATAGATGCACATCCAAAAATCTTTTGAGTGGACGTCCTGAACTACTTCTTCCTGCAGGTTGATAGCTTAACATTTGTTTGGGTATACTATGATCTTCTATTCGATGAAGATGTTGCATCCATCTTGACTTATAAGTAGAAATTTTATTTTCTAAAGGTTCCATGTGTAATTCTTCTAAAATGTCTTCATTTTTTTGTGATCTGGTAGTGTGTATCCTGGATTGATACCCCAGTGCGCTACCGATTAAATCTAGTACAAACATTCATTTTTCTTAATTTTATATAGTATCCGTGGTGAATCCTGTTTCTGTTTACATCTGATTTCTGTGCTGAGTTCAGAGTTATCTACACTGAATAGTTGATCATTATGCAATATTGAGTACATAGTAGCTAATGTTTCATCAGTCATCACTAGAGACCCGATGTTAATGTAGTATTACCCTATGAAATATGTACATAAATATGTAATAAATATGGCCCGGATTTTGATAAAATGTCATCTTTTTTATGAGTAGTCAGAGACGATGCAGATTAATAATTAAGTGCATTGTGCAATAAATATATTAAATTTATGAGATTTTTATAGGTCATTAAAATTCATTTTTTTCACATTTTTCTGATAAAGTCATTTTACAAATTTTATTTGTAATTTTAGGTCATTTTAATTACTTTTCTTACTTTTATTCGTTAATTTTTAAATAATCTATGGTTAAATAAGTTCATTTTTATGTACTTTTCTTGATATCTTGATTTTTATGTTCAGGCAAGTCAGTGAGAAGCCACAGTGCGTTGCTTCATTATCACGTGAAACCAGTGTGCTCTGCCTCCACGTGGACTGATTCGGGACTTACCCTTCAATGCGGGAAT
The DNA here is from genome assembly GCA_030220185.1 of Diploptera punctata. NCBI lineage: Eukaryota > Metazoa > Arthropoda > Insecta > Blattodea > Blaberidae > Diploptera > Diploptera punctata. The sequence goes on along the minus strand of JASPKZ010007340.1, from coordinate 2,100,934 downwards.
CCTTCGATTTGTAACATTTCCGTTTGTCTCATGAGAGTATGGTTTCTGTATGGTTGTGTTGATTTTCGTGCAGTGCAAAATGCCAAAACAAAAATTGTCTAGTGTTATCCGTTTAAGACAGTATGTAACAGAATTCGGTGGACAAGTATTTTCTACTGATGGGAGTGTATTATTCTGCAAGGTGTGCGAAATTAAAGTCACTGCTGATGAACATTTCACAGTACAACATATCGGGCGCGAGAAAAATTTGTGGGCTCTTAAAATGCGAACAAAATAAAAGTGTCTCAATAACTGTTAAAACGAACTGCTTCTACATCAAATAGCAAGTCATATCTCCATTTTTTAAATAAATGTGTGAAGTGTTCGTCAGTGCAACTATTCCACTAAGAAAACTAAATAATTCTGAAGTACGTGATTTCCTTCAATGCTATACAGGTAATACTGTTCCAGACGAATCAACATTGCATAAAAACTATTTAATACAATGTTATAAAAGTAAGTAATTACATAGAAAATGAAAATAATCGAAAATAGAATAAAATAATAAGTTATAATAATGTAAAATATAATAATAAATATATATACAATGATATAAAATGTAATAAAATATTTTTTCCCAAAGCCCCAGGTTGTCTTTTCGAAATTTCTGGTGTTCTCTCCTGGCATGGCATACTTTTAACTCATTTCTGAGGTTGTGGCGCTTGGAAGGCTTGGTTACGCGCCCCGATGATATGAGAGTTGATGATGGTAATGATGTGCCAGGAGAGGCCTTAAACTAAACTTAATGTAATTAGGCGAATATGATATTGATGATAATGATGGCCAGATGGTGTTCGGAGGCCGTTTGGGCCTTAAAGTTTCCTGACATTTATCTCACAAGTGAGGAAAAACCTCCAAAAAAACCTCACTTAGGAAACATGTCCCGACCGGGGATCGAACCCGGGCCCGCTGCACGCTACCTCGAGACCACAGCGATGGACAAACACAATATAATAATAGCAGAAAATAAAATACAAATAATATAAAATAATATAAAATAAATAGAAAATAAAAATATGTAATTACATATAAATCCGGATTTTATTCATCAGTATGGTATCACAAAAATTTTGCTGAAAGCCTTCATCTGATGTGCTAGACTGATGTTAGAAAAATGGAAATTACTAGAGAGAGAAAGGGAGAAAGAGAGAGAAATAGATATGCTCAACTTCTATCTGTGGAGAAAGGAATGTGGTAAGGGTTATCTACTTCACTGGGATCGTATTTCCAGCACTTCATGTCACTCTGGTGAAACAAAAGAATCCTATGCAACGACATCCATCATGAATGGAGGGATAAAAAAAATAATTATTCTTTCTGCAAATACAGTGTACGGTATGAATGTTTTCACCCTTGTTCCCACTCATGTCACTCTTGATATTTATAACAACTCCAATTATAAGAGAATGAGAAAACCAATAACACAGCATTCCTCGAGCACTGCACTCATGAATTCATGGTAATTCCACGCGAATAATTTGCTTTCCCCTATAATGAAAGATACAAAACACCCCTAGTGTTATACTTTAGAACCATGCATATTTCAATTTGAAAGGTTATATTAAGAACTAGCTGATACCCGACGTGGGCTGATTCGCCTGATACTAGTAAAATTCATATCAAATTCCGTTGAGGTGAAGTCATATGATGAAAGTTAAAAATTAAATTGTACCTGTTGGTAGGTGCAGTCGTCCTCAACTTTGTTAAAACATTGTATATAAAATTAACTGGAGCGCTTTCGGAAGTTATCTTCCATCTTCTGCAGGTTGAATTTCCGCTATTTGTTGTTGTGTATGGCTTGCTACAAATAGTTGGAGTAAACATCATCATACACAACAACAACAAATAGCGGAAATTCAACCTGCAGAAGATGGAAGATAACTTCCGAAAGCGCTCCAGTTAATTTTATATACAATATTTTAACAAAGTTGAGGCGACGGCACCTACCAACAGGTACAATTTAATTTTTAACTTTCATGATACGCCTACATAAATTAATTTTGTTTTTATGTTTGGTTGAATAAATTAAAATAAAAATAATTATACATTTATATCGTAATTAATTTTAGATACCAAGTGGTGATTAACCTGCGTTTCCTGGGAATCTACTTTCTCCTATGTTCTTGGCATTTTAACGGAATAATTATGTTACTGCAAACTAAAAGAGAATTTAGTATAATCTCTCTGTACGATGGCTGAAACATTCGAGAATTTAGATGACAGAATGAAGGAGGAGCTGAACATTCATAAAAGAGAATCTCTTGGTGCCAATTAGTTCCTTTGTATAGTTGAGGGAAAATGTGTGTTCCAGCTAACATTAATTATCGTTTTCCAAATACATTGGCCGTTGTTTCTGCTGAATGTTAAGTAAGCCTACTATAAAAGAACCAACATACGTTGCACTCATTGTCATCGCTACAGCAAGGATTTATATGAAGCTATTATCCAAAATAATAATAATAATCATCATCATCCGGTATCATAGCAGATGCCCCAGTCTTCCGGAAACCAAACGCCATTCCTCTCTGTCCATCCATTGATCTTCCTCCATTCCTCTGATATTCATAGCTGCTTGTACCCCTTCTATCCAAGTTTTCTTCAGTCTTCCTCTCTTCCTCCTTTCCATAACAATTTTAGGCAATCATTGTTCTGACATTCTTTTGACATGGCCATACCACTGTAATCTTTTCTTTTCTGTAATGTCTATGATGTCCGGCTCCTTTTGTACACTCATAATTTCCCTTATTTCTTCATTTCGTATTCTATCCATTCTAGATTTTCCAGCTGATATTTTTAAAACATCCATTTCTATACTTAAAATTATTTTCATTTCCCTGGTAGGAATTTGCCAGACATGAGCACCATATGTTAAAATGCTCTGAATTATGGCTTGATATATTAGTAATTTTCTATTGTTTGTAATATTTTTGCTCCACCAGAGTTTAAAGCATTTATTGCTTGTTTTGTTTGTGCGATTCTATTTTTCATTTCCACCGTGTTATCGCCTGAATGGTCTAATTTTGTTCCTAAATAAGTGCATTCAATACTAGGTTTCAGTTCTTCTCCATTGTTGAAATTTATATTTTGCATTTCTTCTCCTATACACAGGTGTTTAGTTTTCTCAATGTTTATATAAAGTCCCCATTTTTCATATTCTTCTTTCAGTTTTTTAGCCATATATTGTATGTCATCGTGGTCTTGTGCTATTAATACCTGGTCATCTGCAAAATTTAGTGAATATACATGTGTATTTTAGATGGGTATGCCCATTTTTTGACATTTTGTCCTCCAGTCTCTTAGTACTCTTTCGAGATAAATTTTAAATAAAGTTGGAGATAAAATGCAACCTTGCCTTAAACCTTTTTGTAATAGTAAATCCCTTTGTTATATGATTTCCAAATTTTATTTTCGCAATAGATCCTTTTGTATAATGCTTTTATAGCTTCTACTAATTTTTTGGTAATGTTAGAATTGTCTAAAGTTTCCCATAACATTTTTTGGGGAATACTATCATATGCTATCATATGTTTAATCGACAAAAAGCAAATGTAAATCTCTGTTAATAGCTCTTTTTTTCTATCATTTGTGTTATGCAAAAGATATTAATATTAATAATAATAATAATAATAATAATCACAACAAGATATTTAAAAAATATGACTGAGAAATATTATGAAGCTATTATTTTCTGTCATTATTATATACATGCCCTATAGGCCTATAAGTTATAGGTGTATATGTTAGAGTAAAAGTAATAAACTGATGATTATATTTAATAACCGGAAATTATGCATAATCACCAACAATGCCGGTAAATATGATACATTTTTGAAAATGTTTGCTTGCATAATTCCCAACACGTAATGGTAAATGTGATAAATATCATGACTGATTTTACCGTAACATATATAATATTCCATGGCGCGACAGACCTAGAAGCCCTTGGCTTACAAATCGGATGCTGCTTTCATATATATATATATATATATATATATATATATATATAGAGAGAGAGAGAGAGAGAGAGAGAGAGAGAGAGAGAGGAGGACGATCATCCAGCCATGGGAGAAATGTAGTCAGCATATTGGGCCCCCAGCCTTATAGCTTGTTTTTCTGAACTTGGAGCCGTTACTTGTTGAAGTCATCCAATTTCCTCAAGATGCAGGGTGGGCTCCAGCCCCATACTGGCCGAAATTCCATGATAAAATTGTTTCCCTCATGGGGATTCGAATTAGCGCGCAATTAACTACCTATGTTCAAGAGATGATGCCTTAGTTACGGCGCGTGGGACTACAGGTGTACATACCAGCACATAAATGAGATCTCACTTTGTTTGTGGCTCAGGAAATCAAGATGTCCACTAAATTTCCATTTTAAATAAGTTTTTCATGTATTTATGACCTAACAGAAAATTTCATACCATGATATAATTGAAGTAATTTTAATAAACTAACAATATTAGAACGTGTTTTATATATATATATATATACACACACACACACATCGAATTCTCTTTACCAGCAGCGATAAAGAATGCTCCTTCTTTTTAATATTCTGAACAAGTCAGAGCATTATTTTGCAGTGACTGACTCTCCAACAAATACATTGAATATAGCAAATAATGAACAGATTCCTTCTAACTACACATTTGATAATAGTGTGTTCAATAATTGTGTTTTAAAATAATGATTTTACTGATTTGTTTACTAAAAAATAAATAAATTAACTATGATGTTAGCTATAACATTCAGTTTGATATGTTTCATTTTTTTCCTCCACCAGGGTGTATTCTTACACTATTGCAATCCTATTTAGCAATAAATAATAGGCTATGATCAAGTTGCAGTGAGAAATGAAACATAACCACATATTTCTGATTTGTTTTCAAACATCGTCGTTTACATTAAATATATAATTATTTTAAAATAACTATATTTAAATAATGCTTTTGAGTAAACAGCTTAATTGTATTCGTTAAATAGTCCTGACAAACGCCACTCTTGATATCCAAATCGTCTAGATAAATTCACATGTGACTTCGTGACTCGTGAATTTGTCGATGATATGGATATCACTCGTGACATTACTTATGAAAATTACGAATACTAGCCAAAGAGAAATGAACATACAAGGGAATGGAGCGGGACATACGGCTCGCCATATATCTCATTACTGAGCTAATATTTTCCATTTATTCTCTGTATAATGCACCTCCCTCATTGTGGTTAATGTCATTATCCGATTTCATTCTTGGCTTACCTAGATTTCCTACAAGTTGTTTTCATGCCCTTATCTAGAAACATGTGCAAGCAATATTAACATCCATGAAAAATCCAATATTTGGAAAGGATTTGCACTAAGTTCAAATAAAATTTCAGGCGGTAATAATTTCTTATCGGTCCACCGCTATGGTCTCGAGGTAGCGTGCTGCCTTGTCACGCAGCGGGCCCGGGTTCGACAGTTTTTCTGGGTGAGGTTTTTATCGGGGGGTTTTCCTTACCTGTAAGGCTAATGTGAGGAAAACTTTAAGGCCCGAACGGTCCCCGAAATCATATAGCCATCGCAATCATCATCATTCATATTCATCTTAGATTTAAGCTTAGGATTAGGGACTCTCCTGGTGCACCACTATCATCATCACCACCCATCGTATCATCGGGGCAACGTAACCCCACCTTCCACCAGGAATGTCGAAAGACAACCTGGGGCATTGGCAAAAGAAATAAAATAAAATAAATAAAAATAAAAATTCTTATCGAACGAATTTGATTAAGCAGCAGCTATTAATACTTATATTCAGGAGGCCCTTCGTTTCGATGCTATCAACCTGAGATTTTGTCCCCTGGTTTTCTCGGATGTTAAGGTAAATGCTAGGTTAGAATTTCATTACAGTACCCACTTCATTACATTCACTTTTTGATGGTATTATAAAGGAAATAAACAGTCGCTATATGGTCTTAGAAGATAAAGCGTCTGTAAATAAGAAGTAAGTGAATGTAGGTCGCGTTTCAGGAATTGAAATCTAACCTTTCTCGATACGTTAATATGCACAATATTGAAGTTTCTAGAAGGGGTAGAGAAGGATTGGCATTCAGCTGACAGCGCTCATTATCCTGCGTATTTGATTAGTCAACAATACAAGCCCCAGCTAATTAAATTTCATTGTAATGAATATAATCGTACACAACATCAATGTAAACATGTTAACTGGGTTAACAAGGTACGATGAGCAAGCTTATTTTCATAACAAGTACATGAAGATGAATTTAAATAATAGATTCATCATCTGATATTACAGGCCTTACAGCTTGACCTTCATCCTCTCTTACAACAAGACGCCATTTTCCTTGTGTTGTAGCCAGACCTATTAATTTGGATGGGCCCAGATATTACAAGATTTATATAGTACTTAACCATATCCTGACAACGTTCCCTCCTCATTCTTAGTCTAACAACTTGGCGTTTTCTCTGGTTTTCCTACAAGATGCTTCCATACCCTTCTTTCATTCTCCATTCGTGCCATATCGCTCATTTGCTGCAACAACGTCATAACTCAAAAAACATAGCTTTCAGGAGAAGCATTTAAAGGTTTGAAATCCATATACCTTTGCCTGTATTTGTCATAAATATCAAATTACTATACCAACTCATTGTGTACAATAGCTTATGTCGTTCTTCCTGAATATAGAATTGAGTTTTGTCTTTCATGTAGAACCAATAACTCAAAATCGACAATTTTTGAGTAATGACGTTGTTGCAGCAAATGAGCGATCCATCCATCCATAGTAATTCTGCCCGAAGGCAGGTCCTTCACTGCAATCATAGCCTTTTCATGCTATGCTTGCAGCTTTACTAGGGAATTGTAGGTGTGGTAGCTCCCGTTGCTTTCCACACCGATGAAGGATGATGATGATGATGATAAGGGTGATGATGATGGTGGCCATATGATTTCGGGTACCGTTTGGGCCTTAAAGTTTTCCTGACATTTGTCTTACAGGTGAGGAAAAACCCCGATAAAAACCTCACCCAGAAAACTGCCCCGACCGGGGATCGAACCCAGGCCCGCTGCGTGATAAGGCAGCACGCTACCTCGAGACCACAGCGGTGGACAAATGAGCGATATGTCCTGCCCATCGCAGTCTACTTGTACGAGACTTAACTCTTCTATTATATCTGGTTTCCCATAAATATCATGCAGCTCACTGTTACAGTCTTCATCATTCGCCTGTCTGTTCATTACTTTTTGGCTAGCATTAGCATGTTTCAACAAAAGTCGTACGTATTATTCCACACTTTGTGAAATTAGGGAAGTTCTTCACAATACAATAAGACCAACTATACTCCCACTGATATGAAGCTATTAAATGTAGCACAATAGAAATAAGCTGACATCATATCGTACAAAACAATTGTGACGAACTCTGATACTGTCATCAACTTTCATTCTTAGAAGTCTTAGTTAATGTTATGGAAAATTACAATAAAAACATAATGTTTGCCGTACCTTAAACAAACGAATCACGAAGCGAATGGAACATTCGAGATTTCCCAACAACGAATCTGTCGATCACTGATGATGGGTGAATTTCACCCATTCGATGATGAACAGAATTACAACTAGTAGATTAGAAAAGCTTTGTGCTTGACAAGGTTATCCTGATATAAGTTTTTCATCTTCATCATCACCATCATAGTACATTCACGAATATAGACCATTTGTTGACCTGTTTCGGCCTCATGAGAAACACCATCCAAAAGTATTTTGAGTGGACGTCCTGGTCTTTTTCTTCCTGCAGGTTGATAGCTTAACATTTGTTTGGGTATCCTCTGATCTTCCATTCGATGAACATGTTGCATCAATGTTGACTTGTAATCAGAAATGTTGTTTTCTAAAGGTTCTATGTGTAATTCTTCTAAGATGTCTTCATTTTTTTGTGATCTAGTAGTGTGTATCCTGCAGTTCTCCGAAGGTATCTCATTTCAGCAGATCTAAGTCTCTGTATATTTTGTTTCAATGTCCATAATTCACTACCATACAAAAGAGTTGGAACAGCAAGTATTTTATCCACTTTTAGTCTTGAATGTTTTTGGACTAACTGTGGATGGAAGATAGAATTTATTAACCCTAAAATCCTTAAAAATGTTGATATTTTTGTTTTTATGCGTAGTAATTGAAAAATATCTTCTGAGAATGCAGATGTGATGGGACACATCACTATAATTGGATACTTATCAGTATAAATGTGCAAAGTGCCAAATTTATAAACAGTATGTTATTAACAAAAAAAAATTGTCTCTAAGAAACAATTTATGATATCTATTTTTGGAGATTTAATAAAATGTATAAATTACAACTTTTAACCAACCTGCGCCAGTAGATTTATGAAGCATAACAATTAACACCAAAAAAAAAAAAGAGATAAAAATTATTTATTATGAAAGGTGCAAAGTCCTTCAAATATTTCAAATGTGTTATGTTCCATTGATCATTCAACAGTTCTGCAAATAATATTCTTTATAATAAAAATTCCTTCTGCGCAAACTGATTTGTTTAATAGCGATCACATATAAGAACTTCACCGTTTACAACCATTAATAAAACAGAGGGAAATGCACACTGCACCAATGTTGTGGAACAGCAAGGGTCTTAGCACTACTGTCATCTTTTGGTGATCTTAATAGCATTATACAATCTTCTCTGGATTTAGCCCTGTTGATATGTAATGCTCCATGGTACGTTGCACTATTATAGTGTAATATCTATTTTTTTTTAATTTGGCACTTTGCACCTTTCTACTGGTAAGTATCCAATTTATAAAACTCACAGTTTACCTCTTAAAGAAAACAAGATTGAATAGTGAGTTATCGTAATTAATCAACCTTCTTGTATCTTTTTTTTTTCGTTTACACTGTTACTCTTTCTTGTTTTACCTTATTGTTTTACCTTTTTTTGTTAACTTTCTTTTATCCTCACATATAAACACAAGGACAGGAGACACACATCCAGACCGAAGGTGGAGATTTAAAATCTCCTACCCCGCCGGGAATCGAGCCCGGGTCGCCGGAGTGGAAGGTAGGGACTCTACCGACTACACCACGGCGACGGACAGTTAGATAGTTAAATAATGATTTGTAAGTAAACAGCTTAATTTTATTCGTTAAATAGTCCTAACAAATGCCACTCTTGATTTCCAAATTCTCTAGATAAATTCACTCCTCACTTCGTGAGTCGTGAATTTATCGATAATTTGGAAATCACTCATGGCATTACTTATGACTATTTAACACATAGAACGATAATCCCGCCTCTTCCTGTTGATAATCGTGTCTCTAGGTGTTCGTAATGAGACATATATCCGCAAATTAACTTATTTGAAAGGATATCGATTCAACAATGTACGATCGATATGGTACAGCAAGAAATGCCAAAAGAAAACAACTTCAAAAATTACAAAAAAAAAGGAGTTCTGTTGCTCTAAAAAAATATATTAAATGTTGTATAATGAATCTGCATGATTGTTAATGGTTATTTCTCATACAATCATCTCTTACTGATTTTTTTCCCAATCCCAAAGAGATTTAACAGTAAATATATGCTATTTATAACTATACAGCCGGCTTAGAAATCGCCCGGAAGTAAGATCGGAATACATAACCTCACGTTTGGTAAATGTTAAACATTATAATTATTTTTAGCTTCTGATGTTGTATTATTCGCTAAATAGTCACTCCAAATCCAACGCGAGGTTGAGTTTTTCATCTAGACAAAATCACAACCTCTTGTTAGATTATTGTTGATAATCTGACAGATTTACAAAGATCCCAGAGCCCTGGCATCATTCAACTGGGCCGAATAATGAAATACAATTTAAGATTAAAACGCATAAGACGTACATATGTTTAAAATAGGTATTTTTAGGCTCAGTTAAACTCTTCTACGTGGTAATTTTCTTTCATGAAGCTCGTATTAACATTAGTGTTTATATATTACTACGGGGGTGGGGGAGGAAGAATAAAAAAACTTAAAATTCGAAATCTACTCTTGAAACTGCAGGTATTTTGCTTTGATTCATCCACGAACTAAATTAGCTCATGAAATAAGTTATTCCATGCATGTGAACTACGTTTTCCATCTTTAAACATAAATGAAGTGCAGTGCATTCTGATTGCTGCATTATGACAAACCTAATCCAATTCGAAATTCATGAGTTTGGGGACGCAGATGCAACACTGTGGTCATTTAATCTAAAACCTAGATCATGCTGGACATTCTTCTCATCAGCATTAAACATCAGTAATTAATTTAAATTTCAAATACGTTTACGAAAACAACATTATTGATCATGTTAAGCGAATATTAAATAATATTTTATTAAAAATACTTCTACTACTTCTATATCACGAAAATTATGCCTTTTGACATATTTTGTTAATAATATTTATATTAAACATAACATTAATGAATAACTTGTTAACATTAGCCGATAGTGGGGGAAAATTAAAAGCTAATATGCATACTATTAAATACCAGTGAGAAACTGGGGTTGGAAGTAAATATAAATAAAACTAAATATATTGTTACATGTAGAAATAGAAAATATAATGGAAAATAATAGTTAATGACAAATGAGGCAAATTTGAAGAAGTGGATAAAATATTAAATATAAAATTGGTACCTGTCAGTCGTTCACAATTAAATTATTAAACTTCATTAAGTAATTTCCAATATGGAGGCCTTTCAAAAACAATGTTTCATCTTCTGCATTTTAACTGTTACTGATGTTGTATAAGTTGTACAACGGGTCTAGGTCTGCGGATGTGTTCTCATTGAGTAGGTCTGTATTCTTTGCTTCTTTTAGAATCTCTATATATTCAAGGATAACGATCCTGTTGTTGACAGAGTATAACAACAACAGGATCAGCATCCTTGTATATATAGATATTCTAAATGAAGCAAAGAATACAGACCTACTCAATGAGAACGCACCCGCAGACATAAACCCGTTGTACAACTTATACAACAACATCAGTATCAGTTAAAATGCAGAAGACAAAACATTGTTTTTGAAAGGCCTCCATATTGGAACTACTTAATAAAGTTTAATAATTTAGTTGAGGACGACTGACTTACCAGGTACCAATTTTATATTTAATATCTTATTACATAACTTCAACGGTGCTTTAATATGAATTTCAAAAGTGTTGATTGAAGTGGATAAACTAAAACAGCTAGGAATAATAATTACAAATATAAATTAGATGCAGAAAGAAGTTGAACATAGGCTCAACTCTGGAAATACGTTATTATTCACTACAGAGACTCTTGTCAAATCAAATTCTCTCTCTCTCTCTCAAAAAAAAAAGTTAAACTAAACAAGTAGGTCGATTATTCTATTGTGGGGGAGAAATATTCCTCCGATGATATCTTTACCTTAATCATGGTGGTGGGACATGTATGCTTAAATGAACATGCGAGCTATGCCAGCGGTAGCTTTCCCGTCTAAATGGTCACCGATGCCGGACAAGTCAAGAGAGATGCCAGACTAAGGCGGAATTCAGAAACCAAACTTTACGCAAAGAGCGACTCTTTTCCCCTCTCTACATCATAAAGAGGGGGAAAGAGTCGCTCTTTGCGTAAAGATTGGTTTCTAAATACCGGCCTAAATGAGATACATTGGTAGAAAGAGGGGCGATTTCTTATCGTAAAAATACAACCGTCAGGAAACGTGGGCCTGAGTTTCATTGGGGGGAAAAAAAATCCGATGATAAAATAATCCCCTAGTCGATCTCCGGGCGAGAACTACTTCAGGGGACCCATGGCAAAAGTTTAAAATATCTCCGCACGTCTAAACATCAGGGTTCGATTGTACCAGTGCATAATTAGAATGGAGTAATTTAAGTAATCTTGAGTCGAATGATATGAGAAACAAGTAAATTCCAGACATGAAGAAAGAAACGTTCGTCGTGACACCTGTTGACAAACCGTGAAACTGCTAGTATGATCAGGTGCATTGCATTATTAATTATTCCATCTGTAACGATCCATTTTACTAGTTAATGTTTAACTTAACTATAGGCATACTCAAAAATGACCAATCAAATTAAATTGCATGATATTCTTCTTTCAAATATACAGAACAGTTATTCTTCCAGTTATATTATATTGATGTGAAGCATGGACTCTTACTTTAGAATAGAATATATTTATTTAGCCTGGTGCAGTTAAGGTCATGTGGCCTTCTCTTCCACTCACCAGGACAAACATATGTTACATATAAATACAAAATAGTACATAATAGACAATTAATTATCTGGTCGAACAGAACAATAACGAAAATAATTGTCTAATAATACAATAAAATTAGATATAATAATAATTAAACTAATGGAAGAATGTATACTCAAAGGAATAAGTGCTCGAATCTACTACAAAGTAAAAGTAAAAGTGATCCCACAACAGACCCGGAGGCCCTTGGGGTAGTAGGAGGTTAGGGCTACCACTTTTTCTAGACAATCGGCACTTCATGTCAGCCGGGTTGTCAGCCCTGCGTGACGGCCGCCTTTACCCCCAGAACAAGCGTCTGGTACTCATTTCCGTTAGAGGCTGAGTCGACCCCAGGACCATAGTGCCGCCAGAGGGTTTGGGTCAGTTTAAAAATCCTGACCCCAACGGGACTTGAACCCTCGACCCTCCGGCTTGTAGCTCAGTGCCTTAACCACTACGCTACACCGTGCCCCCTCGAATCTACTACACATAAAAGAAAAAGAAAAAAAAATATACAGGGCTATTCAGAATGAAGGAACAGACTTCAAAATTGTATTTCTTCCAAACTACAAAAAATAGAAATATGATTTCAACGTTGCTGGAAAAAAGAAAAGTTCAAATTTCACTATTATTTGCATTCAATATGAGCACCATGTGTTACACGACAAATATGAAAACGGTGGCTCATTTCTTGTCATACACGAATCAGCTGGTGTCTAGTTATCGAATTCACAGCTTCAAAAATTCGATTTCGCAAATTTCCAAAAGTGTCAGGCATAGGGGGGATAAAAACACGGTATTTTACATGACCCCCAGATAAAAATCACATGGGGTTATATCTGGTGACCTGGGAGGCCCCCGGCGATGAAGTAGATCTTCTGCTCCTCCTCTTCCAATCCAACGTCCTGGAATGATGTTATTCAGGTAACATCGGACGTGGTTAAAAAAAATGAGGCAGGGCACCATCTTGCATAAACATGAAGTCACCTGATTAATCTTCAATTTGAGGAAATGACCAGTTTTCAAGAATGTCTAGATAGATTACTCCTGTCATGGTTTTCTCCAAAAAGAAGAAAGGCCCATAAACTTTGTATACAGATATGGCATCGAAGACGGTAATCTTCGGTGAATCTCTTTCATGTTCAATAACTGACATAGGATTTTCACTTGCCCAAATTCTAACATTATTCCAATTAACTTTACCGGAAAGATGAAAAGTGGACTAATCGGAAAAAAAGAACTGTTCAGAAAAATTGTCTTTTTCCATATCATTTAGCATGCGAATACAAAATTCGAAGCTTTCGTTGTGGTCATCAGGATGCAATGCGTGCAATAACTGCAGTTTGTACGTCTTCAAATAGTGAAATTAGAAATTTTCTTTTTCCAGAAACGTTGGAATTGTGTTTATATTTTTTTGTAGTTTGGAAGAAATAAATGTTTGAAGTATTTTTCTTCTTTCTAAATAGCCCTGTACAAAGAAAGTAATAAAATTTAATGACTTAATCAATCGCTTTAACATGAGACATAGGTAAGTATACTTTATGGGAGATGAAACGATTATAAGTATTTGAGAATAAAGTTTTTTAGGAAAATGTTTGTACCAAAGAGAGACGTGAATGGAGAAAACTGCACAGCAGTGAGCTATATGATCTTCTTGGGAAAACATATGTAATAAGAATAGTTAAATCTAGTAAACTGCGATGATCAGGGCATGTGGCACGAAAGGGAATGAAAGTGGGGCATGAAAACTCTTAGGAAAACTAGTGGGAAAACCCCCAGTAGTAGGCCAAGAATGTCGTGGGAGAATGACTATGACCATGATTTGATGAAGATGAATTATACGTGATGATTGGAGAGCATTAACTCACGTACATTCGTTATATCTAGAGTCAATCAATAGTATATTACGATGCGAGGATGAAAAGTGGCTTTACAGAATCGAGGAAAATGTTTAAAAACCGAGCGATAGCGAGGTTTTTAATATCTCAGATTCTGTAAAACATTTCACAAACGTGTGTTGTACATTTTTTTTTCTCGCGCGATGGTGTTTTTAAAAATAATAAATAATAGTAAAATAATAAGATCTTTGTTGGAAATATTTGCGTTCATTACAAACAATTGACCAACGTTAACAATATGGGCAAAGTTTATTAGTTGAAACAACAGGAGGACGTGACACCATTAAGTTATACAATGGCGGCAAGTACGTATTTATTGTTTTATATTTTTTCAAATAAAGTTCAGTTCAATGATGATCTTGTAGACGATTTCCGGGCTGTTTGCCGTGGTCTTGAGGCTTGCAGTTCCCCAACGTTTCGCCAGAGACTGCGTCCGGCATCCTCAAGGGTTGTCTTGAGAGTCTCGAGTCTCAAGACAACCCTTTTGGATGCCGGACAGTCTCTGACGAAACGTTGGGGAACTACAAGCCTCAAGACCACGGTCAACAGCCCGGAAATCGTCTACAAGATCATCATAGTAACTCCAGCCGTGAAAGCCTAAGTCAATATAAAAGTTCAGTTCATTTAAAATGCAGTGATTTGTTTCGTATAATGCATATTAACACTACCTTCTGCATATGTTTTGTATATATATTATATGTAGTACACATAGAGGGCAGTGGTTTTACTTCCCGCACGTGGGTTGTAATATATAATATTACAGTATAGTTATTTAGGTTGGCAACGCCGAAATGTAGGAAGTTGGACTTTCAATCATGGTCGCCATTGATGTAAGTACGACAAAAAGCACCATCGCGCAAAAATATATTGCAAATACGAGTAATAATTGTATTGTAGATAAAATATAATTATTTTACTTATTGTAATTTAGAAGCAACAGTAATTTTTGTATTTTTTCCTAACCTAGTTGAGTGGTAGACAAGGCTAAATAAATCTATTATTATTATGTAGTGCATGCGTATTAAAGAGAATATATTTATATATTTCCTTTATAGCAGTGATGCTTTTTCGATGTTATAATTAAAAAATATAATTATCTTTAATTTGCTTACTTGTCATAACAGCTACTAGGTGGTAGTGGAGACCGAGTTCCCGCTACATATCGTAGTAATAGAGTGTGTGTGTATATGTATATATATATATGATTTGAGAATACTACATGTATAAGAAAATTGCATGTTTGTCTTGGAATTCTTGGGTAGCTCAGTTGGTTAGAGCGCTAAAGGTACAGACTTTAGAGACTCGAGTTCAAATCCCGACTCAAGCATTCTTTTTTCTTTTCATATCATATTTGCCTTCATTGCCAAATGTCAAAAATATATTTATAATATCTATATATACAAGCGTTACTGCTATAAAGTAAATATTCTCTTTAATAATTTATTTAACTGTTATGTTAGCCGCTAGATGGCAGTCGGAAGATCTTTCCGCTACCTCTTGTGTGAATTGAGAATACTACATGTATAAGAAAATTGTATGTTTGTCTTGGAATTCTTGGGTAGCTCAGTTGGTTAGAGCGCTAAAGGTACAGACTTTAGAGACTCGAGTTCAAATCCCGACTCAAGCATTCTTTTTTCTTTTCATATTATATATATATATATATATATATATATATAAGAAAAAATAAATGTTTGTACTAGATTTGCATGGCAGCGTAAGTGGTGGCGCACTGGGATATCAATCCAGAGGTCCGGGTTCAAATCCCGACCAGGCATTTATTTTTCTTATCATGTTTATATATATATATATATATATATATATATATAATATATAACTCACTGGCACTATCAAACCCATAACTTCATGGCCGCGCGGACATAAGCTCTCCATACATCCATATCCTGAGCTAATGTTTCTAATCATTCCCTGTATAATTTACTTCCCTCAAATCATAGTTAATATTATATATGGTACACATATACATGTACGATATTTAAGAAGAATAATTGGGACACTCTACAAAAAAACGCACGCTGATTCTTGGGAGAAGCAGCAATACCAAAAAAACGAACGTATATTTATTCACTTTCTTTCAAATTCGCTTAAAATGCTATTTAAACATACCAAGAAGTATATCATGGCCTCTATTTTTTTTTAACTTGCAAATGTGAGGATACTTCTAAAGTACTCTGGACTCAGCAACTTCAAGCACTTACCTGCAACATAACAGAAAATAAACAATGAGTTCACCAGAACTTCCTGAAGCAAATGTTGAGAGGCTTTCTCCCTTCCAAGTTTTTTAAAGAGAATAAATAATTGTATACAGTATAAAAACCTAAAGAGCATAGTGCATTTATAAAAAGGTAAGAGTCGTAAACATATAATACTGAAAGTATTTACCAAATAATGATCAAAGTTATTTAGGCCTACCCAAAAAATCATGTTTATAGCTTCTATTTGAGAATGAAGTTGTTAGGAAAAAAATTGGATTAAAGAAATATGAAGAGACAGGCGAATGGGGACGACTTATATAACAGTGAGTTTCTTGATTTTCATGGGAAATCAATAAGAACAATTAAGTATCGTAGACTGAGATGGGCAGGGCATGTGGCACTAATGAGGAATGAAAAAGTGACATGGAAATTGTTTGTAGGAAAACCAGAGGGAAAGCATCCAGTAGGAGGCAAAGAATGAGATAGGAGTAATAACCATGATTTGAGGGAAGTAGATTATACAGGGGGAGATTGGAAAACAATAGCTGAAGATAGGGATGTATGGAGAGCTTTTGTCGACAGTGCCAGTGAGTTTGTTAAACTAAACTAACTTACGGCACTTTGATTTTGTCAAAGAGAGCATTGGAATTGAATATACAGAGATTGCCTAGAAAAAGAGAAAGATAAAAAATTATATGGCGCAATACTGTAACATGACAAAAGTTGGATTGAATTCAGGAATTTGGTAAAAAAAACAGTCCGGTGGCGTACTTTCACAAAGGCCCTATGCTTCCAAGAGGAGTGACAGGGAAACTACTACTACTGACACGTTCGAACCCGGTGGTTTAAGTTCCGCGTGAATATACAGGGCTTCCAATATAAAACCGGACACGCCTCATGGGGTTTTTTACCCGTCAGGCAGCGCTCTCTCCTCGTCCGCATTTCACTCTGCCAGCCGCAGAGTGTCCGGTTTTATACTGGAAACCCTATATATATACGTCCATCGCGTGGTCTCGAGGTTGGCCTTAAAGTTTCCTGGCATTTATCTTTCAGGTGAGGAAAAAAAAACTTACCAATGAAAACTTGTCCCGACCGAGGATCGAACTCGGGCCCGCTGCGTAACAAGGCAGCACACTACCTCGAGGCACAGAGGTGGACTTATTATTATTATTATTATTATTATTATTATTATTATTATTATTATTATTATTATTATTATGTTACAGTAGCATAATCGCACTACAGGCCTTAGCAAACAATCGGAGCAGTAGAAGCTTAAGGCTCCCACATTGCTAGACAATCGGCACGAGGTGTCAACAGGGTTACCAAACCTGCGTGATGACCATCTATAACTCCAGAGCATATGTCAGGTATTAATTTCCGTTAGAGACTGAGTAGTAAGAACATTCGCATCTCGTTGACTCAGATGAGCAGGAGATCTGGCACGAACTGAAAATCAAAGGAAGATAAGGATGGATTTTGTCGGAAAACCGTAAAAAATGCCCAGTATTTAGTTACTGTCAAAATTCTGTTGTAATAACACAGTGTTAGCATTGTGTTAAATAGATGTGTGATCATACTATTGAAGGCAACACAAAGAAATACGCCGAGAGTATGTTATGATAAAAACACAAAGAGCTATTCAAAAACTCAACGACTTCAAGCTATATTTATCACTAAACACTCTCACGAAAATACCAAGTTCGCAATTTCTTTCAGGCACAGACGGTGTATAAGCTTTACATTCGCTATATCTTTGATTCATCGTTGATATCGGACCGATCAGTGGCGTCTCCATCATTTTAAAGGGGATTTTCTTTCTTATACTGAAGAGTAATATCAGAAGCCTGCTCCTGGCCTACCAACCGGCTGCTGACCTCACATTCATGTGTCCATTTACAGGGGTGAACTTTATTACATTCATCATTTTGAATGTACATATAAAATTTTTCTTGAAAATAAATTGTAGCTTTTGCATATATTCCAATTTTACAAATAGCTTTTTGTTCCTCTTCACTTCACACGCTAGGCAATCTGCCTGTTCTGCCTCACATTGTTCTGTCCATCTTTTCATAAGCCTCCCCACATTCCTTGATAATCCCGGCTCGTAGTCAAATGCTGCTTTTGGAAATCTTGTTACATTCATTCTTTCTACATGTCTAAACCATTTATCTCTATATTCTTGGATTTTTTCATTCAGTGGATATATATATTTAATTCTGTTCTTATATAATCAATCTATACAGTCTTTTGTTCTAAGGAAGTTCATTTCTAAGTATGTCTGTATTCTACTTTGTAATTTTTTGGTCATTACCCAAGTTTCGCTCCTATAAAGTAGTGCAGGAACTGCCATTTTTTATAAAACTTCAATCTAGTATCTCTTCTTGTTTTGTTCTTTAATGTTTTATGTTTAGTTCCTCATATCATTTGAATATAGCGTTTATAATAATTTTTAAAATTATATTCTTTGTTTTGTTAGCACTAATAATAACTAGATTCGCACCGTTCATTGTTTAGACTATACTTTAATAATAATAATAATAATAATAATAATAATAATCATAATAATAATAATAATAATCAACAACAAGGATTAAGCCCAATGGCCTGTTCCGATCTCATTATAGGTCGAATTGGTCCTTCCATCTCTTCAATGATCTTCCCAACAATTTCTCCCTTTTGATTTATAATTATACATTCTTCTTGGTATGCGCTGTTCATTCATTCGCAATACGTGCTGAAGGTAAGCATTTTGATAGTATTTTATTCTTTCACAGAGATTAAATATATTAAGTTCTGTTCTTATATCTTCGTTTTTCTTTTTATCGGCCCTATGGTATCCTGCTATTGCTCTCAACATCTTCATTTCTGCAGCCTCTATTTGTTTACTATCTGCCTATGTTAATGTCCAAGTTTCACATCCATAGATAAGAGATGGAACTGCCAATACTTTGTAAAATTTTAAAATAGTTTTTCTTTTCTAGTTTTATTCAATAAAGTATAATAATAATAATAATAATAATAATAATAATAATAATAATAATAATAATAATAATAATATATAGACCAGCCTCATGGGCTTAGTGCTCAGTGTTTTTAACTATAGTTCAAGAGGTCACCGGTTCGATTCCCGGTCAGACCATAGGAATTTTTCCTTAAAGGTGGTTATTTCTGTGGTTGACCGTGGTCTGGAATTTATGTTATGGACTCTCCTTGCGTTTCACTATCATTTATTAGCCAACCTAAGAAATGGATTACAAATTCGTTAATGCTACGGGTGAAAGCCAGAAATGTCATAAAAGCCAACCAGTTTGTATTGGACAAAGAAAAAAAAATAGGCCTAAGTACATTGCATTTTGTGTCATTTTATGTTTCGCTGGTTGAGTGGAAGAGAATTCGTTAGGCCTTAACTCTGATTAAATAAAGTATTTTTATCATTATACAGTGAAAATTCTATTTATCGTTTTCCCGGATTCATCATTGAATTTCTACAATACCTGTAGGCCTAATATTCATATTTAAACAATGAGGAAAATCCCCGCATTTATCGTTCTTCGACAGATCGTTTTCCCGCATTTCTTGATTAGAACATTCAGTCCAGAATGTTGTAATTTCCGGATTGATCGTTTTAAAGTACGAAGTTAAACAAATTTATAGGTTACCCATAGGTGTACTATGGATTATATTTTCAAACGTACTGTAGCAAGTTGCAGTACGAAATTTGTATGGTTCCTGAATTTCTCTTCGATCTCCTTTACAGAATATACATGAGTAGACAACGGGATCCGGGGATAACAGATCACTGTGCCAAAGCACAGACAGAATCTTAATTCCCACGCCATAGCCGAGTGATCTAGGTGTCTTCACCCGAATGTCTTGACACAGAGGTAAGGATAATGCGCTGGTTTTAGTCCCCTAGGGAGAAGAAATTTGCTCATGGATTTTCGACCGGATGGAAACGATGCCTATCAAGAATTACGAGGAATTTGGTTAGCTGCAATAAGTGGCGGCTGCAGATTGAGAAAAAATATTAACGGCTGGGGAAGCTTCTAAGAAATGCTGCGCCATGAATTTCAGTTGATGATGCTTTAGACCGCCCGGTTCAGGCAGAAATATTTCTCATTAATTGTACATATTTCCTATATCTAGACTAATTCCAAATAAACTAGTCCTTATTAACAATTTAGCTTCATATAAAAGGTAAAGTGATCCCACAACAGGCCTCAGGAGGCCTTTGGGGTAGTAGGAGGTTAAGGCTCCCACTTTTTCTAGACAATCGGCACTTGATGTCAGCCGGGTTGTCAGCCCTGCGTGACGGCCGCCTTTACCCCAGAACAAGCGTCTGGTACTCATTTCCGTTAGAGGCTGAGTCGACCCCAGGGCCATAGTGCCGCCAGATGGTTTGGGTCAGTTTAAAAATCCTGACCCCAACGGGACTTTAACCCTCGACCCTCCGGCTTGTAGCCCAGTGCCTTAACCACTACGCTACGGCGTGCCCCCTTAGCTTCATATAGGCTTCAGTATTAATTAAATATTCACGGGATATTAGCACATGTTTTGCTTTTTCTACGTTTACTTAAGTATTTGCAGAACTAATTTTGATGCCGAACTTATTTTTACTTCTTTATAATAGCCGCGGTGGACTAGTGGTTATGCTCCTTGCCTCTGGTCCCGAGGGTCGCGGGTTCAAACCCGGCCGGGGTCGATGGATTTTTTAGGATGGAAAAATCCAAGGGGCAAGTCCTCCGGGAGGGACTTTAAGCCGTGGGTCCCGAGTCTGAAGATTTTCAGGCTCGTAAAAGATCCTTAAGCCTGAATGAAAAGGCCTCTAAGCAAAATTTACCGAATTTTCCCGTCCTAGTACTACCTTGGTTTCCTAGATGTCAGTATGAGGCGGAATGCTGACCACGGACCACTCAAATTACATCTATACGAAAACAAGTGTAACTAAATTAGTATGGTTCAAATTCTTCCCTGTAGGGTGAGAGCGCCTAAATCTCTGTTAAGGGAAACATGGCTTACAAGATACAAGAAGAAGATATAATAGACAGGCGAATGGAGAAGACTACTTAAAAGTGAGCTCCATGATCTTTATAGGAAACAGATATAATAACAGTTGAGTCTCTTATTCTGCAGTGGACAGGACATGTGGGACGAATGGGGTGTGAAAGAGGGGCATGGAAACTGCTTTTAGGAAGGCCAGAGGGAATACGCGCAGTTGGTAGTCCAAGAATGAGGTGAGAGAACAACATTTACCATGATTTGAGGTAAGTCGATTATAAGGTAATGATTGGAAACATTGGCTCAGAATAGGGATGTGTGGAGAGCTTATGTACGCGTTTCCATGAACCTATGGGTTCGACATTGCCAATGAGTTACTTAGCAAAGAAAAGTGTTATATACTTATTATATATCTAAAAATAAAATTAAAAAGATCGTAGAAAGAAATTGTGATCGATTAAAAGGTTCTGCTATCCCGCAGTTACGCCCCTGTTGCGAAACTTTATATGCATCACAACCCAATAGAGGCGCCACTGTTTCCTTTTTGGGCTGGGTGCCAGTGGAATAATTTTCTCTCTCTTTTGCCCTCATCCCAGAGAACAGCCTTATATTAAGGTTTTCTTTTGTTTACTACTCCATTCCTGGGTTAAGGTCGTTCTACGCTTTTCACGTACTTTTTTATTTGGTTTCTGCTTTCTGTGCCGTCAGACATTCTACATTACACAGACTATTCTTTTTGACCGTTTTTTGCTTTAATGTCAGTATTGGCGATCGTACTGAGAATAATATGACTGTCACCAAGGCGCCATTCTGGTATGTAACTAAAAACCTCAAAAGAACATCCATTTTGTTGTTTTGCGATCCAATTTTTGTTATTTTCCATATACTTTATCTGAGAAAATGAAAATGTGAACATTTATTATAATATAGAGCTTCTAAGATATTTTAGTTAAGGCAAGTCTTACTGTATTTTTCAGTATTCGTTGTGAAAAAAGAGCACATTATTCTTCCTATCTAGGTCATCTATGGTTCCTAGAAAAAAAAACACGATTCTGTTTTTGCGTCACCAATTTTTTTAGGGGAGGATGGGGCTTACTAACCTACTTACTTACTCACTGGCACTATCGAACCCATAGGTTCATGGCCGCGCGGACATAAGCTCTCCATACATACCTATCCTGAGCTAATGCTTTCCAATCATTCCCTGTATAATCTTCTTCTTCTTCTTCTTCCGAATGCAGTATTGGGTGATGATGCCCGTTCTGCGACTACAAAAACTGATCTTTCCATCGGTTGAAGGGTCTTCCGAGGTCTCTTTTGCCTTTAGGGTTGAGGTGGTATATAATCATTGGTAAACGGGAATTTGACATTCTCTGGACGTGTTGGAACCAAATCTATTTCCCTCAAATCATAGTTAATGTTGTTCTCCCACCTCATTCTTGGTCTACGAATTGGGCGTTTTCCCTCTGGCTTTCCTACAAGAAGCTTCCATGCACGTCTTTCATTCCCCATATGCGCAACATGTACTGCCCACCGCAGTCTGCGAGACTTAACTGTTCTTATTATATCTGGCTTCCTATAAAGACCATGTAGTTCATTGTTATGTAGTCTTCTCCATTCACCTGTCTGTTCATCTCTCTTTGGTCCAAAAATTTTCCTAACAACTATATTTTCAAAAACTCGTAATCACATTGCCTCCCTTAAAGTAAGAGTCCATGTTTCGCACCCATATAATATAACTGGTAGAATAATAGTTTTATATATTTTCAGTTTAACTTTTTTTGAAAGGAGTTGGGACATCAAAAGTCTCTGCAATGCATAATAGCATGCATTTCCAGAATTGAGCCTATGTTTAATTTCTTTGTGCATCTCATTCCTATTTGTGATTATTGTTACTAGGTATTTGAATTCAGCCACTTCCTCAAAATTTCCCTCATTTGTCATTAGCTGTCCATTTCCATTACATAATGTATTTCTACGTGTGACCATATATTCAGTTTTATTGATACTTACTTCCAGTCCTAATTTCTTAGTGTTACTCAATAGTGTGTGCGTGATGTCCTTTAATATCTCCTCGCTATCGGCCAATAATACTACATCATCAGCATAAGCTTATTAATAGAGGATAGTTGTTACAAAATTAGTAAATATATTTTAATAATAGATTATACAGGGAATGATTGGAAAACATTAGCTCAGGTTAGGGACGCATGGAGAGCTTATGTCCGCACGGCCATGAACCTACGAGTTCTATAGTGCCTGGGAGTTAGTTAGTTAGTTAGTTAGTTGATGTAATATTTTAAAACTGATAATTTCAAATATCTATAATTTCAGTTCATTATATATTTTAAGTCCACCGCTGTGGTCTCGAGGTAGCGTGCTGCCTTGTCACGCAGCGGGCCCGGGTTCGATCCCCGGTCGGGGCAGTTTTTCTGGGTGAGGTTTTTATCGGGGTTTTTCCTCACCTGTAAGACAAATGTCAGGAAAACTTTAAGGCCCAAACGGTCCCCGAAATCATACGGCCATCACCATCCCTATCATTATCATCATCATCCTTCACCGGTGTGGAAAGCAACGGGAAGCTACCACACCTACCATTCCCTAGTAAAGCTGCAAGCATAGCATGAAAATGCTATGATTGCAGTGAAGGACCTGCCTTCGGGCAGAATTACTATGGATGGATATATTTTAATTTTGTCCACCGCTGTGGTCTCGAGTCATGCAGCGGGCCCAGGTTCGATCCCCGGTCGGGAGGAGTTTCCTGAGTGAGTTTTTTTTCGGGGTTTTTCCTCACCTGAAAGACAAATATGTCTGGATATTTCAAGGCCCGAATGGTCCCCGAACAACATCTGACCATCAATACCATATTCACCTCTTTACATTGAGTTTAGGATTAAGGCCTCTCCTGGCGCATCATTACCATCGTTATCAACCATCATATCTTTGGTGCACATAACCCCGCCTTCCAGGCGCCCCAACCTGAGAAGTGAGTTACAATACGCCAATGCCAAGACAGAATACCAGACATGTCGAAATGGCATATAATTCGATAACAGGTGATGGATATGAGAAGGTAAGTTGCCACGTTCAGAGATATATAGGCTTATAATTTTCAGTAGAAGAGCAAGAGAATGGATTTTTGTACGACTATTGAGATGAAAAAGCATTATTCATGGAATAATAATAATAATAATAATAATAATAATGATAATAATAATGATAATAATAATAATGATAATAATAATAATAATGATAATAATAATAATATAATAATAATAATAATAATAATATAATAATAATACATTTATTATTTTCAAAGTCTTATGAACTGCAGATAACACTGGTCAACATGATTTTTGTCTCATAAGTACCAATAGTTGTACTTGATACAGTTTTTTATCGTGTTTTCGAATATGTATTCGGAATTTCTCCATCATCCGCAGTTTTTTTATTTCAATTTCATTTAATGGATTTAAATAATTATTTTTTAATAAACTTTTTTCGTCCATTTGCCACTGTAAAATAAAACCAAATGAGCTAACTCAAATGATTTCAGCAGCTATGGAAAAGATAATCAAGGCAAATGGAATTCTAATATGGTGGCCGATTATTGTTGGACTATCAAGAGTGTTTCTCCACAGGCGAAATATAGCAGAAAATAGCAATTTCTTATTTTCTATTGTGAGTCCGAATGTTCGAATATTGTGTAGTTACGAAGGTAGAAAATATTAAAGTGTTTGAAATTATAAATTCTTGTCTCTCGGAAACCTTGCGTGATGGAGAAAACCCGATATAATATTTGAATTCAGGAGAAAATATAGTATCAGAATCACATATTTTTCTTTCTGGAACAAAAACAAAGTTTATTTTTTGTTGCTCAGTGTTAAAGGAAATAGCCACGTGCAGAGATATGTAGGCTTACAATTTTCAATAGAAGAGCAAGAGAATGGATTTTTTACGACCATGGAGATGAAGCATTATTCATGGAATAATAATAATAATAATAAAATAATATAATAATAATAATAATAATAATATAATAATAATAATAATAATAATAATAGTAATAATAATAATAATAATAATAATACAACATTTATTATTTTCAAAGTCTTATGGACTGCAGATAATTAATGTGCCACTATGTTTGTGCCTATATGTCTTGTCCCTTCTCTTCATATCTTCCTCGCGTTCCTATTTCTAAAATGTCACACTATTCCCTGATGCCCTTTGTTTCTTATAAAACCTAGTATCTTTCTCACCTTCCTCCCTGGAGACTCTGCCTTTTCATGGCAGAGGGATTGTTAGCTACGTTCGAAACCTGTGAGCTGAGATGGGGTTTTATTTCTTTATTTGTTTTAATGTCGCTGGACAGTAAACAATATTAATAATTCCTATTGTCAGATATGTCATATAAAAGAATAGGAACATAAATGTGTTTTATTTTTTAAGTGTAAACTTCTATTCTAGATAGAATAAAAGAATCTAGAAAAAATGGAAAGAAAATGTTAAAAGAATGGAAGATGATCGCATTCCTAAAATTATAATTAAATACAAGCCATAAGGACGCAGGAATGTTGGTAGACCGAAGAAGAGATGGATCCAA
Source organism: Diploptera punctata (assembly GCA_030220185.1). NCBI lineage: Eukaryota > Metazoa > Arthropoda > Insecta > Blattodea > Blaberidae > Diploptera > Diploptera punctata. The sequence continues at coordinate 2,074,912 of JASPKZ010007340.1, read as the reverse complement.
CTTTTGAATGAGAATCTATGAGACCGGAACAAGTCACATGGGCTTAATCCGTGATTGTTGTTGATGATGATAAACTTCTATTCGTTCGTCGCAGTGGCCGGTCCATCTTTTTTTTTTGTGTGACAAAAATACCGACAGATTTGAATCGCTTATGATTTTGATGATGATGATAATAATGATAATAATAATAATAATAATAATAATAGTATTATTATTATTATTATTATTATTATTATTATTAATGTGTGAACAACCCTGGAGAACGAAAAACCAATGAGCACATCACAGATAGGACAGGTATTTAGGCCTACGTGTTTGTCGCGCCGATTGTTGTATGCCAGAGACGTCACTGTGCGTGTGCGTGCAATAAATTGAAAGTTGTGTAGCTCGGGAACTGGTTATAGTGGTGTAGCCAGACTATTTTTGGTAGGCATAAATATTACGCGGTTTTGAAAGTCACTGCTCCATCGCTTGACAACGCCTCTACCATCATTTCTCATTCTCGAATGTCTTATTTAACACAATGCAAATTTATGATAAACAATCAAGCCACACCTATACAAATGATCCACAAGATGATCTGAAGCTGTCGAGATTTCCTAGCAACGAATATGTCGATCACGATTTTGGTTCCTACAACAAATTCTAACATTTCTTCCTCTCGATGGATAGAATTAGTAAATTACAAAACCTTGTGTTTAACTTGGTTGTCCTGACATAAGTTTCCATTCGTCATAATGCAGAAAAAATACCTTTTGCAAATTGAGTTGCGAAGCGACAGATCCGTCACCAAAATCATCATTATAATTAGCACAACAGCCCTCTTCGAGCCACAGCCTTCCCACCAAACTTCTCTATCAAGACCCAATCTTTATCAATTGGAACAGACCAGAATACCGTATATAATATATAATATATATTATATAACATATAATAGCAACTAACGAAAAGCTTAAATCAGGCTTCTTAATGCTAAATGACTTGATCCTTGTCTCCCGATCTACGGTTGGGTATGACTGGTGGCTGGATCATCGCTCTATCACCAACTGAAGAGGGCATTTAAGTCCCTAAAGCAGCTGGAAGAGACAGGTCACGGGCCCTGCTCGTTGATTCCACCTGGCAAACTGAGTGTAAACTCGACGGGACAGGGTTCCTTAAATCATATTTACTTCCAAAACGTCTTAACTCCAAGTCATGTGACACTGTTACTACCACTTGTAATGGTGGAGGATTTTTGAGAGTATGTGCCAATATTGCCAATGTAGTTACAAATAAACATAACTTATAATGAAAACTCTATTTAAAAATAACATATCTTAAAATAAAAATCGTGATTTCTGGAGTTCGGTTTTTCATGAATTTAAGATACTTTGGAAATAAGCTCTTCAATTGGACTCCGTAGGGAGCGTTCGGGTTATAGGATTTTTTTTTTGTGTCAGATGTGTAGTCATCAGCATTATCGACATATACCGCATGACAACAATGTGATATCATACTCGCTTCTTGAGCCACAACAAATCGATGTGAGAGATTTTCTTGCGAACTTATTTCTTCTTCTTCCTTCCAAGTATTAGGCCAAGGCCTGTTACGATCCTATAGAAAATTTTCCCTCCAGCATTTGAGGGAAATTCTCGTATAAGACTTGAAAGCATAATAATAGTCCCTTCGATTGGTTGCTGGCCAAAGGAAGGCAAGACCAGTGATGGGGCTGCCATCTTATAGCCTCTGGTCAGGCTTTTCTGGAGAAGAAAAAAAAATAAAGGAAAGAAGAAATGGAAGAAAGGAAAGACTCCCTAGCCCTCGGATGCCCTAATAGCGTCGGAGTCGAAAAAACAAGAGTTAACCAAGAGAGGTTAGATAGTAAAGTTAAAAGAGTGCAAAACACAAGTAAGTGGAAGAAATGTTTTGCACAGCTTGGGCACCTTGTGGTCGCCATCCACATATCCCCTAGATGAGGACCCCTGAGGGGGCGAACTTATTTAATAATATTTAATTACGTCTTAATTAGTGAATTGTATGGAAAAAAGTAACTTATATTTTTATCGTCCGGCCATGACACGAGAATTGAACATTTGGGCAGGAGAACGTCTGCCGGGTACGGTAGTAGCATATATTTTTTTGGTAAGAGTGGTATGCTTCTTAAGTATACATGTGCTCAGTTTTTGGAGTGGGGCTGGACCCACCTGGTCCACTGACTCAGGGAGCTAGGGATATTAATTACAGTGTCATTGTAGAACTGCTAGGATCTACAGTTAAACTGTAAAAAGAAACAGACTGAATAAAGATAAACATTTAATTAAAAATCTCGAAATAATTCACCACCTCGTTTCACGTGGATAGAAAATATAATGGGTATTATATAAAACGCCAAAGACATGAAATATCGTTTTAAAATGAGTCAAGTAAGCCTAAAAGTCCGGTGTCTAAAGAATCCGAGAGATATGACAGAGTGGAAAAAAGATTAGCGAAAAAGCGCGGAACGAGTGTGCAGCGGGTCAGTCGAGTGTACGGCGGCCGATAACCTGACAATAACGCTGTGATTTCATCATAGACTTTTTCATAAGTAATGCCACGAGTGATTTCCAAATTATCGATAAATTCACGACTCTCGAAGTGAGGAGTGAATTTATCTAGAGAATTTGGAAATCAAGAGTGGCATTTGTTAGGACTATTTAACCAATAAATTTAAGCTGTTTACTCACAAATAATTATTTAACTATAGTTATTTTAAAATATTTATATATTTAATGTAAACGGCGATGTTTTAAAACAAATGAGAAGCGATAGGTACGCTTCATTTGCTTCTTTTGTTCGTCACTGCAACCAGATCATATTATTTATTGCCAAAGGAACGCAATATTGTAAGAATGCACTCTAGTGGAGAAAAGATGAAATACATCAAACTGTATATTAATTCATTTCTGATCTTCAGATGTCTTATGATGTAAATATGACAATTATATTTTTCTGGGAAAAAATGGATTTAAGAAAGTGCAAACAGTGTTTTTTTGTGGTATAATTAATTGCTACAAATGTTTTTATATTAACTCCTGCATGCGGTATGTGTTGACATTCATGCACTATATATACAATCTGGTACCCGTATTTCTTAGTGAGTCAGTCACTGCAAAATAATGCTACGACCTATTCAGAATGTTAAAAAGGAGGTGATTTCTTTATTATGATAAACTTTAGTTGGTAAATTCTAGGCGAAACACGACTGTGATTGGTTGTAAATCAAAAATCATTGTAACGTGATTGGTCACTGACTCCCATTTGGGGCATGAGTTAAATAATCACAACAAATTTACCCCGCTGTCCTAAAGTGTGCTTACTCCAAATTTTTAACTTCTGTATCTGAATATCACATAGGCTAGTGGTCAGCGTTTCTGACTGCTGTTCATGAGGTCCCGGGTTCGAGTCCCGGTCAAATCATAGAAATTTTTCCTTAGATGGAATTATTCCCGTGGTTGCCCATGGTCTGGAATCTAGGTTAAGTTTAGATTAAGAAGTCTGCTGGCACTTCGTTATCATTTATCACCCATCATATCTACGGGGTAATGTAACTCCGCCTTCTGGGTGCCCCAACTTCAGAAGTTTGTTACAATATTAAACCATTGCCAGGAGAGAACAGCAGAAATGTCGAAATGATAACCTAGAGCATTGAATAAAAAATATATTATGGGACCTCTGAGATTATTTTATGAGGTTCTTTTTACAACGTCTTCCCCATAATAAATAAGTAGGCCTTAATAACCTTCCCTTAAAAAGGTTTGCCATTTATAACAAAGTGTAATACGCAATTTAAAGAATAGATTATGAAAAATCATTAGTTGAGAATGAATTAAAAGGAAAGGAGCTTTCAGCAGTGAATGAAAAATGAAAACTAGACATAAAATTAAAAATGAGTAATTACACGTGAAAGGAAAATTGACTTTCAAGTATTATTAATAGCCCCTTATTGTTAATAACTAAGAACTCGGATAGATCTTATGAGAGCACCTAAAGGAAATACAATTTCGCCAAATCGTAAAAATTTCTCCTATTCTCACTACCTCAAGAGATTGACTTAGGCTTTCACGGCCGGAGTTACTATGATGATCTTGTAGGAGATTTCTGGGCTGTTGGCCGTGGTCTTGAGGCTTGTAGTTCCCCGACGTTTCGCCAGAGACTGCGTCCGGCATCCTCAAGGGTTGTCAGTCTCAAGACAGCCCTTGAGGATGCCGGACGCAGTCTCTGGCGAAACGTCTGGGAACTACAAGCCTCAAGACCACGGCCAACAGCCCGGAAATCTTCTACAAGATCATCATATCTCAAGAGAGTTTACAATTTAACTCAATGGCGCGAAGACCTAGAAGGCTCTTGACTTAACAGCCGGTTGCTGTCTTCACATTCTCACGTGTTTATCACATAGGCGGATAATCATGTAGCCAGTATAGACGTGACATGTGGTTAGCATCTTAGTTTCCCAATGTTTATACCTGGTTTTGGCGGCACATTTAGGTGGGTAGGCTATATATTAGTGTGCGCGAAAGGATTAATTTATTGCGCAAGAACGGTTCCGAAGTAAACAAACCAGTTGCGCGCGCAGAATTTCGAATTAACGAATCTGTTACAGTAAAAACCGCAGAATATTTCAGACAAAATAATGTAGCCTTTAACTTCATACATCACTCCGTTACAAGCAGTAAAACCTGAAAGTTTTAATATCGACTAATTTGAGAAGTTTTTGTTAATTATCGGTATAAAAGTTCCAATAAGGTTAGAGTCGCCAACAAAAAACTTCTCAAACTTGTCGATATTATAGCTCCTGTATCGATATGAAAAGGTCCACCTCTCTACGCGTGTTACTTAATCCAGATGGACGCTTACGTACCATTACAATAGTAAACGTGACGAATAAAATGGATAGAAGTTTAGGAAAGATCGTGAAACACAAAGAAAAGTGAGCTGCAAGTGCACAGTTAAAACTTGCAAAACATAAGAGTATTCCTAATGAATGAGCTTCGCACGTATTGTTCAACAGTGGTGCAGTAATATGGATATTTACGAAAGAAGATAAAATGCAACTTGTAGCGTCTGAGATGAGATTTCTGCGTTCAGTAGCAGAATTTCACGATTTGTACATAGATTAAATTAAGAGATAAGGAATGAAACTCAAACTAAAGATAAAAACCAACGAGTGAAAATTTATCATATGTAACGTCATGAGTGATTTGGAAATCAAGAGTGGCATTTGTTAGGACTATTTAACGAAAAAAGCTTTTTACTCAAAAATCATTATTTAAATATAGTTAGCGGTATTTTAAAATATTTATATATTTAATGTAAACTGCGATGTTTAAACACACAAATCAGAAATGTGAGGTTATGTATATTCACTGCAACTTGATTATGTTATATATTGCCAAATAGGATCCAAATATTGTAAGAATCACCCTAGTGGAGAAATAATGAAACACATCAAACAGTATATTATAATCAACATTATAGGTATTCATTTATTTTTTTAGTAAACAACTCAGTAAAATTGCGGAATCTGTTTATTATTTGCTACATTCAATGTATTTGTTGGAAAAAAATAATTATCTGACCTGTTCAGAATATCAATAAATAATAGTTTTAAAAACTAAAACAACACGCTTTATTAGAAAACCGAACTAGAAAATGAAAAATAATTTTAATTTCCTCCATACATGGGATAAAATTAAAGTGGTCAATAAAAAAATCATCTCCAACACATCTAGAATAAAACAAGAGTTATCTACAAAAAATAATTTTACCATCAAAAGCGTGGGGTGCTCTATATCAATTAATATATTTGATAAACAGATATTGGTAAAAGTAAAGTATCTAAGAAGAAAACGTAAAAACCGTAAAAAGCACCCCCACGCTTTTGATGGTAAAATTATTTTTTTTTGAAGTTAACTCTAGTTTTATTCTAGATGTGTTAGAGATGATTTTTTTGTAGACCACTTTAATTTTATCCCATGCGTGTCGGAAATTAAAATTATTTTTCATTTTTGAGTTCGGTTTTCTAATAAAGTGTGTTGTTTTAGTTTTTTAAACTATTATTTATTTTTTATTTTTTAGTTTCGATTTCTAATAAAGCGTGTTGTTTTAGCTTTTTAAAACTATTTTTTTTTAAGTTTTTAGTTCAATTGATTGTCATAAACCGGAATCCCATGAAAATTTAATTGCTTAACACTCTTATAAAAAATCTCCGCGCCGGATTTGAACCAGCGACCTATGGATTACTAAAATTATATACCACTACAGTCCACCGCTGTACCAAATGAGCTCTTACAATGATTGACTAAAAGTCGGTAAGTCCGCAATCTATTATAATGCTTTTAAATGGGTGAAAATCGTGTTCAAAAATTTCGTTACATAGATACAGGCCCGTTATGTAGACAGATACGGGTCAAGCTAATATAAAGCGTGTAAAAAGGAGGAGCTCTGTTTATCACAAAAGCAGGAACTGATAAAGATAAATCGATAAAGAGCGAGGTAAAACACGACTGTCATTGATTTTAAAACAAAATTCATTGAAACGTGATTGGTAATTGATTACCATTTGGGACATGAGTTAAATAGCCAAAGTATATAGATATATCTGCTTCATAGGATACAAGAAAATCGCTTCCCGAAGGTAGCCTTTAGTATTATCCCCAAAAGGAAGACAATATGTTGATTGTACGAGTTTTCAATGCAAGCATGTGTTCTAATCGAAATGGACCTATGGATCCATACTGTGCTGTTAATGAATAATTTATTTACATATATATTTTTAATGTTTACACATATTTTTGTGCTTAAGTTTTATTTTCCTTCTCTAATCGTCTCTCTCCATTTACCCCATGTCCTTCAGATCTCTTGTTCTCATTCCAGTTCTTATTTCTTGCATTCACGAGTTTCGAGGTCTTCCTTTCTTTCTTCTTCCAGGTGGACACCATTCCAATGTACTTCTGGGTAACCTCTCATCTTAAATTCGTCGTAAGTGCCCATACCAATTTATTTGCTTAGATCTTACATAATCTACTATTGAATATTAACTTTTTCTCGTATGACAGTATTTTTTTTTGTAATTTTGAACATCTTGCTGCTCTCCGCAAGAAATCCATTTCAATCGACAAAATTTTTCGTTCTCAGTTTTTGTTGAATTAATGAATAATAATAATAATAATAATAATAATAATAATAATAATAATAATAATAATAATAATAATAATAATAATGAAGTGTGTAATGTGTTGATTTGGTATATCCTTGTAGGAAAACCAGAGGGAAAGTGTCCAGTAGGTAGGTCAACAATGAGAAGAATGTCCCGGCAGACGCTTCAATATATAGTCTAGGGGAAGAAACCTACTGGAAGACTCACAAGGGATGGTTGAAGAACGAAACAGGCAAGTAGGGCCTACTAATTGGCAGAGTGCTGATGATTAAAATCACATCAGAACAGAGGTACACAATAATAATAATAATAATAATAATAATAATAATAATAAATAAATAATAAAATAATAATACAATAATAATAAAATAATAATAATAGTAGTAGTAGTAGTAAGTCTAATGGATTATTTGTTTCAACATGAATGAATATAAGAAATAAAAATGAAATTAATGTAGAAATAATTTCTAATACCATAACTCTTATTTACTTCGATTTTCTCATTAGCATAATGAGTTTAAAGACTTTTTAACATCATTTGACAGCATGAGTTTAACAAGTAAATAGCAGAAGGGAACCACAAAGCAGCAGAGGTAATTTATATCTGAAATAAGATTTACCTCAATTTAAACCAAGACTATTCAAGTTAATTCCCTCGCCAAATTATCAGAGCTTAGACTAATTTCTCTGACAAACTATTTAACTCACTAATAACATGAAATACATTTAGTTCTCATAGGTTCCTTCATACTATACTGTCTATTATAGGTGTGTAATTTTCTGTATTCTGTAAACTAGCATATTCGAAACCAGCAAATGTTGTTTTTCGACTGTTTTGTTTACCACATTCATATCATGTGTTAAACTATATACACATAGAGATCATATAGAATCAGAGGTACCAACATAGACTAGATGATAAGTAGGCAAACTTGTTTGATTACTTATACAAACCCGTATTCTTTATTTGTCAGATAATATAAAAATGTAAAGTAAAATTAAAGTAAAGTAGTCCCACTACAGGCCTCAGGAGGCCCTTGGGGTAGTAGGATGTTAAGGCTCCCACTTTTTCTAGACAATCGGCACTTGATGTCAGCCGGGTTGTCAGCCCGGCGTGACGGCCGCCTTTACCCCCAGAACAAGCGTCTAGTATTCATTTTCGTTAGAGGCTGAGTCGATCCCAGAGCCATAGTGCTGCCAGACGGTTTTGGTCAGTTTAAAAATCCTGACACCACCGAGACATGAACCCTCGAACTTCCGACTTGTAGCGTAGTGCCTTAACCACTACGCTACGTCGTGCCCCAATATAAAAATGTATACATATGAAAATGTATACATATGAAATTCATTTTTTTTATTTTTATATTACACCATTGCTTTGAGAACAGAACTTAATATATTTAATCTCTGTGAAAGAATAAAATAGTATCAAAATGTTTATCTTCAGCACGTATTACGAATGGATGAACAGCGCATACCAAGAAGAATATATATTTATAAACCAAAAGGGAGAAGAATGTTGGGGAAGACCATTGAAGAGATGGAAGGACCAATTCGACCTATAATGAGATCGGAACAGGCCATTGGGCTTAATCCTTGTTGTTGATGATGATGATATTACACCATTGAGGCAATATTTTATTATAAATAAATTGTATATACATTTTTTCTTTTGTATTTTTACACTCCGTCTTCCTCAATATTTCTTTATTGTTCCATGTATTTTATTCTTGTGAAGCTTTTCGAAATTTTTATTTCATCTTCATGGCATTTGTTTTATTATATACAATTTACAAATAAACAAATAAAACAAATGTCATGAAGATTAAATAAAAATTTCGAAAAGCTTCACAGGAATAATATACATAGAATAATAAATAAATATTGAGGAAGACGGAGTATACAAATACAAAAGAAAAAAAGGTAGGGCCTATATACAATTTATTGATAATAAAATATAAAAATTATAATATAGAATTATAAAATTATGTACCTAGATTTGCAGTATCATCAAATATTAAAATTATTAAAATATTATAGGTATTTCGAGACCACTCCCATCGTCAGCAAACGGTTGTTAGCTACTGTCCAGCAATTATCCAGTATTGACTGTAGGATCACTTAACTTTACTTTTAGAATAAAGTTATAAATATATAGTATATTTTAGATTAACGAGTTAAACGGAATGCGATAGAGCACTAGTTATTTACTTTCAAACTTGACTAAACTTCCTGGCAGAATTATTGGCAAGGAGTCGACTCAGCCTCTAAGAAAAATGAAGGCCGCACTTGCGTAGAGCTGATAACCCGGATGACATGTAGTTCCGATGTGGGAGCCTGAATCTCCTACTACCACATGCCCCCCCCCCGAGGCCTGTAGTGGGATCATTTCATATTTTAATAATTATTTAAGTTACAACGTTTAAAAGAGGAGATTTCACTGAATTTGTAATCTGTATTCAAATAGAAAAACAAATGTTGAGAATAGGTGTTGGGAAAGTGATATCGAGTCGTAAAAGCCTCATCTATGTGAACTTTATATAAATATAGAGAAAACTAAATATCTGTGTATAGGAGAAGAAATGGAAAAATATAAATTTAAACAATGGAGAATGCACTTATTTAGGAACAAAATTAGACCATTCAGGCGATAACACAGTGGAAATTAAAAATAGAATCGCACAAACAAAACAAGCAATAAATGCTTTAAACTCTGTTTGGTGGAGTAAAAATATTATAAAAAATAGAAAATTACAAATATATCAAACCATAATTCAGAGCATTTTAACATATGGTGCTGAAGTCTGGCAAATTCCTACCAAGGAAATGAAAATAATTTTAAGTACAGAAATGGATGTTTTAAGAAGATCAGCTGGAAAATCTAAAATGGATAGAATACGAAATAAAGAAATAAGGGAAATTATGGGTGTAAAAGAGGAGCCGGACATCACATAGACATTACAAAAAAGAAAATATTACAGTGGTATGACCATGTCAAAAGAATGCCAAAGCTAAGACTGCCTAAAATTGTTATGGAATGGATCCTAATGGAAAGGAGGAAGAGAAGAAGACCGAAGAAAATTTGGATTGAACGGGTACAAGCGGCTATGAATATCAGAGGATTGGGGGAAGATCAGTGGATGAGCAGAGAGGAATGCCGTTTGGTTTCCGGAAGACGGCGGTAGCTGCCATGATATCGGATGATTATTATTATTATTGTTATAGTTATCATTTTTGTTATTGTTATTATTATCATTATTATTATTATTATCATTATTATCATTGTCATTGTTATTATTATTATCATTATTATCATTGTTATTGTTTATTATTATTATTATTATTATTATTATTATTATTATTATTATTATTATTATTATTATTATTAAGACCTCGAAACTCATGGATGTGAGAAATAAGAACTGGAATGAGAACAAGAAACTGGAGGATATGGAGTGGATGGATAGAGACGAATGGAGAAGGAAAATAAAACTTTAATCACATAAGGGTGTGTAAACATTGAAAATATGTACATAAATAAATAAATAAATAAATAAATAAATAAATAAATAATAATAATAATAATCTTATTATTTATTATTATTATTATTATTAATTATATCATGGATTTATAGGAATGGATTCTGTTATCAGAATCCTCCTAAAGGGAGATGCAGTGAATTCATCAGTAATAACAGACACCAATCCAAAGCAATTACTTGGATGATTCAGTTCGCCAGCTCCATTTGCACCTCATTCTAGATACAATACACCTCTCCCTGCGATTAATGAATACCAACATGCCCTCCGGCGCAATTCAAAGACAATTCCTCAGATAACAGATTGCATACAATCAGTCCTTGGAGGGATGAAAACATATAGCGTGTTTCTAAGTAGAAGTGGGGCTAACCACATTTAGTATCAGTTTTAATAGTATATACTTTATCCTTAATTACTGCTGTAATTGATGGGTAGAGGGCGAAAAAATTGACAACCAACGTATTACCCAAACATTATTTTTTCAGCATTTTTCAAAATTGCACTCCATCACTTCTCCTGACCTTGAAATTGAAAATTTCACAATTAAATTAATTTTATAACGTCATTAATTTAATTAATTTTTCGATAAAAATTGTCTACCCCGCCGGGTAAAGAATCCGGGTCCCTTGTCAGAATCCAGGCATATTAACATCTGAGCCAGTATGGAGGACATAAATAAAATGGCTGGGTCGCATGAACAACTCATTTTGCGTCCATTATTGGCCTATCTTTATTCGGAAAAAAGTAATTAATTGCATTAAAATATTCTGTACGGAAATAATCCTCTCTTTTCTGCATCCATGTCCAAATACTACCTTCTTTTGTAAAGATTAATCTGTCAAATATCAGGCACTTCCTTTAAAAGACTTTCTTTTAATCAACAAGGATCTTAAAGAAATTAAGCATAGTCCATACTTACTTACTCTTACTCACTGGCACTATCGAACCCGTAGGTTCATGGCCGCACGGACATAAGCTCTCCATACATCCCTATCCTGAGCTAATGCTTTCCAATCATTCCCTGTATAATCTACTTCCCTCAAATCATAGTTAATGTTATTCTTCCACCTCATTCTTGGTCTACCAACTGGGCGTTTTCCCTCTGGCTTTCCTACAAGAAGCTTCCATGCAAGTCTCCCATTCCCCATACGTGCAACATGTCCTGCCCATCGCAGTCTACGAGACTTAACTATTCTTATTATCTGTGGCTTCCTAGAAAGCCCATGTAGTTCATTGTTTATGTAGTCTCCTCCATTCACCTGTCTGTCCATTTCTCCTTGGTCCAAATTTTTTCCTAAGTACTTTATTCTCAAATACTTGTAATCTCCTTTCCTCCCTTAAAGTAAGAGTCCATGTTTCGCACCCATATAATATAACTGGTAGAATAATAGTTTTATATATTTTTCATGTTTAATGTTTTTGAAAGGAGTTGGGACATCAAGATTCTCTGCAATGCATAATAGCAGGCATTTCCAGAATTGAGCCAATGTTTAATTTCTTTGTGCATCTAATTCCTATTTGTGATCATTGTTCCTAGGTATTTGAATTCAGCCACTTCCTCAAAATTTCCCTCATTTGTCATTAGCTGACCATTTCCTTTATATAATGCATTTCTACTTGTGATCATATATTTAGTTTTATTGATATTTACTTCCAGTCTTAATTTCTTAGTGTTACTCAATAGTGTGTGCGTATTGTTCTTTAGTATCTCCTCGCTATCGGCCAATAATACTACATCATCAGCATAGTCCATACTAAATCTAATACGATTTTGTAATTAAAGACGAGGTTAGCACTGACCCTGTGTTAAGGAGAGTAATTTTTGCAGGAACATTTTTGATCACGTGAAAGAGAGGAATTTCTTCATTTCCCCTGCAGCTACGAATGTGGGTATCTCTTGTAACGTTTTCACCTTTCAGCAAAATTTAATTATGCTTGCAGCACTTTATCTCCAGAACGTTAATGTATTTATCCCTAGACTATTTTGTCTCCTTCTCTCCTCGCCATCAGCATTTATTGCTTTTTTAATTAAGACTACTTTTAAGAATTAAATTCTTTCCCTTCTTCCCTTTCTTTTCATTATATTACTTCTTATAACCAACGGTTAACAGAAATAAGAATTATTTTCATTAATTAAATAAAAATAAAATTGTTAAAATTTTATACGATTTTCATATTTATTTAAATACAAATTCGTTACAGCTGTTTCAGTATTTTGTACCTTCAACAGGCAAATTCCATGACTACAATAATGAATTCAGAATCACATTTTTCAATCTCAGTGGTTAACTATCATCCAGCCAGTAGGCTATAGGTGTGACATAGCCGTGTCGGGGTCTCCAAGATTTACGCCTGATTTTCTTAATCTGGACATGAGACAAATATATCAGGTCTGGAAATTAATAGCACCAAAACAAAATATATGAATAATACAGCCAAAAGAAATAATACCGCAAACACTATTGATATAAACGATATATATTTTGAGATTATTTATAGTTTTCGATACCTTGGCTCGACATTTACTGATGATAACAGCATTGTAACAAAGATATAGGAAAATATTGCTGCTGGTAATCAATGTCTTAGAACACAGAAAAAAATATAAAATTATTGTTACATGTCGTGTAAGCGGCGTTTGAATTGCGCGGTCGAGTCGCCCATGGCGAGTTAGGTGACCCGCACAGCCGAGAGAATTGTCTGGAATGTGTTGCCAGACGTTTCTAGCGGCCTCTCCCTTCCCCTTGGAGAAAAGATCGGAAGCCAGAGGTTTCTGGGCTTCGAAGTTGCTCGAATCTGTTACTAGAGCTTTCCTCCCGATTATATAAAAGAGCTGAGGAGAAGGCCGGCTAGTCAGTTTGCAATAGTCTTGTGTTGGATGGCGAGATGTTATTTGTAAGCTAAACTGCGAGGAAGTACTGTGTCTGTAATTGTGTGATAAGTGATTATCAAATAAACTTTCAAAGAAGAATAGTTGTGAAACAAAATTGTGATTGAAGATTTAGTGATAATTGTGAGAAGAAAATGAAGAGAGGAGAAAAATTGTACATAACAACTGTGTATTTATTTATGTTCAAATACGTTAAAAGGAAAACCCTGTGCCATCCGGTGACAATATATATCTCAAAAAAAGTTAAAGTGAAAATTTGTAAGCCAATTATTAAACCTACGGTTAATTTGGATGTGAAACGTGGAATCTAGGCGTACCTGAACGAGCAGTAACTTTTTTAAACGCTCGGGAAAGGAAAATATTTAAAATAAATAATAGCTTTTGATGGTAAAATTATTTATCCCAAGCGTGTTGGAAATTAAAATTATTTTTCAATTTTTAGTTCGGTTTTCTAATAAAGCGTGTTTTTTAGTTTTTTAAAACTATTATTTATTTTTTATTTTTTAGTTTTAATATTTTACAGAATAAGATAAAAATGTAAATATCTTTAAATTCGATAGGCTACTATTGTAGTATCACAGCCGGATTTTAACCAGCGACCTATGAATTACTGAAATTATATACCATTAGAGTTCACCGCTCTACCATCTGAGCTGTTACAACGATTGACTAAAAAGTCGACAAGTCCGCAACCTATTATACCACTTTTCAGTTTTCTGATTTTCTGATGATTCTGGCCAGGATTTTAGAAACAAAATATGACATTATTGTATTGTCACGGATGCTTTACAAGTATACAAAGTTTCAAGTCGATCTAATGTTTCTAAGTGAATGAAAATCGTGTTAAAAATTCCGTTACATAGATACAAAGACACTTTTTATTGTCTGATGATTCTGGCCAGGATTTTAGAATATAAATATGAAATTATTGTATTGGCACGGGTCTTTTACAAGTGTACAAAGTTTCAAGTCGATCCAATGATTTTAAGTGGACGAAAAATGCGTTAAAATATTCAGTTACATAGATAGATACAGGTCAAGTTAATATAAAGCGTGTAAAAATGTATGACCCTGTTTATGATAAGGGAGTTTGGATAATCAGGACCAACTCTGAATGACAAGTATTATACAAGGACATAAATATTATCACTGATATAAAAACAGAATTGTTGAAATTCTTGTTGTAAGAATGTTCTGTTTCATCAATATGGTTCCTGAATGAAACAAAAATCATAGTTCTACAGACCCAAAGGCCTTTGATGTACGAAACATGCATATGTTTAGGATGCCATGTATATATAATACATCACTCTGGAACTGCTATACTAAGTGAATTCTTCGACAGGTTTAATTTATAGTCGATTTTGCTGGTTTATGGAATACATCTTTCACTAATTTTTAAAATTTATAATGGTTTCCGCCAGGGAGATGCTCTGGCATGTTTGCTTTTTAATACCGTTTTAGAAAATGTCATTAGAAGATCTAATGTACAGGCCGTATGCACAGTATTTTGTAAATCGACGCAGTTCATAGATCATGTTGACGATATCGTCACCACAGAGAGATAATGGCTCAGTGAAGGACACATTCCAATTATTAGAAGAAACAAGCAAATAACCAGGTTTGATAATGATTTCTCGACCGAAGTCTAAACCATGACCGCGGTTTTCCGATTTTTATTGTTTTCATAACAACCATAAACACTGAAAATATAAACATATATTGTTTTGTATTGTAAGCCTATGTTTTCCCTTTACAGAGATTTATGCGCTCTTCCCCTACAGGGAAGAATTTGAACCATACTAATTTAGTTACACTTGTTTTCGTATAGATGTCACTTTTGAGTGGCCCGTGGTCAACGAACGCCTCATACTGACATCTAGGAAACCAAGGTAGTACTAGGACGGGAAAATTCGGTAAATGTTGCTTAGAGGCCTTTTCATTCAGGCTTAAGGATTTTTTACGAGCCTGAAAATCTTCAGACTCGGGACCCACGGCTTAAAGTCCCTCCCGGAGGACTTGCTCCTTGGATTTTTCCATCCTAAAAAATCCATCGACCCCGGCCGGGTTTGAACCCGCGACCCTCGGGACCAGAGGCAATGAGCATAACCACTAGTCCACCGTGGCCGATTATAAATATATACGTCTGTTAATTACAAAAACAAATATCTGAATCATTTCTATGGTTTCATATCAATTACTGTGAATTTTCAGTAATTTTTATAGGAGTTATGGAAATAATAAAAAATTGGAAAAAATTAAAAATTGGAAAAGTTTATATTTTTTTATTATTTCTGTAACACCTATAAAAATAACTGAAAATTCACAGGAATTGTTATGAATAAAAAATTGGAAAATTTTTCAATTTCCAATTTTTTTCAATTTTTTTTATTATATCCATAACACCTATAAAAATAACTGAAAATTGATAAGCATTGTTATGAAACCATAGAAATAATTAAATGAAAAATCGGAAAACCGCGGGCGTGGTTTAGACTTCGGTTGAGAAATCCACCCGAGTCGAAAACTAAGTGCATGGCATCAATCGATCACTTGTACGGATTTAGACGTATCCAAACATGTGATTACAAATTCGAAGAACAAGTTGCGCCCTCTGATAACTAATAATAATAAAACCTCAAAGAAATATGTCTCTATTAATAGTATAGTATAGTAATTGCTCGTATGCAACGGATTTAAGCTCCATATGTAAAGAAAAATATTTTATTAGAAGGTGCTGATGACATGAGCCAATACCCATTCCATCTAGTGATAAAAAACCCTGATATTTAACAAGAGCAATTGGAGCTTTAGAAATCAGAAACTGACTTACGCCTGCTTACAAAACATATATTGCACTAATTAATTATTTTATATCTAGTCTTTTATAAAATATTAAAATATAATTTTTTATTCAGGATTGTTTCTGGTATTAGACAGGTATCCACAATCAAAATATACATATTTTTTCTTCCACACTTCCCAGGTCTTGCATGTCTGCTTCTGTCACTATTTGTCTTTATATATTTTGGTTTTTTTATCATATTTTTACAATGTATGAGGAGTTGGCCCATAGCATCAACCCCCAACCTGGAGGACCAGAGACTTTTTCTGGAGTCCACCAATAGATTAATTGCTTTCACTGCAGCTAAGAGTCTGATCGAAATTTTAATATAAAAATAGTACCTGATAAATTAGTCGTTCTAAACTAAATAAAGTTCTGGTATAAAACTTCGTCAAGTAGTTAAAATATGAAGGCCTTTCAAAACAATGCTTCATCTTCTGCATTTCAACTGGTACTCTATGAATTTTGGAAGTATTGATCAAGTCTGTTGATCAGAAAAAAATACTTTACAAAACAAAAAGACCCATTTTAACCTACGCTTCTGAAACCTGTATCCTAACTAAATATTACCAAAGAAGATTTATTGTCTTATAAAAGAATATCCTTCGAAGAATAGCTGGTCATATTTCCGAAAACGAAACTTGGATGAGCAGGATTAATAAAAAGTATATGGAATTTTGGAAAGTTGCGATATAAGCACTTTTATTAAAATTAATAGATTGAGATGGGGGGCAGCACATATAGTGCAGATGATTGGCAAATAATGCCATAGGAGGATATGAAACTCATTCTGATGAATGGCGAGGACGTGACAGACGTAAGCTTAGATCGTTGCATGGAGTAGAGAATGAGCAGAGTAAGATGAAATATTTATTTATTTAATACAGGGCACTTGAAATACAGATCATTCACCCAAATGACAGATCTTATTAACATATTTACAATACTATACACAATAGAAACAATAACATAAAAACACTATAAAATATAAATAGAATACTCTTACGTAGATTAGGAGGTTTGCAGTGAGATCATTTTCTTTCTTGCCTCCCAGTAGCGTTGATGGAGTGTAGAAGATGGAATATAAGAATTGGAAATTGAAAGCTCAGGACAGAAATAGTTGGAGACATTTGCTGGAGAAAGCCAAGGCCCAATTAGGGCTGTAATGCCACTGATGATGATGATGATAACAGAAAATATTTTTCTTTTCTTAAATAAACGATAACACTGGTGGACAAGGTTTTCTTCACAAGAAATCTGATTAGTGAATCTAGTGCATTTTTTCACACTGAATTCAGATATGTAGTCAGAATGTTTCCACCAGGCACAGTTTTTTTTTGTGACAGCTACTTTTAAAAAATTGATTTTAGCATTTTCTTTGACCTGTCATAGGAACCTTTACCTTATATGACGAGTTCTCTGTATGCAGATATGACCTTAACTCATAACTCTGATTCTGACCTAGCTCAAACTGAAAATGATTCAGATGGAAATAAAAAATGATCTTACATAAAATATGCCCGAAAATCACTATCTACCACTTTCTAGGTAAGTCAGAACGAGTTAGATGGATTTTATTAAAAATTATAAAAAAATATAAAAAATGTAATTGAATATCACAGAAAACTCTTGTCTGATAGGAAAAAAACTGAAATGCTATTTAATTTCAGGATGAAAAATACTTCTAAAATCTCATATTTTGATTCTTGTGAAAGAAAAAAAGTTCATTTTTGTCGGCCAGTATACATTATTAAAGATAGAGTATGGACAGACACACATTTATGTGTGAAAATACAAAAAAAAAAAAAATGTCATAGCCATTCTCGGTGCCAACCAAGTATTAATCGATGAAGATTTGTATTTTTTTAAACGTGTTCATAAGAACAACCTCACTAGCTACACACACACACACCAGGTGAATTCCACGTAAAATTTGAATAACACATGAGAAATTAAAGTTTCTTCCTTCCTTCCAAAAGTGGAGCATGGACTTTTAAAAATATTTTCAAGTACATATATCTGAAAGTACTGTAAAATATAAAAAAAATCATACTAACAAAGAATTATTTATTTTAATTACAACTCCTACACTATGCATAAGCGTTAGTTGTTTACGTCAGTTACATGCATTTTTTTTATAATTAGTGACAATTGTATTACAATAAAAAAAAGTCAAAACATGTATTTTGTAAATACTGCTGTATAGGTATATAATACATTCACAATTGCTTGTTGAAAAAATAAAAAAAATCACAGAGCTTATTACTTTCCTCCTGATCTATAAAACTTGATCTCATTCTTAACTTACGCTAATTACCGATACGAAACCATGCATTTTAAGTACAATTGTTAAACATAGAAACTCCATATTTTATATTAAATGTATTGGAACATATATATATATGTGTATTTTTTAATGTCCCAGGTTGTCATTTTTGACATTTCTGGTGTCTCTCCTGGCACTGGCTTAATTGTAACCCACTTCTAAAGTTGCGTTACCCCGATGATATGATTGGTGATAAATGATAATGAGTGCCAGGAGAGTCTTTACCTAAATTTCAAACCATGGGAAACCACATGAATGATTCCCATTAAGGAAAAATTCCTATGGTTTAACCGGGAATCGAACTCGGGACCTCATGGACATTAGACACAAACGCTGACCACTAGCCCATGAGGCTGGTCACATAGGCCTATATATATGTTTTGAAGACAAAATGTAGTGTCATACCATCTGAAAAAAAGAAGATGAAGAAGAAGAAGAAGAAGAAGAAGTGGTTTAATTGTTATCATTGTAATAAGTAAACATTTTTAACAGAATGTGGCTTAACATGTTACTGTCCTAAACCCTTCTTATAATATAGGTATATACATATATAAAATTGATCAAATTCCAAAACTTATAGGAACAATAAAAAACGCTCTTCTCCGAAAAGTACGCCCAGATACAATTCTAAAATTTTATAAAACAATGGCTCTTCCAACTCTACTTTATGACTCTGAAACCAGGACTTTTAGTATAGGTAAATTAAATAGGATAGTAGCTGCAGAAATGAAGTTATTAAGACCTTTAGCGGGTTATACGCTTTATGTATGACCACATGCGTAATGAAGATAACCGCAAAGCTCTCAACACACCAGCAATAACTGAAACCATTCAAATATACCAAAATAATTGGCATGGACACCTCCTTAGAATACGAAACAATAGACTACCTCTGCAACTACTGAACTACAGACCTAGGAAGATCTAAGAAGAGATGGAGAGATCAATTTCTATCCTGAATTGGAACAGGCCAATGGTCTAATTCATGACTATAATTGAAGATGATATATATTATAAATATGTGTATTTTTTTTCATTATCATGTCCAGCGTCTAATAGG
The DNA here is from genome assembly GCA_030220185.1 of Diploptera punctata. Lineage (NCBI taxonomy): Eukaryota > Metazoa > Arthropoda > Insecta > Blattodea > Blaberidae > Diploptera > Diploptera punctata. The sequence goes on along the minus strand of JASPKZ010007340.1, from coordinate 2,055,077 downwards.
TAAAATCGACGAAGATTTGAAAAAAAATAATTCGTAATTATTTTGATAGGTAAAATCTCAATAGCTTTATTCCATATGAATTCGCTACAACGCTTGTAGAGTCTATAAATGCGTTAAACAAAATCATAATTATACAAACAAAATGGATTGAAGTTCTTTCTGCATGAAGTGATTCATATGAGCTAAAACTCTCGTTTTATGAAAATGAAATCTTTATTTGAATACCTAGTGGTTTTCGCATGCAGAATTTCTCCACATGCCATTAATGGATTTTAATGGATTGTGTCAGTTGTGAAAACTGCACATGTGCTCGCATTAAAACGTATAATTAGTGGGAAATGCAAAGCCTCATTTTCTCTTAATGACACTGCTGCGGTTACACATATCCTTACCGCTCTCCTTAAAACCCAGCAGATGTAACCGTGCTAATGTGCAGCCATTAAGTTATTCCTGGCTTTATTAGCCCATGAGAATTGCAAATAAATGCGAAAACTTCAGTCATTCAGATTTAATTGCCGTAAATGCGTAAAAACACTAAGGAACTTGGACTGTAAGTAAATATCAATACCGGTACAAATATAGTATATTACGATGCTAGGTTGGGAAGTGGTTTTTCCTGAAGCGAGGAAATGTCTTTTCCTCGCTTCTGCAAAAAACTTCACGTACTTGCGTTGTACATTACTTTTTGTGCGACGGTGTTTTCAAAATAATAAATAATAGTAAAATAATATCTTTGTTGGAAATATTTGCGTTCAATATAAACAATTGATTAACGTTAACAGTGTGGGTAATGTATATTAATTGAGGCTACAGCAGGCCGTGATACCAATCAGTCATAAAATAGCGGCAAATATGTATTTATTGTTTTATATTGATTGAAATAAAGTTCAGTTCATTTAAAATGCAGTGATTTGTTTCGTATAATGTATATTAACACTACCTTTTGGATATATCTTTGTATATATATTGTACATAGAATACATAATAGGCAGTGGTTTTACTTCCCGAACGAGGTTTGTAATATGTAATAATACAGTGCAGTTATTTAGGTTGGCAACCCCGAAATGCAGGAAGTTGAACTTTCAATCATGGTCGCCATTGCTGTAAGTACGTCAAAACGCACTATCGCGCAAAAATATTTTTTTACATAAAAATGCATTATAATAATGGAAATGGATAGTTAATGTCCAATGGGGAAAATATTAGATTTGATTAGATTTAGATTAGATTAGATTTAGATTAGATTTATTTAGCCTGGTGGAGTTAAGGCCATGTGGCCTTCTCTTCCACTCACCAGGACAAACATATATTACATCAGAATATAACAATCTTAATTAACTCTAATATTAAACACTAAGTAAAAATTTGAACAAAAGATAATATCTAATAGCCTATATTACGATCTATAATACAACCAGTTAATATTAGTTAAAATTAAGACTAAAACTAATAATAAAATGTATACAAGCAAGGCATATTAAATTGTCCCTGTCTAGTGTATATAAAAAAACAGGAAAATAATGAGATATAGAAAACTAATTTTACGATTATACAATATTTAAAACAAAACAAATAAAAATATTTGTTATTCTTAATATTATTTTCATAAATAATTGAATATATTAATATTGCTAAAAGAATACTATCAGTGAGGTGTATAAGTTAGTTTGTTATTAAATAATTCTTTAGTTTATTTTTTAAGGATGTTATAGTTTGACAGTCTCTGACATAGGGCGGAAGGGAATTCCATGTTTTGGTAAGTGACACCGTAAAAGATAATGAATAATATACAGTGTGATGAGGCGGGATATAAAGGACAATGTGCTGATGGGATCGAGTGTCAAGATTATGTGTGTCGGATAGTCTGATGAAGCGGCGTGATAAATAATTAGGCGATGATGTGTGAAGTATTTTATAGAGAAGGGATAGGGAATGGACAGTTCTACGATCTCTTAGACGAAGCCACGATAATTGTTCCAGGGACTGTGTAACATGGTCAAATTTGCGAATACCACAAATAAAACGTGCGCAAGAATTATGAACACGTTGAAGTCTTTGAGTGGAAATAATATTTAAGTCTGTAAAAAGAGTGTCACAATAATCAAAATGGGGCATTGCAAGTGTTTCTACTAACATTTTCCTAAGGGCGAATGGCAAACAATTTCGTACACGATTTAATGAATGTATTATTGAGAAGACTGTTTTGCATGTATGGTTTATATATGAAGAAGTGGAAGTATTCAAATACCGTGGAACAATTTTAATTGCCAACATGAATGAAGTGCAGACAGAAATATAGATTCAACTGTGGAAATGCATGTCATTATGCATACAGGACTCTTTATCATCCCACAATCCCTCAAAAAGCGTTTTAAAAAAATGCATATGCTATATACAGGTGTAACATAACTCAACGGCAATATTTCTGGAATGAGTTCCTCATATGGAGAGAATAAAAATGTGTATTACAACATGGTTCCGGAAATTGATAATTTCAGAGTTATTCCAACTTTTATGAATGTTAGATTATTAAGGTTTACAGTAATTATTGACAGTCTGCTTTCTGTTGATTGTAGGCTGCTGTCAGGAATGAGTTTCTCATATGGAGAGAATAAAAAAAGTGTATTACTACATGGGTCCGGAAATTGATAATTACAGAGTTATTCGAACTTTTATGAATGTTAGGTTATTAAGGTTTACAGTAGTTATTGACAGTCTGTTTTCTGTTGATTGTAGGCTGCTGTAATGTACACAAATGAAGAATATGCCTGTATGCAGCCTACAATCAACGGTAAACAGACTCGTAAACCTTAGTTACCTAACATTCATAAAAGTTCGAATAACTCTGTAATTATCAAATTTCCGGACCCATGTTGTAATATACTTTTTTTATTATCTCCATATGAGAAACTCATTCCTGAAATTTTGCCGTTGAGTTATGTTACACCCTGTATAACGATTCTTTTTCCAGTTATATTATATGGAAGAAGTATAAGTTTATTTTCTTTTTATCTGTTTTTTAGAGAAGATTAATTCCTAGCGAAACATGGACTGTATTAAGGGAGGAGAAATATTTCGAGTAATTGAGAATAAAGTTCTTAGGGAAAAAATAGGATTAAAGAGAGACGAACAGATATGTTAATGGATTAAACATCATAACAGTGAGATACTTGATAGTTATTATGGGAAACCAGATGTATTAAGAACAATTAAGTCTATTGACAGAAATGCACAGTTCATTTATGGTACGAATGGGGGATGGAAGAGATGCATGGAAATTCTTATAGGAAAACCAGAGGGATAGCGCTCGATAGGTCGACCGAAAATGAGACGGGAGAATAATATTAACCATGATTTGAGGGAGGTAAATTATACAGAGAATGGCAGGAAAATATTAGCTCAGTACATGGTTATTTGAGAGCTTATGTCCACGCGGCCGTAGTACCAGTGAGTTACTTAGTTAACATCGTAAAGACAATTAATTACGTATAATTCATTTATTTTAGGAGAATCTCTAGAAATGTTAATTGCATTTTTATGTTAGGAGTATTTATATTAATTGAGAGTTAACCTTTTAGGAATTGCGAACTCCAATAGGATACTTTATAACTTTTCCCTCCTAATTGATTCGTATGCTTTTTTGAAGTCTATAAATAGTTTATGCACAGTATCATTATTTTATTTTATTTTTTTTCCAAATGCCCCAGGTTTGTCTTTCGACATTCTTGGTTTCTCTCCTGGCATGGCGTAATTGTAACCCACTTCTGAGGTTGGGGCGTCTGGAAGGCGGGATTACGTTGCCCCGATGATATGATAGGTGATGATGATGATGATGATGATAGTGGTGCGCCAGGAGAGTCCCTAATGCTAAACTTAACCTAAGATGAATATGAATGATGATGATGATTGCGATGGACATATGATTTCGGGGACCGTTTGGGCCTTAAAGTTTTCCTGACATTTGTCTTACAGGCGAGGAAAAACCCCGATAAAAACCTCACCCAGAAAAACTGTCCCGAGCGGGGATCAAACCCGGCCCGTTGCGTGACAAGGTAGCACGCTACCCCGAGACCACAGCGGTGAACACAGTATCATTATATTCTCATTTATTTTCTAAAATATGTCTAATACTAAAAATCTGATTTATTATAGACCTATTACTTCTAAACCCACAAAATATTATTATTATTATTATTGGCCGAAACAACTATATCAATGACATCCAACTAGAAAGAAGAAAAGAGGGAGAACAAAGTTAACCCTTAAATTGGCAAAACACACTTTTCATCTGCAAGTTATTTGAATGTGGCGGTCCGCGGTGAAAACGGAATATTGTGTAACTGTTATTATTAGATATATTGTATAATTAGACTCACATTTAATTTGTTTATTTTGGTTCGTTTTCTTCTGATTTATTTAAAATATTAAATCAACTGATGTATCCAAAAGGATACGTTACGAATTTAAGGGTTAACATGGAAGGAAAACATGAAGACAGTAATGCAAGCAAGAGGACTAAGCATTGAAGATGCCCAAGATCGTAGGCTTTGGAGGTTTGGCACGGGAAGACGGCAGCAGCTGTAAAAACCCGAAGATAAATAGATAATTATATATATATATTGTGGGTTTAGATTTTTTATTATTATTATTATTATTATTATTATTATTATTATTATTATTATCAACTAAAACAAAACAGAGTATTTAACAAATGGCCCAGCTGAATTATAATATATAGATGGAGTATTTGGGATCAATTATAGAGAAAGATGGAGCATCAAATAAAGAAATAGCAAAAAATCATTAGTAATGGAAGAAAAAACATAGGAAAGTTAAATTCTATGCTATGAAGTAAAAAACAACATTAATAAAACAACTAATTCTTAAGTCCATTCTGGAAAGTACAATATTATATGGATCGGAAGTTTGGACAATGACACAACGACATATCAACTGAAAAACTGCAGTTGAAATGGATTTTTGGAGAAGAGTTTCCAGAAAATCTCGACTGGAAAAAATTATAAATAATGAAATTAGAAAATGAATGAATGCAGAAAGAAGTATAATGGATGAGACTGAACACACAAGGCTAAAATGGTATTGACACGAAATAAGAATGCAGGATGAAATACTACCAAGGCTGTCTATGCATGGAACATTGAAAGAAGGAGCAGAAAAGGGAGAACAACCTGGAGGGAAAAAAATTCAAAATTCAATGAGGAAATTTGGTGTAAGAGACGAAGACACAGAAGACAGAGAACGATAGAGAACTTTAATTAAGGGAAATTTGTGAATGTTTGTTGCAAACTGATAGTCTATAAGTCCGCAGTCATTTATATTTATTTATTTACCTTTAATTCATGTTAATTACTAAGATTGGTTGGAGAAAACCCTCAATGATGAGAAAAATTCTCAAAAATAAAAATATATTATTATTATTGCTATTATTATGTATATCAGGAAATGAGGATATCTGCGTTGAAATGTATAATGCAGGAAAATTGCATATCAGCTGTGTTTATTATTAGTATTACACAAAATGACAAGGGTAATAATACAATGCACGGTTGAATGGATTATGTAGGCGTAATTCCACTTTATCCATGCGAGGATTAAACAGTCATATTACATGGCACACTTTCATTGTATTCTGTAAAATTTATCATCCTGAAATGTGCAGCCATTTCAAAAGTAGACAAACATTTGTCTTTTTACTTATCTTTCATCCTTCGCATAACTATTCATTTATTGTCGGAAAACAAACCCATAAATATAATATAATAATAAAAATTATATGACGTATTCTTTAATTTCATGCAGGCTCTTACCAAAATGAGATTCGAACCCTTAGGAAGCCAACATATGTCAGAAACTGCCAAACTTAATCATCTTTCAGAAACACTGAAGATAAAATTATTAACAGAAACTTCTTTCTTCTTCTTCCTTCCAAGTATTAGGCCAAGGCCTGTTACGATCCTATAGAAAATTTTCCCTTATGGGAAATTCTCGTATAAGACTTGAAAGCATAATAATAGTCCCTTCGATTGGTTGCTGGCCAAAGGAAGGCAAGACCAGTGATGGGGCTGCCATCTTATAGCCTCTGGTCAGGCTTTTCTGGAGAAGAAAAGAAAATAAAGGAAAGACAAAATGGAAAAAAGGAAGGACTCCCTAGCCCTCGGATGCCCTAATAGCGTTGGGATCGAAAAAACAAGAGTTAACCAAGAGAGGTTAGATAGTAAAGTTAAAACAGAACATAGCTCACAATATTAGTTTTCTTCAGAATTAATAATTTGTTTTTCCTTTATTTAATAAAAATACTCTCAGTATTTAGGTTTATCAATATTTTTACTTAATATCTTTATAAATATAAGCAATAGATTAATTCATTACAGTTTATTACTTTCTTTGCATTTTGTTTCTTTTTATGTATAGTCGTTTCTAGCTGTTGTTCCTTTGTGTATATATATATATATATATATATATATATATATATATATATATGTTATTTTATTATTTTAATTTTAATTGTCTTTAATGTTATTATTTTATAGGACATTATTTTAATTATTGCTCAGTTTCACCATTCAATATATTGTTTAGTATGAAATATTTTTTTATTTAAATGTAATAGGCTATATGTTTGCCCTGGTGAGTAGAAGAGACGGCCACACGGCCTTAACTAACTCGCTGGCACTATCGAATACGTAGATTCATTGCCGCGCGGACATAAGCTCTCCATGCATCTCTATCCTGAGCTAATGTTTTCCAATCATCCCTGTATAATTTACTTCCCTCAAATAATGGATAATATTATTCTCCCACATCATTCTTTGTCTACCAACAGGGCGTTTTCCCTCTGGTTTTCCTACAAGAAGCTTCCATGCACCTCTTTCATCCCCCATACGTACCACATGTCCTGCCCATCGCAGTCTACGAGACTTAACTGTTCATATTATATCTGGCTTCCTACACTTATCATGTAGACATGGCCTTAACTCCACCATAAATAAATAAATAAATAAAACCTGACAATGAAATACCATCCCAGCATTTACCTTTAGGAGTGAGAAAAACGTGAAAAGAAACTCAGACAGATTGGTAGGTATCTGATCTTGATACCCGGACCTTCCGAATACGAGTATTTAACGTTATATTTTGGACCAACAATTGAATTTCATGACAAATTCCATGGCGCGACAGCCCTAGACGGCCTTTGGCATAACAGCCGGCTGCTGGCCTTACACTCACAGAGGTAGATGATCATACAGTCAGTATAGGGGTGACTTATGGTCAGCATGTCGGGTCTTCCAGCAGTTATACCTGGTTTCATCAATCTGCACCGCTACTTATTGTAGCCACCCATATGCCTCACGATGATGGGTGGGCAACGGTCTCATACTAGTCGAAATTCCACGAGAAAAAAAAATCCCCATGGAGATTCAATCCAGCGCAAGTCCCGTAGTTATACGCTAAGGTATATTGCCTTAACCACTCGGCTACGACGCATGACAGATTTCCAAACGTGTGGTAACTTTAATTTCAACGTTTAAGGGTAAATGCATTAATTTGCAGCATTAATAAAAACGCAAAAAAAAACATGCAAACATATTATAGGTACTACCTCTCTTACTTTATGGCTTATGGAACCGTAGTTTATTTTGGATAAACTAAGGACACCATTTGTCTCTATCCTCAGCCAACCGAATCCAGTTTGTATATCCGATATATAGGGTTTCCAGTATAAAACCGGACACTCTGCGGCTGGCAGAGTGAAATGCGGACGAGGAGAGAGCACAGCCTGACGGGTGAAACCCCGTGAGGCGTGTCCGGTTTTATATTGGAAGCCCTGTAGTTCTCGGCTCAACTGCACTTATACTAGCGCTTGATTTTTCAGTTATATTGTTGTAAACTATAGCTCATGTTCTGTATTTACTAACATTATTTAATATTTTAAACTTTTTCAAACAATTTTTGTAACATTATTAGACAATTTTGAAGTATTTATTTAAATATACAAATCACAATATTATGACACTGTTAGACAATATTGTGATGCTAATTGCTATTTTCTCCACAGAGTATATTACTTAGTCTATGATTTTTCTATCGCTCTTTTGGGTTATCGCTGGTTGGATCAGCGTTAGGGAGTGATAAGTCAGTGTACACCCATTTTTAATAAACGTTTGGTAATTTTAATGTTATTAATATATTTTTAAACATAGATTTGGGGATTTGTTGCAAATATTGGTAATTTAAATATCATAGCAACGGATAGTAATCAATGATGATAATCGATAAGTGGTTCGATTGTGAGTTATCGCTGGCTCTATAAATTCTGGCGCATGCGCAATGTTGTTCTACAGGACTGCAAATATTTCACGCTAGTTTAAGTGCAGTTTTTCCCCTAGTTCTCTAATATCCTTCCGAATATTATCCTCCTATCTATGTCAAGGGCTTCCCAAGGGTCTTTTTACCAAGGGTTTCCAAATACTTTCTGGTAGCATTTCTATTGCAATCCATTCGAGCTATATGACCTACTATTATCAATCTCTTAGACGTGATAACCATGACAAATTGAATACCTGCCCAGAACAATGCTGTAACCCTGATTTTTTCCCCCCAGAAATGAGTTTTATACGGGAAATGATTGTAAAGACACGTGCGTCCTTTTTCTATGTACAATAAAATTTGGGAGAAAAAGTTCAAACCTTGTTCTGGGGCAGTCATGTAACGAGGAAACAAGGCCGATGGGCGCAGGAAAATACGACATGGAATTCGTAGGCAAATGAAAGAGGCCAAGAAAAACACGGACGAATACATTTAAACATCATTAGGTGCCCATTGCTCTATTGTTGCCCAGGTCCTTTAGTTGTATCCAGTAATCTTTGTGTTTGTCTAGTTTTATTATTATTATTATTATTATTATTATTATTATTATTATTATTATTATTATTATTATTATTATTATTATTATTTAACTAATTTTGATTCCAATATTTGTTTTAATTGAGATACATTTATTTTTTCCCAAACTGTATACAGCTCTATAATAATGCTCCATTTGCTCTTTTGATATGTTCCTGGCTGGACAGCGACAACACAACAATCTGCCGGAATACAAGCTGCTGAAATGAGATTCCTCAGACCAATAGCGGGATATCAAAGAACAGACAAAAAACATAACACAGAAATAAGACAACTAAAAGTAGAGGAATTCAACACAACAGTAGAGAAATACAGAACAAACTGGAAAGAACATTTGGCAAGGATGACTGAGAATAGAATACCAAAAGCAGCATACAACTATTTACCACGAGGAAGAAGTTTGGGAAGGCCAAGGAAAAGATGGAAAGAGCAGCAATTTGGAGCCTGGAATAGGTAGGAAAGCCTAAACCGTGAAGAAGAAGAAGAAGAAGATATGTTCCTGGACATATAGTGAACCTTCATCTCTGGTAATTCCATTTCACCTAGTTCCTGCCCATAAATATTAAAAGTAAAATTTGAGGTAGTATTTATTCTCATTTCAATTCGTGAGCATGAATTCAAGAGTTATGTAAACGTGACTTTTAGAGTTGACGACTTTTTTCCAGTATATAGGGCATTCTCCGCACAACGCAAGAATTGTTCCACAGCGCATAACTGGCAGCCAAATCGAGCACGCCGCACAATAGCATAGTTAATAAGGCAATACGTTACAAGCCGGATGATCGCGATATCAGGTGGGGGTAAGGATTTTAAACTGCCCTAAACTATCTGGCGGCACTGCATCCCTAGGATCGAGTCAGCCTCTAACAGCAATAAGTATTCAATCTCTTTTTACATTATTCCCTGAAAGTACGTAAATTAATAAAACAATCCATACAAAATGGATAAACATTAAGATTTGGCTAATGAAATTACCGAAAAGACAACGGTGGCTACATAAAAATTACTATACATAAACTTTAAGGAGAGTTACTGTAAGGAGTATGATTTATTTGTGCGTTGGATGGAAGAGAAATTTGTGAAATGTATTAATGATAGTGAATTTCTAACTATTGCTGGAAGCGTCGGACCTTTTAATGCAGGCAATTTTTATTTCAATAATAAGAATTAATGTCTTGCGAATGATCTCACATAAGGAGATCGAAACGTCGAATAATTATTGAATAAATTTATTATTAGAGAGAACGAGAAAAAGTATTAATTTATTATTATTATTATTATTATTATTATTATTATTATTATTATTATTATTGTAATGACTATCATACTATCTTCTGGGAGTACAGGTTGCCGTCACGCAGGGCCGACAATTCCGGCTGATATCTCATGCCGATTGTCTAGAAATACATACTGCAGCCACTGATTCTCCGGCCTTGACGTCTTCACGGCAGTGTTGCCGATATGGATATTCAGTGGGAGTGGCCGCTTTATGTATGCGGTTAGCAGACATACAGCTAACAATATCTCAGCAATTTCAAACCTTACTAGCGCGCTATAGCTGTGATTGGTTGTGACAGACATCTACTCCCACTACAACCATTTTACTATTGGCTGTAGAGGGCGAATTCTCCCATTACCCCTCGTATAATTTAATTTGTTGTATTTATATATTTTATTAATGCACATTATATGCCAATGTTGTAATTATAATTGAATATTGTGTAATGTGTTTCTCTGTGTGTGTGTGTGTGTGTGTGTGTCTGTGTGTGTGTCTGTGTGTGTGTCTGTGTGTGTGTGTGTCTGTGTGTGTGTGTGTGTGTCTGTGTGTGTGTCTGTGTGTGTGTCTGTGTGTGTGTCTGTGTGTGTGTGTCTGTTTGTGTGTGTGTGTGTGTCTGTGTGTGTGTGTGTGTCTGTGTCTGTGTGTCTGTGTGTGTGTGTGTGTCTGTGTGTGTGTGTCTGTGTGTCTGTGTGTGTGTGTGTGTGTGTGTGTGTGTGTGTGTGTGTGTGTGTGTGTGTGTACCCTATCAACTTTCACCGGTAAAGTGTTGTCCAGGATCAATTTTGGACGCTTGTGTTTGTTATTGGTATTTCATAGGTTCCCAGCGATGCCACGAGTAGGTTATTCCGCTTCCGACTTCACTCTGCTAATTAACTTCAAATTTGAATTCAAAATTTAAACCGGGGCTAACGTATTTTACAGGAACCCAGGGTTCTACTTATTAAGGAGGACCAAAATGGATCGCTCACCGTCAACACTTAAGTGATGGCCGCAGAGCTTTCCATCTATATCTCTCCCTCGTATAATTTAAACTTCAGAGCCGGAGATATGGCGGCTAGGGTATAGGAATCTTAACCTTCTACCACACCAAGTGCCTCCTCCTAAGTTCTATGGTTGGATAACTTTACATTTTAAATTATTTCCAAGCTTCAACTAAGAGGCATGTGGTTGGAAGTAGGCATGGTTGAGTTGTTGGCGTGAATTTGAAGAGCGGTGGAGTAAACCTACTCAGCGCTGATTCACCTAGGTTCTTATCAGAGCCCTCAAGTGTTTGCGTGTAGATCCTCATTTCGATATCGTGTGACGAGAGTACGGTCAAGTAGTACTGTGTTGTGCCATAATGCCACGCATTCAGTATGCAACTCACTTCAGATAGGCCAACGACCTCTTTGTAGTAGACTAACTTTTTTTTTCGGTCTACAATCAATAATGGAATTCAAATTTGTTTTACTGTGTGAATTATGTATTCAGGACTTTCCCTTTTACATTCATATCGATTTACAGATTGTCTCAAAAAACATTTCACAACTCATTAAAGAAATCAAAGCTTCTCGTATTTAATGCCCCCTCTATACATCCCATCGAATGCAGAGAGATTAGATTATTTATCCGTGTGGTTAAGACCATTTACACTTGTCATCCGAACTTCATACAAAAACATCATCATCAACAATCACGGATTAAGCCCATTTGGCTTGTTCCGGTCTCATAGATTCTCATTCAAAAGTTGGATCCATCTCTTCTTCGGTCTACCAACATTCCTGCGTCCTTTTGGTTTGTATTTATGTATAATTTTGGGAATTCGATCATCTTCCATTCTTTGAACATGTTCTTTCCATTTTTTCTAGATTATTTTATTCTATCTAAGAGTTTAAAGATATTTAGCCCATTTCTAATATCTTCACTTCTTCTGTTATCTACAAGTTTGCAATCAGCCACACTTCTCAGAAATCTCATTTCAGCTGCTTCTATGATCTTCTCTTCTCTTTTAGTTAAAACCCAAAATTCACTACCATACAGTAGTAAGGTGACTGCCACTACTTTATAACATTTTAGTTTTGTTTCTTTTCTTGTGTTTTTAAATATCCTTTTGATTGTTCCACATATATAATTAAATTTATTAAGTTTGTTAAATAGATCTTCATTTTTAAAATAGGAGATTTCATAACCCAGGTATTTAAAATGGTTCACTTGTTCAATGGGTTTCCCCTCCAGAATTATTTTAGCTCTTACGGTATCTGATCCCTTAAAAGCTAGGATTTTCGTTTTACTTATTGATATTTTGAAATTATATTTCTGTATAATGTTATATCTAAAGTCATGGCTTTCCTAGGAAAAGACCCAGTTCGCAGTAAAATTGTTATTAATAATAAAATATTAGAACAAACCAACACATTTAACTATCTCGGATACCAAGTTACATACGAAGAAGAAAAAGGTTTTAGTCAAAAAATTAAAAAAATTAACAGAGTAACAGGAATTATAAATAATATTGTCAAGCCAAACACAGTACAGCAACACACACGAACTAGAATTTATAAAACACTGACCAGACCCATATTATGTTACGGCAGTGAGGCCTGGACAATTTGCAGTGTAGATGAACAAAGACTAACTGCGGCAGAAATGAAATGTATGAGACGTACTGCGGGCTATTCAAGGGCAGACCATAAGAGGAATTCTGAGGTTCTCAAAGAATTACACACAGAATCAGTCATGGAATATGTACAAAAATACAGAAACAACTGGAAATCTCACGTACGAAGAATGAGCAGAACAAGAATACCACGTCAGATCTTAAATTACCAGCCACCAGGCAAGAGATCTTTGGGCAGACCCTTCAAACGTTGGATTGAGACCGTAACAGACCACTAGGTCTATCACATGAAAGGAAGAAGAAGAAGATAATGTTATTTAACTGAAAGAGCGATTTCTGTAGACCATCTTCTGAACTAGATATTAGAACTTGGTCGTCTGCAAAAAGTAAGGTATCTTTAACATTTTGGTTTGGTCATTTGGGTTTTATTGATAATGTGTAAATATAATTAATCTTTATAAATTCAAATGAGTGAGAGTCTGTCTGTATCTTTCTTGGAGTCAAAACATACCTGATCGATTTGAATGTTATTTTTTTCAATCATTTAGCGAATTTTTCTGGGACAATTAACATATATAACATATTACCTTGCATGCTATAGGGGCGGAGTAAAAAAATAATAATAATAGCTTTATTTTACCTGGCAGAGTTAAGGCCTTAAGGCCTTGTCTACCTCTCAACCAGGTTTAAAAAAAAATACAAACAAAAAATAGTCTTAAATCTAAATTACAATATATATATAAACGATTACAAGTTATGAATACAATACAATTAATATTTATAATGTATTTTGATTTACTCTAAATTTAACGAATTAAATGTATAATATGTACAAGATATATAAAAAAACGAGGAAAAGATTAATGACATAGTATAAAATTAAATAAATAGAGAAAAATTAATTATTAGACAACAGGTAACTGTATAAGCGTGACTTAAAGGTACCAGTGTGCGGCAACCCTGATATCTTGAGGAAGGAGATTCCAGGAGCGGGCAGAGGCTACTGTGAAGGAAGTAGAATAGGAGTAAGTGCTATGAAGAGGAATTGTTAGCAGACTGCTATCTTGTGATCTAGTGTCAATATTGTGGTAAGAGGATAACTTCTCAAATCTGGACGCCAGGTAAGTAGGGATGTAGGAATTCAGAAGCTTGAAAAGTAGTGAAAGAGAGTGCAATTTACGTCTGTCAGTAAGACGGAGCCAAGAGAGGTTATTAAAGTGTTCGGAAATATGGTCATAACGGCGGATATTGAAAATGAATCGAACGCAAGCATTATGAACACGCTGCAGTCTCTGCGACAAGTCATAGTTTAGATCATTATATATAATGTCACAATAATCGAAGTGTGGTAACACAAGATTCTGCACAAGGATTTGTTTTGACGAAACTGGGAGAAAATTCTTTAAACGTCTAAGATAATGTAAGATGGAGAAAGTCTTTTTACATATGTGTTTCACTTGTGTTTGCCAGGTTAAATTTGCGTCTAGATGTAGTCCAAGATCTATTACTGAAGAAGAATAAGGGATAATTATATTATTTATAGTAATGTTTGGAAGTGTAGATATGTCAAATAATGGGCATCGGTGCACTAAAAAAGTAGCCTTTTGGACGTTTAAGTAGATTCAGCTGCGTAAACCATGACAAATACACCAAATTAATGTACGCAGAATTGAATATCTAAAAAAAATTCTACAAAAAATTTTGGGCAGCATATGTCTATTTTTACGGATAACTCACAATAACCAATTTTGTCTTTCAGCTCATTGATACCAAGAAGATCTGGATATATGGATTATTGGCCTACGCTACATAATCAGCACGGAGTATCAAAAATAATATCGACATAAATGTATAGTTATTTTTCATTTTAATTATTCAACTAAACATAACGTATTTAATTTATTTAGGCATATCAGCGCATGCCTGGTATTGTACTATTTTTCATGTGTTTCATGGCATATTTAACATTAATATACAAAAATAGTTAAATTGTCATGCTATATGAGCCATACAAATAAAAATATATAAAATCTAGCTATTATTCTACAAATAAGAAGCAAGTTTAGTGCCCTCTCCATTCCCTTATAAAAATGTCACAACGTATCAACCCCAGCAATGTAACCAGTACAGTTGTGCAGAATACACTAAACAATTGAATGGCCCCTAAAAGAAAAAAAATAAAGAAACAACACAAGTATAACCTAAAATTATTGTTCGATTATATAATCAATAGGTCTATAGTGTATCAGTATCTAAATTATCGAAAGTGCTTCCACCGTTGGTAAATTCTTAGGAGAAAAATTATTATTGCCGTCAAAGAGTGACCCGAACGAAAAACTTTGTTAATTAAATGAGAAAAAAGATAACATTTCCTACTCTATTTCACTTTTTACTTTACTTTACTGTTTATTATGAAAAATAAGGAGGAGGTACGTAGATGTAAACCAACAAGATACCTTCGCCGAATGTACAGGAAAACGCTCACTGTGTTTACAAAGAGACCTAAAACACGTCTGGGGAAAAGAATCGGATATACTCAACCTAGGATTTAAGGAGAGATCAGGGCTTGCTTGGTTTAGGCTAGGGGCATGGAAATTTCTAAAAATTAGCGACGATCACGATATGCGAATATGTCCAATGTGCGGGAACTTTGAAGATGAGATACATATATTAGGAAAATGTAATGATTTAGAATATTGGAGACGTCAGTTATTACCGGAAAGATTTCTAAATTCAAATCGGGAAAGATTGGCATGCTACGAGTTATTGGTAAATCCAGAAAATTGGATAAACCTCGGTAAATTTCTGGACAAAACGCGAAAAATAAGGACAACACTCATTCATGAATAAATATATGTTATCAAAATGCAATACATTAATTATTAACAATTATATATAAATTAATTAGTGTATAATACTATTGTGTTATTATTTAATTGTAATATTAATGTGTTTTCTTTATGTAATTGTAATGTTAATGTTTTTTAGTGTATAATGCTATTGTGTTATTATTTAATTGTAATATTATTGTGTTTTCTTTATGTAATTGTAATGTTAATGTTATTTAGTGTATAATGCTATTGTGTTATTACTTAATTGTAATATTATTGTGTTTTCTTTATGTAATTGTAATGTTAATGTTTTTTTAGTGTATAATGCTATTTGTGTTATTACTTAATTGTAATATTATTGTGTTTTCTTTATGTAATTGTAATGTTAATGTTTTTAGTGTATAATGCTATTGTGTTATTACTTAATTGTAATATTATTGTGTTTTCTTTATGTAATTGTAATGTTAATGTTTTTTAGTGTATAATGCTATTGTGTTATTACTTAATTGTAATATTATTATTGTGTTTTCTTTATGTAATTGTAATGTTAATGTTTTTTAGTGTATAATGCTATTGTGTTATTACTTAATTGTAATATTATTGTGTTTTCTTTATGTAATTGTAATGTTAATGTTTTTTTAGTGTATAATGCTATTGTGTTATTACTTAATTGTAATATTATTGTGTTTTCTTTATGTAATTGTAATGTTAATGTTTTTAGTGTATAATGCTATTGTGTTATTATTTAATTGTAATATTTTTATTGTGTTTTCTTTATGTAATTGTAATGTTATTGCTGTTTTTGTTTATTTTTCTTTACACTAGTACCAATTATTACTTTATTGTAACGGACTGTCAACAGCACGTACGGCTTACTGCCCGTGCGACCCATATTTGTAAATAATATTGTAAATATCTTACTTTTTGTCTAATAAAGTCCTACTACTACTACTACTATTATTAGGATACTACATGGTATCTTATTTTAAGAGAGGAGAAACGCGGGAAGTTTCATTGGCTCCACTCCCCATGGCAGTAGAAATTTACTCATCGAATTTTTGCTGTATGGGATTGGTGCCCATCTATAAACGTGAGAAATTTGGGTAGCTACAAGAAAACAAACAAAACCAGCTTTAACGTTTGGGGAACCCTACATTCTGGTCACATATAACCTCTAACGTAATTGGTACATATGGATGAGAAGCCAACATCCGTCAGGTAGGCCAAAGGCCTTGTAGGTCAGTCGCGGCATTAAGTTTAGAAATGATTACGAATATTCAAAAATAAAACTTACGTATATATATAAACTTCGCCATGGCCGGTCCCAAGCCCGGACGAGAAAGGAGGAGGGGAGGAGTAACAACCTCGTTAAAAAAACAGGGTTCAGTTGGCTCCGACTGATAGTACTCTGTAAGGGCCCCTAGCCAGGGTTACGGTGAAGACCTCAACGGCAGAGTCGGCGCAGAAGGAGTCCTTCATAACGGCGGATCTGGCGGAAGAGGCAACCCTATCTCTAAGGGAAATTGAGAAACGCTGCCTTGCGGTGAAGAGGGATCTTCAAAGGCTATGGGAGGAAAACCCAGACAGAAATTTTCTTGGTCCTCCAGGTTGGGGGTTTATGCTGTGGGCCAGCTCCCCACACATTAGAAAAAAAAATGCTAAAAGACCAAATCAATGAAAGCCGGACAGAAAATAGTACGAAAGACAAAAGCAACGAAAACGGACATTGAATATAGGCACGTGGAATATACGAGGAATTAGAAACAAAGTTAATGAAGTAGCAGGAGAATTATTTCAGAATAATATAGATATATATTGGTAAAACATTGGTGGAATCTGTTGCAACGTATGGAAGTGAGGTATGGACAATCAATAAGTACTACAAGAATAGACTAATAGTTCTAGAAATGGATTATTTACGCAGAAGTGCCAGATAGTCAAAATTAGAACATGTCACAAATAAGGAAATTAGAAACATAATGAAAGCAGAAGAAAGCATAATTGAAAGAATTGAGGAGAAGGAATTAAAGTGGTTAGGACATGTTTTAAGAATGGAAGATGAGCGATGGCTGAAGCAACTATATGAATGGCATCCGAACAGAAAGAAGAAAAGAGGGAGACCAAGGTTAACATGGAAGGATAACATGAAGACAGTAATGCAAGCTAGAGGGCTAAGCATCGAAGATGCCCAAGACCGCAGGCTTTGGAGGTTTGGCACGGGAAGACGGCAGCAGCTGTAAAAAACCATATATATATATATATATATATATATATATATATATATATATTAACCAAAGAGAGACGAACAGATTAGTGGAGAAAACATAACAGTGAACTATATGGTGTCTATGGTAAGAATAACTAAATCCCGTATTCTGCGATGAATAGTTCATACGTAAAAAAGTGTAATGGAAGTGGGGCACTGAAACTTATTGTAGAAAAGTTGGAGGGAATGCAACTAGATAGGTTTGTCAAGAATGAGGATGGAATGCCGTAAAGGTGCAAATTTTTCTCTCTAGCCGTCTGAAAAATACTCTAGAGACGATTCAGTATTGGTGGACTAGTGTTCACTATGCTTCCCTCTGGTATCAAGGTTAGTAGTTTTAAAACAGGTCAGGGTAGGTGGATTTTTCAGGATAAGGAACTAAATCCGTCGTATCGTAAATTTACGATAAGAAAAAAAAAGAGGCGTCTGAGCAAAATTCGTCGGCCTTTCAGGCCCACATTTAAATTGCGAAGCTAAATGATCTTATTAATTAAATAATTATAAAAACAAATATTTTATTTTATTTTATTTTATTAATAAATATGGATTTTCATCAAGTAAACACTAACTCAATTGATTATTTAAATGACCTTAGCTGTTAAATGCGTCGTTAAATAGTATATTGCGATGCAAGGTTGTGAAGTGGTTTTTACAGAATCGAGGAAAAATGTTTAAAACCCGAGCGATAGCGAGGTTTTTAATTTCCGAGATTCTGGTAAAACACTTCACAAACTTGCGTTGTACATTATTTTTTGCGCAATGTGTTTTCAAAATAACAAATAATAGTAAAATAATAACATCTTTGTTGGAAATATTTGCGTTCATGATAAACAATTGACTAATGTTAACAGTGAGGGCAACGTTTATTAGTTGAAACAACAGGAGGCCTTGAGAACAATTTTTGATAACATGGCCGCAAGTACGTATTTATTGTTTTATATTGTTTCAAATACAGTTCACTTCATTTAAAATGTAATGATTTGTTTCGTATAATGTATATTAACACTAGCTTTTGGATATTTTCTGTATATACATTGTACGTAGTAAACATAGAGGGCAGTGGAATTACTTCCCGCACGTGGGTGTAAATGTAATATTACAGTATAGTTATTTAGGTTGGCAACCCCGAAATGTAGGAAGTTGAACTTTCAATGATGGTCGCCATTCCTGGTAATTACGACAAAATGCACTATCGCGCAAAAAATAATTTTACAAACTACTTGAAAAAGAGGCATCTGGACAAAAACTGTCGGTACTTTCATGCCCACATTGTAATTTCAAAGCTAATTACCTTAACTGTTAAAGAGTCGTTTAAGAAAATAAACAATTATATACAAGACCTGTCTGGAATAATTTAGTTACGCCATGAAAATTATTTATCTTCTCCTGGAGGATTAGATTTATAGAGATGGGTTCGGGGTTTAACGCTCTAACACGACAACATTATTTTAGTTTCTTTGTATCACCCATTTTCACTTTATGGAATGAATGAGGTGAAATCTACTCTAGGTGATATGGGCCTATAGTCTGTTTCGGTGTTCCTGATTCGACACACATCCAACATCCATATACCCAACATACTTCATACTAACATTTATTTCGATTTAGCCCAACCCCTTGAGGATAGGCTACAACCTTCCCTTTGGCTATATTCTCCTAATTTGACACACAGGCTCGGAGTCATGAGGAAGTAGAGTGTCCCACTAGCTTACCGAAATTACATAATTTAAATATTTGTATTTTGATAAATCAAATTACGCATACCAAGAAGAATGTATAATAATAAACCAAAAGGGAGAACAATGTTGGGAAGACCATTGAAGAGATGGAAAGACCAATTCGACCTATAATGAGATCGGAACAGGTCATTGGGCTTAATCCTTGTTGTTGTTGATGATGATGATGATGATGATAAATCAAATTATTTGTTCCTAGCATCAGTTGAGATGAGAGGTGGAATGAAATGAATGAATGGAGATGAAATTACATGACGAGGGAGGGAAAAGAAATGGAGGATGTTGGTGGAACAAAATTTGGGAAACGAGAGAACTCCAAGAAAAACTCGACAAATGCTAGTGAGACCCAACCACCAATATCGCTCCGGAAGCAGCAGGATTCGAACCTGAGTTCTTGCGGGCGCTAGGCACATGAGTCGGCTTCTCCTGGAGGATTAAAGACTATACCTATTCCGAACTAAGTTCTAGTTGTAATGTAAACAAACCAGATGTATGACTGCATTTTCATTCGTCTAATAACGATTTTACCTTTAAGCGTGTAGGGAAATGTAATTCGCTCTCAAACACTCAAAATGAAGGAAATAAGAAGAATAAAAGTATATATATATATATATATATCATCTAGTCTATATAAGGTATATGGGAGAATCTTAAAACATATATTATATTAATTAAGCATTGTTTTATTCTTACGCATGCGACAATCCAGAGTAGGTTGAGATTTTTGACCATTTTTCTGTAGAATTTCTTAAAACATAGGAAAGTAAAACATTTGAAAAGTAGAAAGAAACACATTGTTTTGAATATCTTCAGACAGTTTACTGTAAAATATCCTACATTAGCCATTAAGGATGTGGTGAAAATATCAGCAGAAATTACAGGTGAGTCACCATGGAACATATATTCTGCTCGTAGACCTAATAAATTTACAAATAAAAGATGTCTATCGACATCATGGAAAAAGCGTAAACGTCTGATTAGATAAGCCCATATATATCACAAGACCACGATGACATAGAATATATGGCTAAAAAAACTAAAAGAAGAATAGGCCTATGAAAAATGGGGACTTATATAAATATTGTGAAAACTAAATATCTATGTTTAGGAGAAAAAATATAAAATATAAACTTCACCAATGGAGAAGAACTAAAACCTAAGTTGAATGAACTTATTTAGGAACAAAATTAGACCATACAGGCGATAACACGGTGGAAATTAAAAATAGAATCGCACAAACAAAAGAAGCAATAAATGCTTTAAACCCTGTTTGGTGGAGCAAAAATATTACAAAAAAACAGAAAATTACAAATATATCAAACCATAATCAGCTGGATAATCTAGAATGGATAGAATACGAAATAAAGAAATAAGGGGAATTATGGGTGTACAAGAGGAGCCGGACATCATAGACATTATAGAAAAGAAAAGATTACAGCGGTGTGGCCACGTCAGAAGAATGCCAGAACAAAGATTGCCTAAAATTGTTATGGAATGGTCCCCAATAGAAAGGAGGAAGAGAGGAAGACCGAAGAAAACTTGGACAGAAGGGGTACAAGCAGCTATGAATATCAGAGGATTGGAGGAAGACCAATGGATGGAGAGAGAGGAATGGTGTTTGGTTTCCGGAGGACGGCGGCAGCTGCCATGATACCGGATGATGATTATGATGATATATATATATATATATATATATATTGTCATAAATAAGCAACAAATGGAGGAAGTTCCTAACTGTTATCATCTTACCTTGTATTCAGTCTTATTTCCCGTAAAATACGATGTTGTCCATGAACACTCTTTCTATCGACGACAGTTCCGTGCACAATTCAATCATATGGCGAGTAAAAATAGCACCACGGTTCCCCCAATAGACGAAGTCGGAAGAGCAATACCTTATGCAAGTTCGTTTACACTGGAATTTAGCTCGGAATTAGTACAGCGTTCACAAAACAAAACTATAAATGCACGAGTAGGTCTATGGATTGTAACTATGAGTTTAAATAAGACCCAAAGAGTAAAGTATCGAGAAGTGGCCTTCCCATTTAGTGGTTGTGGAGAGTGAGACGTTATTTGTGATAGCTGGGGAATCGTGACATCAGTAAAGCCATTAACTGGGCAATAACACGGTTATGAGCAACCCCATCTTGCGCCAGGAAGATTGCAATTTCCAGTAAATGACCGGCCTTGGAAATGTAAACACTGCCACACCATCAGTACGTTAGAAATGTTTAACTTCGTACTAAATGTGTGTTTTTTTATTCCTTGTATTTGTTTCTTTTTCTTACACTCTAATTCAACTCAGAAAGTTATTACGGGCTACGCCAATTTCCCCCTACGTACAGGGGGTAGATGTTGCCAAACTCATAATAACTGTATTTGTATGTTTAGGGAGGGGTGGAGGGGCAAGGTCAGCAGTACGTTTTCCAAGTCTATGTACTATACATTTAAAAACATAGTTTTTCTTTTACGGCATGCAGACTAGTTTTATAGTAAATATGAGAGTCCACACTTTCACACAGGATAGTACAGGTCCGCATGAGCTCAGTGACAAGTGGTAACTGTTTTTTTCTTTAAGAGGGGCTGGCTTGGATGGCTACAACTTACAACTCTGTACCTGCTGTGTTCCATACTTCAGTTTTATTTAAGGATTTCTCTCAAGAAAATACTGTTAAAATGGGAACCCAGTTCCCTATTCCAAACACACAGTAACTTTCTGGATTGAATCTGACTGTAGTTCATCCTATTGATTTGTAGGTACCTTTACAGTACGTGCCCCATGCCTCTCGGGCCTTACAGGGCACGACCTGTCGAGAGAAAATGTTCAAACTTTTGAACCCATATGAGGTGGTTAGAAGCAAAGGGAAGTAAGTAATTTTATTTCGCAAAAACGAGTTTAGCGCATAATTATATTCTTGAAGCATTATTTGATTTAGCGACAAAGGTATATAAGTGTAAGCGTTAGGAGTAGATGAAGTATGGTTATTTTCAATTACCTTTAAATCTGTTTTTCTCAATATTGCAAAACTCACTTGCATCGCTTTACTTACAACCGCCTCTCAAATATTTTTTGACCATACCAAGGAGGTGGAAAATTTCCCCATATGAGTGATTAATTCAATACCGGGTCACCTCCGAGACAACACGAACATTTAATATAAGTTACACACCAGTCAATAATGCAGCATATTCTTATCAAACAAGGGGACTATGATATGGATAGTTCTGATAGCCAAATTAGGTCGGGAACTATAGTACAGTTATCCTACTACATACCATAGCAGGTCATTGGGATATGCTTGCATATTTTTAGACGATCGGTACGATGTAAAATCTGAATTGTACCTTATGTGACGACCATCTTTAACTCTAGAATATATGTCTGGTACTCAATTTCGTTTGAGTGTCATGATGCCGCCGGAAATTTTAGGCCACTTTAAAAATCCTGGCCCTATCATGATTTGAAACAGCGATCTTTCGGCTTGATTATGACGTGCCCTCGTTCAAAACTACATGGACCTAAAAGTTTCTTGATATTTGTCTTATAGGTGAGTAACCCCTCCCCCCCCAAAAAAAAACCTTACTCTGAAAACTTGTCCCAATCGGGTATAGAACCCAGGTCCGCTGAGGCAACGATGTTACTCCGAGACTACAGTGGCATGGTTCCTTTACTCCTGCAATTAATGTTTTTCTGTTGTTGACAAGTCTACTAACAATTTAGGAATATGGTATTCAAAGAGATGGAAAAAGTGAAAAATAAAAGTATCCTCAACTCGTGTCGAACTCAGGTATCGGGTCGACTCTACATTATAGAAGTCTGTGAATTACAAGAGGGCCGGCCCATCACTCCTGACGCACCGTCACAGGGGCGGATGAACGAAATAAAACGAAATGGATGAGATGAGTATGATGAAATGGTGGAATGAAATTTGTGACAGGGGAAAACGGAAGAAACCCCGATAAAAACCTGTCCAATCTCCGTTTCGTCCACCACAACACCCACCTGGTGTGACCGAGACTCGATCTCGGGACCCCAACGGTGAGAGGCGAGCGTCTGACCGCTTGCGCCACGGATCCGCCTAAAGAGATGGAACAGCTTGGAATCTTCTAAACCTGCCAGTCATTGGAAATTTTGGATGACATATATTTAAAGAGATGGAACAAATTAAATCCAAAATGTCCAATGAATGGCAGGTTTATAAGGTCCAAGGCTTACCAGTAAGCTGTTGGCAATATTCATATATAATATTATAATGATATTGTAATATGATAACTCCGCCATGGCCGGTCCCAAGCCCGGATGAGAAAGGAGGAGGTGGAGGAGTAACAACCTCGTTAAAAAACCTGGGTTCAGTTGGCTCCGACTGATAGTACTCTGTAAGGGCCCCTAGCCAGGGTTACGGTGAAGACCTCAACGGCAGAGTCGGCGCAGGAGTCCTTCATCAAGACGGATCTGGCGGAAGAGGCAACCCTATCTCTAAAGGAAATAGATAAACGCTGCCTTGCGGTGTAGAGGGATCTTCAAAGGCTATGGGAGGAAAACCCAGACAGAAATTTTCCTGGTCCTCCAGATTGGAGGTTTATGCTGTGGGCCAGCTCCCCACACATTAAAAAAGACCAAATAAGTCAAAGCCGGACAGAAAAAAGTACGAAAGACAAAAGCAACGAAAACGGATATTGAATATTGGCACGTGGAATGTACGAGGAATTAGAGGAGAAGGAATTAAAGTGGTTAGGACATGTTTTAAGAATGGAAGATCAGCGATGGCCGAAGCAACTATATGAATGGCATCCGAACAGAAAGAAGAAAAGAGGGAGACCAAAGTTAACATCGAAGGAAAACATGAAGACAGTAATGCAAGCTAGAAGGCTAAGCATCGAACATGCCCAAGATCGTAGGCTTTGGCGGTTTGGCACGGGAAGGCTGCAGCAGCTGTAAAAACCCGAAGATAGATAGATAGATTGTAATATGATCCATTATTGGAACTGTGTTAAAATAACAGTATTGGAAAATGATAAATATTCATACATGCTATTTAAGTGGAAGATTACCCAGCCAGTACAAATGTGACATATTGAAAGCGTGTCGGATTCCCCAGTCTTTATAGTTAGTTTTCTCAAATTGGAGCCGTTACATATTCTAGCTACGCAAATTCCTCTTGATCCGGTCCCATATTAGCCGGATCCCAAGAGACAATTTTCCCCCTATGGATACTCATGTCGGCCGCGGTGGGTCGCGGATACAAACCCGGCCGGGATCGATGAATTTTAGGATAGAAAAATCTAAGGGACAAGCCCTCCGGGATGGACTTCAAATCGTGGATCCTGAGTCTAAAGAATTTTCAGGCTCGTAAAAGAACCGCGATCGTCTATAAAACCCTTGACTTACCATTCGACTGCTGACATCACATCCATATGTATTGATCATAGAGATGGGCGTTATTCAGTCAGAATAGGGGTGGCATGTGGTCAGCATGTCGTGTTCCTAACCGTTATAGCTGGTTTTCTCAACCAGGAGCCGCTATTTATTGTAGCTTCCCCAAATTCCTCAAGATATATCATGAGGAAAATATTCCTCAATGGGGACTCGAATCAGCACGAATCCCATAATTCTGAACCAAGGTATGATGCCTTAAACCGCTCGGCTTCGGCGCGAGACTCATGTTCTGATGGGGTCAGTATCATGGTTCTGGGGTCGACTCAGTCTAATAACGGAAATGACTACCAGACTTATCTTCTGGAGGTTAAGACGGTCGTTATGCAGGAAATACATAATGGAATAGAGTAATGGGTATTAACCATTAAACTGAAAATGTATCCTATAAGATGAAAACTAATGCGAAAAGATAACTTAATTTTATTTTAGAATCTCACAATATACCTAATAATAACAGTTACGTATCATTTCGTTTTCACTGCGGTCCGCCACATTTAAATAATTGACACGAGAAATAAGTGTATTGCCAATTTAAAGGTTAAGAAATTGAGAACCTTGGTTTGAGACTTACTACATTTACAAGTTCTGTTCCTTATCACAAAATGAAAATATATCTTTGTCAATTTAACAGGCATGCATTCATTTGTTCTGAAAGACTAAAGCCAAAATATGCACAAATCTCTATCCATGGATTAGTTTCTGGCGTAAACACAGGATCATTAAGTCTCACTTAAAATTATCTGTCATCGGATAATAAGTTGCGAGCTGCCAGAACTAATTTACATGTTGACAAATTGATAGAGGAATAGCTTTACAACTCGATTCCTGGAAAAAAAGGGATGTATTCGAGAGAAATTGTTTTTGTAATACATGTAGCATTCTCTAACTGACATTACGGTTATAACCTATTAATATATCCACTTTAACAAGAGAATGCAGGGGAAAATGTAGAAATACATCAATCTACAAAATAAAAAGAGTTTTTGCGCGATAGTGCGTTTTATCGTACTTACCAGCAATGGCGACCATTATTGCAAGTTCAACTTCCTAAATTTCGGGGTTGCCAACCTAAATAACTATACTGTAATATTACATTTACACCCACGTGCGGAAAGTAAAACCACTGCCCTCTATGTAAACTACGTACAATGTATATACAGAAAATATCCAAAAGGTAGTGTTAATATACATTATACGAAACAAATCACTGCATTTTAAATGAAATTAACTTTATTTGAAACAATATAAAACAAATACGTACTTGCGGCCATGTTATCAAAAATTGTTCTCAAGGCCTCCTGTTGTTTCAACTAATAAACGTTGCCCACACTGCTAACGTTAGTCAATTGTTTATAATGAACGCAAATATTTCCAACAAAGATGTTATTATTTTACTATTATTTATTATTTTGAAAACATCATTGCGCTATCGCTCGGTTTTTAAACATTTTTCCTCTATTCTGTAAAAACCACTTCCCAACCTCGCATCATAATATACTATTTTTTTCGCTGTATTTCAAAATCAATTTTCTGTGTTATACTGAGTCTGTGATGTAATGTTTAGCACGTCTGATCTAGCTTCCAAGGGATTTCTCAAATAATGATAAATTAAGAATAAATAAATGCCAATGTTATACCCTGGTTCTATATTGGGACGTTCATACCAGTACAATTCACTTCCATTCAATCATAATTAATATTATTCTAAATCTCTCTATTTTGAACTAGATTAGATGAGAGAAGATGAGTTCGGGTTTTAGAACCCTAATACGGCAACCTCATTTTAGGTTAATTCACTATCCATCTTTACTTTATGGAATGAATGAGATGACATCTATTCTACGATGATATAATAACCATTTATCAGTTTCCTGGATCAACACACTACAAGTATTCATACACATGACTCGTACCGCCATTTATTTGGACTGGGCCCAAAGTCTCGATGAGTGACTGCAACTTTCCCTTAGTCCCTATTCTACCCTAAGCTGACACACCGGCTCGGAGTCATGAGGAAGTACACGAGTTTGTCCTCTATTAGATCACCACAACCACAATATTTTAAAAACCTGTGGTTTACAAAACCAGACTACTTTTTATCGTGAGATGAGGTAAAAGGTAATATGAAATGAATAAATGGGGATGAAATGGCATGATGGGAGAGAGAAGAGGAGTGGACAGTGTTGGTGGGGATGAAATTCGTGAAACGGAAGACCCCGAGGAAACCCCGAAATATCCCGGTAAAACCAAATACCGATATCTCTCTGCAACCTACAGGATTCTTCATGTAACATAAATTAAGCTAATCTGCACTATCGAACCCGCATATGCATAACTGCGCGGTCAGAAGCTATCCATACATTTCTATCATGAGTTAATCTAATATATAAAAATCAATGTTTGTTTGTTTGTTTGTTTGTTTGTTCATACTTTATGTGCGGCCATACCGTTGATCCGATTGTGGCGGGGCTTTTTGCAAAATGTTCAGGAAATTCCCGGGATGAACATAGGCTATAAGAGAGTTGTGATACTCAACTCCTACGCCCTTAAAAATCACCCGTTGTAGTGGAAAACTTGAAAAAAAATAGCTCTTTTGGACGCTTAAATAGCTTACGCTGCCTAAACCATAACAAATGCACACAATTAATGTACACAGAATTGAAAATCTAAAAAAGCTCTACAAAAAAGTTCGCGACAGCGGACTTCATCTTGCGCTGAACACTGGTAAATTTTATTCTCCCATCCCATTTTTGGCTTACCTACTGGGCACTTTCCCTCTGTTCTTTTTCAAAAAGCACTTACCACGTCTTCTTTCATTCCCCATCCGTGCTACTTATCCTGCTCATCGCATACTTCGAGAATTAAAGCAGTTTGTTTGGATTTCCTGGGACCTAGGTAGAGCCCGCTCAGAGATCCGAATGGGGGACTGCTTATTCTTGTTAAACACAAGATTTCAAATAATTTATGTACTTACTATAGTTTTCCACGATGTGTACGGAGAAAACGTAAACAGTCGCCTAGCTTGATTGTCATTGCATTCGGGACTTTCATTGGTTAAATACACCAGCGCCTGCTGCGTTTAACCAATGAAAGGCCCGAATGCAATGACATCAAGCTAGGCGACTGTTTATACATTTGCTCCGTACACATCGTGGAAGAACTATAGCTAATATTCAGCGTGCGTTGTTGTGCCTAAACAAATTAAATGTGTTTATATGTTTAGTTCAATAAATAAGAAAGAAAAATAATTATAAATTTAAAATTAAAATATAAAATTATGGAATATTCACCTGAAAGGTCCGTCTCCTCAACTTAATTAATCATTTAACTGTAGCGCTTTCGGGACTTGTCCCATCTTCGGCAGGATTCAAAACTGGTGTTTCATTGAAGATCTGGTAGACGGGGTTACATGTATTGGGTTCGTTTTCGTTTATCAGATTATCGTTGTTGTGAGCTGCTTTCATGATTTCCATCTCTTCGAGTACGTTTATCTTCGCTGGATTATTTTCTCTGAGCATTACTGTTGGGGTTTTTTCAATATTTAACATGCGATGTCCTTCGTGGATAACGAAGTCCCGAAAGCGCTACAGTTAAATAATTAATTAAGTTGAGGAGACGGACCTTTCAGGTGAATATTCCATAATTTTATATTTTAATTTTGAATAATATCTCAACGGAACACATCATGAACCTTATAAAAGTTAATTATAAATTTATAACGAAATTATTTTTAGATACCATGTGCTGATTATCCCGATCTTCTTGGCATCAATGAGCTTAAAGACAAAAAAATGTTTATTGAGGGTTATCCGTAAAAGAATACCCGTTGTGAGCAGCTACGCTCCCCGGGAACCTAGTAATTCCGATCATCTTGCCATCAATGAGCAGAAAGACAAAAATGGTTATTGTGAGTTATCCGTAAAAGATAGACATATATCGTCGGGAACTTTTTGTAGATTTGTTTCTAGATATTCAATTCTGTGTACATTAATTTGGTATAAATGTTATAGCTTAAGCAGCGTAAACGATTGGAAGAGTCCAAAATGTTCCGAAAAAAAACATTTTTCTTTACAAAGGGTGATTCTTAGGGGCGAAGTGGTTGAGTATTACAATTAGACTATAGCCTAAAACGTTCCCGGGAAATTCCTGAACATTTTGCAAAAATCCCCATCACAATCGGATGAACGCATAAAGGATAAAATGACAAACATTCATTTATACTTTTTTTTCGGATTGATGGATGAAATTGAACACAGAAGACTAAAATGGTATGAACACGTAAGAAGAATGCAGGATGGACTACCAAAGGCTGTCTACGCATGAAAAATTGAAAGAAGGAACAGAAAAGAAGACCAAGAACAACCTGGAAGAACAACATTCAAAATTCAATGAGGAAATTTGGTGTAACAGATGAAGACACAGAGGACAGAGAACGATGGAAAGCTATAATGGAAATCTGTGAATGTTTGTTGTAAACTGATAGTCTATAAGTCCGTAGTCATTTATAATTATTTATTTATTTTTTAATTCTCAAAATGAATGAATGAATGAATGAAATATCCATTAATCCATAGTAATTCTGCCCGAAGGCAGGTCCTTCACTGCAATCATAGCATTTACATGCTATGCTTGCAGCTTTATTAGGGAATTGTAGGTGTGATAGCTTCCCGTTGCTTTCCACGCCGGTGAAGGATAATGATGATTATGATGATAATGATAAGGATAATGATTATGGCCATATGATTTCGGGGACCGTTTGGGCCTTAAAGTTTTCCTGACATTTGTCTTACAGGTGAGGAAAAACCCTGATAAAAACCTCACCCAGAAAAACTGCCCCGACCGGGGATCGAACCCGGGCCCGCTGCGTGACAAGGCAGCATGCTACCTCAAGATCACAGCGGTGGACGAATGAAATATATATACACACACACAACTTTATTTACAAAGCCGAGTTTTGTTAAATTTAAAATAAGTTGCATTACGATTACGAACAGAAAAAAAAGTAGAGAACATTTTTAAACAGCTTTGTGTTTATGTCCTATATTACCGGATATCCTATAAAATAATATTGAGTATTGGAATGTGTGCTTTAGAATGGACTTCATTCTGTTCACAACAATTGAACGAGGCAACATAAAAAGATCAATAATGTATCTCTACCTACTATCTCTCTCTTCCTTTCTCTGTGTGTATGTGTAATGCAGTCAATGAAACAAGTTTAATTTCCTTCACATTATATTGGGACTGATTTTTAATTGTTTGCTTATTTTATTAGAACAGTAGATAGTTAATGTTACGTAGTTCGAAATCGGAACTAGAATTCTAGCAGCGGATAAAATTATCCCAGACATGTGAATGCTTATAAAAGTCTTTGACAAGATTTGTAGTAATGTACGCTAATTTTCATTAGCTATCCTTTTCTATTTTATAATGTTAATGTTTTATCGAATATACAAAGACAATAATAGTATTGGTATAAATAATTTCTTCGAGAATAAAATGGTTGGGGAATATTATGAGGATGGAAGATGAAGAACCCCCCTCAAAAAAAAAAAAAAAACATTCAATGGAACGTGTGGAACGTGGGATCAAAGACTCACAAGAAAAAAATAGTAGATGGATGGTGTAGCAATAACTTGGAATGAATGCCAATTAATAATTGAAGAAGGAAGCCAAAATAATGGAGGTATGGAGTGAAATTGTTGGCGGTATCAGGGACCACTTCAGACTGTAGAAGCACATAATGATGATGATTTATTAGAACAAGACGGTAAGGAGTTGCTATCACAATAGCTGTATCGTAGCAATATTCACATTAAACTAAATATTTTTCATTCACAATTAGCTAATATCCGGAGTGCGCTGCTACTCCTAAGTAAATGCTAATATGTTTTTACCACCAGCCTTGAGCAGCTATGCTTGCCCGGGAATCGGCTTATGCCGATCTTCTTGGTATCAATGAAAGACAAAAATGGTTAACGTGAGTTATCCGTAAAAGATAAATATATGCTGTCGCGGGCTTTTTTGTAGTTTTTTTTTTAGATATTCAATTCCGTGTACAATAATTTTCTTACTTTAAGGGAGGAAAGGAGATTACGAGTATTTGAGAATAAAGTTCTTAGGAAAATTTTTGGACCAAAGAGAGATGAACAGACAGGTGAATGGAGAAGACTACATAACAACGAACTACATGGTCTTTATAGGAAGCCAGATATAATAAGAACAGTTAAGTCCCGTAGACTGCGATGGGCAGGACATGTTGCGCGTATGGGGAATGAAAGACGTGCATGGAAACTTCTTGTAGGAAAGCCAGAAGGAAAACGCCCAGTTGGTAGACCAAGAATGAGGTGGGAGAACAACATTAACTATGATTTGAGGGAAGTAGATTATACAGGGAATGATTGGAAAGCATTAGCTCAGGATAGGGATGTATGGAGAGCTTATGTCCGTGCGGCCATGAACCTACGGGTTCGATAGTGCCAGTGAGTAAGTAAGTAAGTACAATAATTTGGTGTATTTGTTATGGTTTAGGCAGCGTAAGCCATTTAAGCGTCAAAATAGGGACTTTAATTCACGTTTTTCACTACAAAGAGTGATTTTTAGGGGTGACGGGATTTGAGTATTACGACTCTCTTATAGCCTATGTTCATGCCGGGAATCTCCTGAATATTTTGCAAAAAAAAACTCAATAAAATCAGATCAACGGTATGGCCGCGCATAGAATAAGAACAAACAAACCAAACAAACAAACATTCATTTTTATATATTAGATTAATTAATTGATATGAAGTGATTCCGTTGGTTAGGTAATCGCCTTCCACCTCTGGGTCCCGAGTCAGCGTCTTGGTCATTCTATGTGGGGATCGTGCATCGGAGACAGGGCAGTTATTTCTCGAAGTTTATCCCGTTTTCTCTTGCTGAAAATTTCATTCAACCACTTCTCCATTCTCATGTCATCCATTTCGTTTCATTAAATTTAATATCCTCCAGTGATGGTGCGACAAGCGTGGTCAGCTGGCTCCGGCTACATAACAAATTTTTAATAATGGGGGCAATATCTTGTTCCTCGACTTGTCAGTATGTCATTCAACACTAGAGTGTTTTTTTTTATTTAAAGAAGTTGGGATTAAATAATCCTTGTAGGGTACAGGGAATTTCGGTAGTTGATCCACATAGAGCGCTACAGTCTTATGTGTTTGTTATTACGAAGAGAATGACTGACGAAGTATGAACTGTTTCCAATTACATGGATGTTAAAAGCATAAGGCAAGGAAGAATTTCGAAAATTATATTTGAATGGAATGTCGAAATCAAAATAAAAAGGGGAAAACCACGAGAGTAATTGATGGACGGAGTCAGGAAGAGTAGGCCTATGAACAGAGGGTCTCTTATTGGGGATGGTCAAATTTGCAATGTTATTGTAACAGCCCACGCTTTTATCATAATTTTCTTTATAGTAATATAAATTTTAATTGGAGGATTTGGAAACTGGTTAGTCCCATTAATATTAGGGGAGCTTGACATGGCCTTTCCTCGAATAAATAATATGAGATTTCGACTTCTTCCCCCTTCTCTTACCCTTCTTCTGGCAAGAACAATAGTTGAAAGTGGGATAGGTACAGGCTTAACTGTCTATGCTCCCTTAGCTAGAAGAATTGCCCATGCGGGGGCATCAGTAGATTTAGCAATCTTCTCACTTAAAAAATCTATAATGAAGATTTGTAAACAGGATTCAAAAGAAATTTCATTGGTACAATCTCTCGTTAGGAATTCGCTATACCTAGAAATAACTGACTTTTTCCAAGGATTACCTAATCATAGACTTCAATCTAGCGGTAAACATGGCCTAGTATAGTCACATTATATAAAAATTATGTCCCCAATATTGAGGTCATTTGTTACGAGGGTGTATGTATATCATCATCATCCATGGATTAAGCCTGTTGGCTCGTTCCGGTTTCATGAAAGCTAGAATTGTTAAAAATCTCCAAGACAATCTTCTGTGTGGGAGTCGAACACTTTTCCTTCCGTGCAGTTTATAATTTAGTAATAATTTTGGAAATCTTTCTTCTGGAATTGTATCAACATGTTCTTTTCAGGCGTTCCTATGATTACTTATTCGGTCTGTAAGTTTGAAAATATTTAGTTCCTTTCTTATATATTTATTTCTTTTCTTATTCAGCAGAGTATATCCTGCTATATTTCTTAAAAATCTCATCTTAGCTGCTTCCAATCTTTGTTCTTGTATTTTAGTGATCATCCAACATTCTGATACATACATCAATACCGGAACAGTCATTACTTTATAAAATTTCATTTTTGTTTCTTTTCTTGTGTTTTTAAGAGTTCTTTTAATAGTGTCACACATTAGATTAAATTTATTTATTTTATCATTAATGTCTTCATTTTAACATTTTATCACAAATTGAAACCTAGATATTTAAAACTGTTCACTTGCTCTAACATTTTATTATGAACTAGCGTACCCGGCAGACGTTGTCCTGTCCGCAAGTTCAATTCTCATGTCATGGGCGGACGATAAAAATATGTTACTTTTTACCATAAAATTCAGAAATTAGGACATAATTAGATATTATTAAATAAGTTCGCAAGAAAACCTCTTACAGCCTTCTGTTGTGGCTCAAGAAGTGTGAATGATGACGTCACATTGTCATAATCATTAGAATTGTACCCTCCTTTGCAGATAAGCTAAGAACCGTCATATAACAATTATATTAGAGTGAAAAAAAGATAAATTGATGAGAGTGAGTCAAAACAGTTATTTCCCCCCCCCACCTAGATTTCATTTCTGACCCATACTGGCCGACATTCCATAAGAATGTTTTTTCCTCCGAAGAGACTCGAACCAGCGAAAGTCCCGTAGTTCTGCGCCAAAACTCCTTGCCTTAACCACTCGGCTACGGCGCGAGACTCTTGGTATTAATGAAAGATAAAAATGGTTTTTGCGAGTTATCCGTAAGAGACAAACATATGCTGTCGCGGACTTTTTTGTAGAGCTTTTTGAGATATTCAATTCTGTGTACATTCATTTTGTGTATTTCTTATGGTTTAGGCAGCGTAAGCCATTTAAGCGTCCAAAGGGCTACTTTTTTCACGTTTTCCACTACAAAGGGCGATTTTTAAGGGTGTAGGAGTTGAGTATCACAACTCTCTTATAGCCTATGCTCATCCCGGGAATCTCCTGAACATTTTGCAAAAACCCCATCACAATCGGATCAACGGTATGGCCGCGCATAAAGTACGAACATACAAATATACAAACAAACAAACATTAATTTTTATATATATATATATTATGAATTACTATTTTTGCTCTTAAATGCTTTAAATGCTAAAATTTTAGTTTTATTCTTCGAAATCGAAATTTTTAAAATTGTAATTGACACTTATTTTTTTCCAAATTAAATAAATAAATAAATAAATAAATAAATATATATATATATATGCGCTTCTTACGATCATTGTTAGGAGTTAATAGACTGGATCACCAAAGGAACACTACTATCAGAGGAAAACTTGGAGTAGCAAGTTTAAATGAAGATATCCAAAGATACCAACAAGAATGGAAAAATCATCTGAGAAGAATGGCAAGAAATAGACTTCCAAAATTGGCATTCCAATATACCCCAACTGGACATAGGGACCAAGGAAGACCAAAACATCGGTGGAAAGATCAAGACCATCTTCGCTAGGTTTACCGTACAGACCACATGGCCTAAAATGAATTTGTTCATGATGATATATATATATATATATATGTGTGTGTGTGTGTGTGTGTGTGTGTGTGTGTTTGTGTGTAAGGATATGTAAGAATATATATATATATATATATATATATATATGTTATAATTAAATGTTTAACATTGAGCAATGCAAGCTTAATATGGTATGATAAGTTCCGGGTTCGAATCCCGTCCAGGCATTTATTTTTCTTATCATACCATATATATATATATATATATATATATATATATATATATATATATATATATCAGAATATGTCAATATGCAGTATATAAACCATTTTAGTTACAAAAACCGACGATATTTATAAAATTATAGAGAATTCTCTAATGAATAGACCTACTATATTATCTGAGCAAACAATTATAAAGGTGTGGTCTGATAAATGAAGCTTCATTTAAAAATTCGCAAATGAATAGGCCTCGTTCTATATTATCTAAGTACACAATTATATAAAGGTGTGGTCTGATAACTAAAGATTCGTTTTAGAATTCGCTAATGAGTACATTCTATGTTATCTAAGCAAACAACTATTTAATATTCTTTATACCTGTCTTATAGCTAACCGAGATTTCTAACAACCAACAATTAATCTTCATTTGCAGTGGCCAATTCCATTTGACGTTTATAAATAGAACAAGAAATATCTAACGAGAGTATCGATTGTTAGGTATTGCGTTTACTAAAACACCGCTCCTTTCTTCCAGGTTATATCAACACAAGATAACCGCTATATTGGAATATAATTGAAAAATCCATATAATCTTTAACAATTTTGCCATTACTAGACAAGGAAAGACCTTGAATGTTACGTGTGATTACAGGAGTTTGCAAACTGTGAGACGCAACTCCAAGGGAAAATAAATTATCTAAATCAGAATAGTCAAGACACCCCAAAAGGAAAAATCGGTACCTGACTTGGGCTGTAAGAACTACAGGATGGATGGAATGTTGAGTTTGTTAATGAACAAATTAAACCATTAAGAGTAGGGGCTAAACTGAAAACATAATGGGAAAATTTTCAATGATCTACCGGATGCAATTTTTTTTCCCCCCAATGACATTCGGATGCAATTTTTTTTTCTCACAATGACATTTGGATTACTTACTTACTTACTCACTGGCACTATCGAACCCGTAGGTTCATGGCCGCGCGGACATAAGCTCTCCATACATCCCTATCCTGAGCTAATATTTTCCAATAATTCCCTGTATAATCTACTTCCCTCAAATCATACTTGATGTTATTCTCCCACCTCATTCTTGGCCTACCAACTGGGCGTTTTCCCTCTGGCTTTCCTACAAGAAGCTTCCATGCAAGTCTTTCATTCCCCATACGTGCCACATGTCCTGCCATCGCAGTCTACGAGACTTAACTGTTCTTATTATATCTGGCTTCCTACAAAGACCATGTAGTTCATTGCTATGTAGTCTTCTCCATTCACCTGTCTGTTCATCTCTTTGGTCCAAAAATTTTCCTAAGTACTTTATTCTCGAATACTTGTAATCTCCTTTCCTCCCTTAAATTAAGAGTCCATGTTTCGCACCCATATAATATAACTGGTAGAATAATAGTTTTATATATTTTCAGTTTAACGTTTTTTGAAAGGAGTTGGTACATCAAGAGTCTGTGCAATGCATAATAGCACGCATTTCCAGAATTGAGCCTATGTTTAATTTCCTTGTGCATCTCATTCCTATTTGTGATTATTGTTCCTAGGTATTTGAATTCAGCCACTTCCTCAAAATTTGGATTATCTGACTTAATTATCAAATACAGTAAAACTTGTTTAATCCGGAACGTGAATAATGCGGAAATCTGTCCAATGTGACCAAATTTATTGATCCCAGCGATATAATAGTAATTTTACGTGTATTTATTTTGCATAAAACGGAATCTGTCCAAAGCGGAAATGGAAATATATTCCTACGCAATTCATGAAAAAACGTAAAGCGGAAAGACAGAAAAATAGATTAGTTTCCACTTCATTATATTCCCGTTAGACAAAAAAAAAAAAAAGAAAAAAAGGAATGATTCCCGCCGCCGGGTGAATTAGAGATTCTACCAGTATCTGAAATGTTATTTCGGTCTCACTGCACACCCGTTATGCGAAATAGCGATACCTGTTTTACAAATAATCATTGCACTATAAATATTAAATTAGTTTAAGTTCTGAGACCGATCTTTCTCGGGTGGCGTTTTGAATTTACGGAATAAAGATGTCTAAAACATACGTATCATTGTCATTAAACGAAAAGGTGAAAGTGATTGAAGATAAATCTCCAAATTTCCGGACCGATGCTCCAAAGTCAAGCTCTAGCTGTTGCTAAATCCCTAGGGAATAACGATTTCAAGGCATATTTAGATTGGCTGGACAGTTTTAAAAGACGAGACTATGTAGTGTGGAATCAAATTTGAGGGGAATCAAAGGATGTAGACGTAAGTGTAGTTAGTGAGCGGAAACCGAAACTACATGCTTTAATTTCAGGATACAGATATTTTAACGCTGACGAAACGGGACCTTTTTTTTTCGCGTGTTATCGTCGAAGTTGCTCATACATAGTATACAGTAAAAGCTCCTAATTCGCAGGGGATATGTTCCGCAAATATGCCGCGAAAACAGGAACTGCGAATATGGAATGGTAATTTGTATGAGTATATAGGGGATACGTTCCAAGGTTACAGAATAAAATAAAAATTATCAATATAAAAATCAATTAACGAGAGATTTTGAACAATTTCTATTAATTATTGCTGTCAGGTTTAGCACGGACATAAAGAACTTAGTATTTTTTTCCCTGTTTTGTCACTTTTAAAAGATCTTTCAATTAAATTGATATTCAACTGTGAATTCTTCTTCTTCTTCTTCTTCTACTACAAGGTTTAGGCTATGCAGCCTGTTCCGGCGAAGTTAAAAGTGGAGTCCATCTTCTACGTGGTCGGCCAACATCTCTTGTTCCTCTGGGATTCTACATGAAGGTTCTTTTTGGTATTCTTTCGTTGTTCCTTCTCATTAAGTATTCTGTCCATTTCTTATTACTTTCGCTGATTTTATCTTCAATTTTATATATATTTTATTCTTCTCGTATATTTTCATTCCTTATTCTATCCGCTTTTGTGAATCCTTTCACATTACGTAAAAACAGCATTTCCGCAGTCTGTATCCTGCTTTTATCCCTTGATTTCATTATCCAATTTTCACTTCCATACAACAACAAAGGAACAGCCATTGTTTTATATAATTTAAGTTTCATATCTTTCCTTGTTTTCCGACCTAAGGTTATTTTTATGGTTCCACAAATAGCCTGAAATTTATTTACTTTATTTGATATTCAACTGTGAATTCTCGATATAATTCCTTATTTTGTCTTTGGATTTCTTGATTCATTAACATTGAAACAGCGTGATTTAGACGCAAACGACTCGCCAAAGCGTATAAACGGTCAAGCAATTCTATTTTTACTTTAAGCGGCAACACTAATTTTTTTCTCTTCGGTATTAATTTTTCTTTCCTTTTACTCGACATTATAAACTGGGAACAAACCACAAGAGGCACGTGTTATTCAATCAAAAGTATTGCAACAAATGACAAGTTGAAACAATAATTTACCGATCGTGGAGTTGGAGGCATTTATCAAAGTACATATTGTCACGTGAAATACAACAGCTTTTAACAATGAACTTTAGGGATAGTGACAATAAGGCTTGTTTTGTTTTTATACATATTTGTCCATTTGGTCTAAATCACTATTTGTTAAAGCCGCCTTGGCACCTGCCTGCAGTTAAAAAAATAAAAACTGCTGATGGTTAATAAAGGAACTAACCCTTCTAATATACCAACTGGATCCGCGAATAAAGAAATTTTTAGCCGCGAATACAGGAACTGTGCCGCAATTTTTTCACCGGCAAATAAAGAGCTTTTACGGTACTTCACTTTTCAAAGGCAGCGGAACTACAATTAATCCAAGATCCGTGAAAATACATACATGGTTCTCTATAAACTAAGATTATTCCATCCATCCATGGTAATTCTGCCTGAAGGCAGGTCCTTCACTGCAATCATAGCATTTTCATGCTATGCTTGCAGCTTTACTAGGGAATTGTAGGTGTGGTAGCTTCGCGTTGATTTCCACACCGGTGAAGGATGATAATGATAAGGATGATGATGATGGCCATATGGTTTCGGGAACCGTTTGGGCCTTAAAGTTTTCCAGACATTGTCTTACAGGTGAGGAAAAACCCCGATAAAATCCTCACCCACAAAAACTGCCCCGACCGGGGATCGAACCCGGGCCCGCTGCGTAACAAGGCAGCATGCTACCTCGAGACCACAGCGGTGGACCTAAGATTATTAATAAGTTTTATTTTTTATAATGCGGAATTTTGTCTAATGAGGAAAAAATTGGTCCCATGCGAATCCGCTTTGAGCAAATTTTACTGTATATATATTGTTACTTATGGCCGTATTGATGATAAACAGTCCAATTTCTTTAAATTAACTTCATAGATGTTACTAAAATTTTCAAATTCACTTTATTGTTTTTCACTATTTCACTTTATATCCGCTATTATCTAGTACTAAGAACGTTATTTTACATTTCAGTTCTTTACGGAAATTCAGAAGACCTACATATAAATAATATAGTAATTAGATATGTTGAAGAATTTAAATATCTTCGTTCTATAATAGATAAATTGGTATTTGTGAAAAATATATAAATTGTGCAAGGAAGGCGAGTACATCCCTGAATTGTCTTTTATGGAATAGGAATCTGACCAGAACAAAACATTATGGAAACAATAATAGAAAGTACATGGGTGAGAAAGCTGGACAATAAATGAAAGGATTTAGAAAAGTTTCTTGGCGGTAGAAATGGATGCATTACGTAGACGTATGAGAATATCCAGGTTACAACATATTAGAAATACATATATAATACAAGAAATGGATGCACAAGAAACTGTTATCGATAGGATAACAAAGAGAGCTATACTGTGGTATGGACGTGTACAACGGATGTCGGAAGAACAGTGTTAGATTGGATGGTACCAGGCAGAAGGAAGAGGGGGGAAGCAGAAGAACATGGTGTGAGGGAATATATGATGCCATGATGAAGAGGGGTGTGGAAGAAGGACAATGGGAAGATAGGAATCTCTGGAAAGCAGGAATTAAGTGGGAACCGCTGTAAAGTGGAAAGCCTTATTAAGTAAGTTCTTCACGCTCGCTGACGGCTTTACTAAACATATATTCTTGAATTCATACTAAAGTCACGTTTATTTGTCCATACTTCGAAACGAGTGGCTCTTCTGACTCTCGCATTTTCTTTTATATACGAGGGTAGGGACATTCTGGACACCAGTCGAAACACTTCTCGAGTAGAAATCTCGAGAACCGACTTTTCCAGAATGGTGGTATTACGCATGTGGAACTTTCACCACGGAGTTACTTATTTCTGAGTCAGCCCACGAATCCGTCTCTATCATACAAAGCTAAAAACGACTCTCGGCATCATCCGCGAAATTCAAAGCAGCGTCATAATATATTCCGTAAACTAGAAAATAGAATCACAAATTCGATTTGTTGAGTATTTCGCTTTGTTTAAGCAGTTCTTGCGGTATGGAGTAATTTGTTGACACATTAAAATTTTGACAGGGAAGGAGCGTTAAAATATCGGCTGTTGAGTTGAACACAGAGCGAAAGGTTGAACTAGGCTATTGCGTAGAATCATTTTTCCATAATTATTTCAATTTTAATCACGTCCTTTCAGCATTTTGAGAAGAACATTTTGTTTTACAAAGAACTGGTAGAGAATTATTTCATTACAAATGCATACATTCCGAGAAAAATGACGTTATGCAATGAACGTGAGTAGGTGGGAATTGATCTGGAGAGGCTTTTAGCGTGTAGGCCGCTCACTTCATTGCAAATTTATACAACAAAAATTGCATTTAAAAATCTTTATAGATAAGGGGAGAAACATGATATTTTAAAATATAAAATGTTCGGAAGCCATATAGTAAAAATTATTTAAACATTAATTTTGACTGAATGTTTTAAGATATCTAATAATACATGTGTATTTTTAAAAGACCATTTAACTCATGCCCCAAATGGAAGTCAATGGCCAATCACGTTTCAATGAATTTTGTTTTAAAACCAATCACAGTCGTGTTTCATCTCAATATTTATCGAATTCTGTTTTCCAAAATAAAGAAAGCTACTCATTTTTAATATTCAGAACAGGTAGAAGCATTATTTGCAGAGATTGACACTCCAGCAAATGCGTTGAATATAGTAAATAATGATCAGATTCCTTCAAACCACACATTTGATAAT
Organism: Diploptera punctata; assembly: GCA_030220185.1. Taxonomy (NCBI): domain Eukaryota; kingdom Metazoa; phylum Arthropoda; class Insecta; order Blattodea; family Blaberidae; genus Diploptera; species Diploptera punctata. Next base: position 2,013,904 of record JASPKZ010007340.1, on the reverse strand, counting down.
TGTGTGTTCAATAAATGTGTTTTAAAATAATTATTTTACTGAGTTGTTTCCTAAAAATTAATTAATAAACTATACTGTTGGATATAATAAACATTTTCTTCTCCACTAGGGTATATTCTTAAAATATTGCGATCCTATTTGGCAATAAATAATATGATCAAGCTGCAGTGATGAACAAGTGAAACATAACCAAAGATTTCTCATTTGTTTTCAAACATCGCCGTTTAAATTAAACATATAAACATTTAAATAATGATTTGGAGTTAACAGCTTAATTTTATTCGTTAAATAGTCCTAAGAAATGCCACTCTTGATTTCCAAATCTTCTAGATAAATTCATTCGTCACTTCGTGACTCATGAATTTATCGATAATTTGGAAATCACTCGTAGCATTACTTATGATAAACGGTGTTGTTCCTATTATTTATCCCGCTGTAAAAAAATACAAATTCTAAAATATCATATTTTTATTTTTAGTTTTTTTAATTATGGCCGGTGGTTTCATTAACGTCACTTATAATGCAGTTAGGGATGCGTTTTGGAGTAGCAACGGTTTGTAAGCATTTTGTGCAATTTGGAAAATTTATTATTCCAAGATTAATTTCATTTTTTAAGTGTCCACTCTTGATCAGGACAGAGTTGTCAGGTCCTTCATCTCCGTATCCAGTTTCAGGGTGTCACCTGCTTGTTGTCTCTTTTACCAGTCGTGCATGGGTCGTGTTAAACAAGAATTTGTTTCTGAGCTTAAATTTAGAGTAAGCTTCGCCAAATGTTATTTCGTCTAGCTGGTTGCTCACAGTATTACAAATTTTCTTCGCTAGCTCATCTGCTACCTCATTGAGGAGCGGATACTCAAGCGTCTGATCGATCTCCAGAGAGGCGGTCACTTTAGGTTCAAAGTCCTACTGTTGTAGAGTTTCATCAGGACTAGATCCAATAACAGGAGCGGAAATAACCCACCCAAGGGAACTAGCAAAGATAAACAAAGATAATTGTGCCCTTATTTAATGTAAAAAAAGATCCTTACGTAGAACTGCGTAAACTAAACGAATTCCTCTATAAATCGAATTTGGGGTCCGATTTAACTGAATATGTCTTTCTTTTGTGAACTCGTATAGTGGAAAAACTCAATTTCTCATGCCAGTTTATGTAAATATATCAGACTGCAGTAAAAAAAAACAACCATACATAACAGTAATCTATTGCATTTGTTGTATAATTTGACATAAATTTAAACAATTTCTACTGAATAATTTTCCATTGTTTTATTTAAAACATTAAATAAATTAAACCAATGTATATTTCAGAAAAGTTGCCAATTTAACCGATAATTAAATTGAATGTAAAAAAAGATATTTTGCGACAAAACTAACGTGGCTGCTATCAGTGATTTTTAAATTACGGGTTTCAGGTAAAACCCCACTTTTAGTGGTCGGATTTCGCTCATTTCTTAGAAATACCTCGTTTTATTCAATAGCATATAGTGAGTTTCGTTGCGAAACATCGAAGATTGCGAGCGCTACAGTAAATTTATAATTTCGTCTCGGGTCAACACCTCCCCTTAATGCTCCGATTTTGCGGATTAACTAATTCGAAGTTACTTTTTTTGAGTTTGGCTCCAAAAACAATTCTCTCAGAGCGTTGAAGACACACACACACACACACAGAGAGAGAGAGAGAGAGAGAGAGAGAGAGAGAGAGAGAGAGAGAGAGACGCACACTCACACGCACACGCTTGTGGCCATTGATTCCGGCGTTTCGACAAGATCCCACATGCCATTATCATCCAGAGGGCAACCTTGAATCCATAATAATAATAATAATAATAATAATAATAATAATAATAATAATAATAATAATAATAATAGCTTTATTTTACCTGGCAGAGTTAAGGCCTTAAGGCCTTGTCTACCACTCAACCAGGTAATGATGCTGAAAACCCAAGAAAACTTTCTTAAAGAATCAAGGAATGCTAATGGCATGTGGGATCATGTCGAAACTTCGGAATTAGTGGCCAGAGGTCAACTTTGAATCTATGACTCGGAAAACCCAATAAAAATTACTTAATCTTATATATATATATGTGTGTGTGTGTGTGTGTGTGTGTATTGATATGTGAAGAAAACCTTTATACCCCTTTTTAAGCACATTGCGCGCACGGAGGAGTGTGATATTTGGCATAATTAAAGTTCATCTAAAGAGGGAATGCAGAAACATAAAATTTATGTATAATATGCGTTACAAATAAATTAATTTAAACAAAATAAAATCAATTGTCTCTAAGGAATTTATGTTTATTACTCATTCAGTTGTGTAATCATTAATTTGTTGACGTTCATACTGAGAGTGCACTGTTGCAAAAAAGAAAATTGTGCAGCAGCAATGTGAATGATTCACATACACAATTATTGACTTACTTTTACGTATTTATTGTTAGTGGTTTAAAAAAAGTGAGTACACTTTATTATTTAAATTAAAATTAAAACCTGTCTGATCTTGATTTCAGTAATTTCATTACATTTTTTTTATATTTACATATTCGCACCTACTTCCATTATGCCTCGGCATAGAACATTGACGGGTCGGAGTGAGAGACAAAGAAGATGATTATATATATATATATATATATATATATATATTTTCCCGTACAATAATAATAGGTCAAACGCAAATTTAAATACTATAAATAGTACAGAAATGTCAAATGACATGTTATTGTTTATTTAAATATGGCTTAGTCAAACTATACACATATTTCCTATCGTTCGTATTTTTAAAATAAATCGAAAATTAATTCATAATGACGTATTTGTGACAAAATAAAAATTTTATGAATTGTGGTCGAATTTAGACCCCTGAGCGACCACTAGTATATATTACAAGTTTGTCAATGTTATTTTCGGTGTCTGCTAGATAGGATGAGTGAAGAACTGTAAACATTTTTCAAAAATATTTTCATGAGAACAACCTTAATAGTTCCATTCCTTCGAAATCAGCTAAAAATGTGTAATACTTACTTACTCACGGGCACTATCGAACCCGTAGGTTCATGGCCGCGCGGACATAAGCTCTCCATATATCCCTATCCTGAGCTAATGCTTTCCAATCATTCCCTGTATAATCTACTTCCCTCAAATCATAGTTAATGTTATTCTCCCACCTCATTCTTGGTCTACCAACTGGGCGTTTTCCCTCTGGCTTTCCTACAAGAAGCTTCCATGCAAGTCTTTCATTCCCCATACGTGCAACATGTCCTACCCATCGCAGTCTACGAGACTTAACTGTTCTTATTATATCTGGCTTTCTATAAAGACCATGTAGTTCATTGTTATGTAGTCTTCTCCATTCACCTGTCTGTTCATCTTTCTTTGGTCCAAAAATGTTCCTAAGTACTTTATTCTCAAATACTCGTAATCTCCTTTCCTCCCTTAAAGTAAGAGTCCATGTTTCGCACCCATATAATATAACTGGTAGAATAATAGTTTTATATATTTTCAGTTTAACGTTTTTTGAAAGGAGTTGGGACATCAAGAGTCTCTGCAATGCATAATAGCATACATTTCCAGAATTGAGCCTATGTTTAATTTCTTTGTGCATCTCATTCCTATTTGTGATTATTGTTCCTAGGTATTTGCATTCAGCCACTTCCTCAAAATTTCCCTTATTTGTCATTAGCTGTCCATTTCCATTATATAATGTATTTCTATGTGTGACCATATATTTAGTTTTATTGATATTTACTTCCAGTCCTAATTTCTTAGTGTTACTCAATAGTGTGTGCGTGTTGTCCTTTAATATCTCCTCGCTATCGGCCAATAGTACTACATCATCAGCATAAACTAACAGCTTATTAATACCATTGAGTTGTAAGCCTTCCTCATTCTCTACAGATTTAATGGTATGCTCTAGTACAAAATTAAATAGTAGAGGAGATAGAGCAATGTCAGACAATTATAATAAGATATGAATTTTTTTATTGCGAGCTATTTTAATCCCTCTTCAAGTGTCTTCTCTAAAAATAAGTACAAAAATAGGATGGAATGGATTGATTTCTGACGTTAATTATGGATTAGATTAAACTCAACTATCAACAATTTAGCTTTAAAAGATTTACACATTATTAGACATTATTTACCTATGGACAGCGGAACGAATCCAATGGCTCATACAGTGATGTTGATGACTCATTATTTGCCGGAAATTTGCAGACAATGTGCGTACATCATGCCAATAATTCCCATCTGTTTGCTCATTTATTGTGTTTACCAAAGAACTTGTTAACTTATGCTCCATTCACAAGAGTGTAGTTGCTCCCATTAATACCCAGTTTGACTTAAAACAGTATTTTTCGCTCTTTTTTATGTGTATCTTTACTCAAACAAAACTGATTTCTTCTTTTCAAAATAAATTTTAATATTTATTTTATTTTGTATTACAGAATTTTCTTTGAATTGTGTTAATATTACGAACAGCAACAGGAATTTAATGAAACTTCATCTTTCAATTGAAGCATCCAAGAAATTGCTAACTTGCACATAAATCCTTAGCATACCCCACAGATTATAGAAATGTGTAGGCTATTTATTAGATAATTCTTGTCATTTTAGGCCATTTTTATTTTCGGATATTTTTTGTTACTTTGTGCCATGATTTTCAGAGGCTGGCATCTAAATATTTTTTTTGAAATTACCGTTCTCGATTCATTTCAATGGCATACATTACCTGAACTGGGATTTGAACCCAACATCTCTGTTCCGACACATTTTTTACCCTCTCTTATAATCTCTCGTCCCCGGGAGCCGCGAACCATCGTTCAAATGATTATAAAGAGAAAAAAGTGTGTCAGAATAGAGATTCCCGAATAGCACAAACGGTTAGTGCGCTAGCGCGTAAAACTTGAGATATTTGGTTCAAATCCCGGTTCAGGCAAAACTTTTTCTCTTCAAAAATTGATTTAGGGGGCTCCATACTAAGTTTGTCACAAAAGGATTACGGTGAGGAATAATTCTATTTATTATTTCAGAAGTATTTTTCTTTCTTTCATTTTTTTGAGCCAACAAAATAATTTCAAAAATTAAGATAATAATCCAACCAATTTAATTTATAAAATTATAAAACCAAAAAATATATAAATTTACATTTTAACATTAGGGCCTATGTTAATCACTAGTTCATCGATACTGTCAGTTGAACTATGATGAAAAGTTAAGTGGAATCGAGATCCTATCTAGAGATCAGTTTGTTAAACACTGTATCACCGGCTTGTTTGATTCTCATCGCAATATATTAAGGTCAACACTATCCATCATTCATCCCAATGGATATCAAGGATTTAACCTTCGAACTTTACAAGGTAACATTTTAGTGTCATGGAACACACCCTCTGCCGTTACTAAATTAAATTCCAGCAACGTACGCTAAGCTGCTACTTGCATACGGTGCAGGTCGTATAAACAGAGGGATAATCTGATCATATGATATAACTACAGAGGTGCACGAGAGCAAACTTTTAAACGTCTCTTTTATGTATTGTATCCCAGTTATATTTTAAAACATCCATACTTCCTGGAACACGTCAGTTTGGGGAAATTTAATCGTCAGACTTAACAAGGGAATAAAAAATAGCCTTGTAATTTCATTTTGTGTGATCTGAAATATCTCCAAAACACTACAGTATGCTGTAACTTCCTCTAGGGACTAGTTTGTGTTTCCTTCTTACCACTCACGCCTAGACCGAAATTTTTAGATATTTTGGAAAACAAAAATTAATTTCGACATTTGTGGTCTTCATTCACTTCTCAAAACTGACGATTCATTTTTTTGTTTATTTAATAACAACCCCTTAAATATATATATATATATTTATTTATTTATTTATTTATTTATTTATTTATATACATATATATTCATAGTAATTCTCCATGAGGGCTGGTCTTTCACTGCAATCATTTTCATGTCATGCTTTGCAGCTTTACTAGGGAATTATAGGTGTGGTAGCTTCCCGTTGCTTTCCACACAGATGGAGGATAATGATTAGCTATGATAATGATAAGGATGATGATATGGCCGCATGATTTTCGGGGACCGTTGGACCTTATGCTTCCTAACATTTGTCTTATAGGTGAGGAGAAACCCGAACAAAACTTATGTACGAGCCTGTCCCACAGAGAATCGAACCCGGGCCCGCTGCATGACAAGGCAGCACGCTCTATATATATATTGCAGATTTTCGCGGATATAAGTATGAATATGAACGGTTTTTTGGGTTTTCCGCGTCTTGGATTCAAGTTCGGCCTCTGGCCAATGATTCCGACGTTTCGGCATGATCCCACATGTCATTATCAAGGAATGATAAGTTCGAGTCACAGGTTTAGGTCTTATATAATAAAATACATAGTTTTCGCTGTGGTGCGTTCCATCCAAGAGTTAGTTCTTATACAGTTAAATACCTTCAGTTTTCAGTGTGGTCCGTTTCCGAAGCCGTACACCCATCTAAGGCTTAGTTCTTATGTAGTTAAACATCTACAGTTTTCAGTGTGGTCCGTTTCGGAAGCCGTACAAACGGGCCACACTGAAAACTGAAGATGTTTAACTACATAACTAAACCTTGGATGGTTTAAAAGGAAAAGAGAGAAAATGAGAGGAAAGAGAAAGAACACAAGAAAGAGATAAAGGAATAAAAAGAAAGAAAGAGATAAAGGAATAAAAAGAAAGAAATAGATAAAGGAATAGAAAGAAATGGAGAAGTGTTGTGAATACATAGTTCTTTATATAGATTTTTTATTGTTTTATAGATTATTTTAATTATTCATTCAAAGTCTTGATTGAAGCTGACTGTATTGAGATAGAGTATAGTTCAGATCAAAGTCTTGATTGAAGCTAACTGTATTGAGATAGAGTATAGTTCAGATCAAAGTCTTGATTGAAGCTAACTGTAAACATCCCTACATTTAGTTCCATTGGAATGTTGGTAGTACAGTTTTAGGGTGACTTCAGGTCATTTTGAAGTATATAACACTTGAGAAGTGATGGGCTCGGTCTGTCTGTGTGTGTACGGCTGGAGGGTAAGTCACCGACCATTTTTCTTAATAATGTAGTCCAGATCCTTTAGATTTCAATCAAGTACAATATAATATTTTTGAAACTATATATTTTCAAAAGGGATATTTTAATTATGTAGATTTGGTTAGAGTTAAAAATTCCACAACTCCCTTTTCTCAATCCCCGAGATAGTACTGTAGTTTAACATAGGCTTAGAATAGAATTAGGGCTAGAGATATTTAGGATTTCTAATTATTTATACTTTAGTAATAAAATAGTTTAAGATAAGACTCCTTTTGTTTATTTCAATGCCTGTAAACTGTACATCCTCATACTAACGCTCGGCTAGGAAACCGCTACCAGATTTTCCAAGTCCCGAAGGTCCTTTAAGCCTAATAAATCCAGTTGAATCCATAACATTGGTGAGCGGCGGTGGCATATCACATAATAATGTTTTATTATTTTTTTATGATAGGGAAACGGACCCTTGCAAGCTTTCTGGACCGTTTGGAATACAATAAAAATTAAAAGTTTGTGATACGTACATTTTTAGGTTAAAATCAGCAGTGTAAGATTTATGTAGAACATAGGAGATTTATTATTTAATAGAGATGAAATAAATAAAAAGATATTAATTCTGGATTGGGATTTAGATTAATCAGACCTTGGAAGAGAGAGGGAAGTTGTGGAAAAAAGAGAATATTGTTTTTTCAACGTAGTTATAATTTTGAGCAACTATTTTTTTTTCTTGTAAATCTGTGCATGGTAGAGTAAGAGAGTATACTATTTATTTTGTGTAGGAAATATGTCTGTTAGGACTGAATAGGATAAAAATATAAAACCATTATACATTGGCAAAAACTCATGGCTGAAACGTGGCCTGAAACGGGATATGTCGACGTATGCGAACCGAACTCGTGGCTTGTGGAAGGGGATGACACGCCATCATACTAACATGAATATTTTTGCCGATGGTGATTGTAACCAATAATAATAGTAATAAAATAATTTCTCTGCAATAATAATTGCGAATAAAATAGCATGAACTAATTACCTTCGTGGAAAATTACTTCCATATAATACTGAAGTACAAATGGTTTAAATGTCTCGGGTTATTAATTACCTCAGGGCAACTCAAGCGATACCAACATATGAACGAAATGTTGAATTAAATGAGAAAATTTAGTAACGTTATATAGGAATTATTTTTAGATCTTTCCTGCGAACAGATCGTTTCTGCATGCGTTGGAAAATATATTAATATGGAGATTAAATAAATAAACGGACTGTGTCACTCCTATGTTGGCAATACTAAATGTCAAGTCGAAATCATACCGACGTTGTTTAAATTAGTGAAACATGACAGGTCATATATATATATATATATATATATATATATATATATATATATTTATGTAGCATATGAAATAATTTACGGGGTAACTACAGGGTATTGTTGAGAAAATATTTAGAGAAAGGAGTCTCGGGTTCGAACCTTGGTGACTAGCTTTACAAGATACCAGTCGTTTTTATTAGATTTCTTGTCCGAGAACGGTAAGCCGGAGTGTTCAAAATTACCTATAATACAAGTATATTTCTAGTAGGAATGTTAAGAGATGTCCGAGGAATATTTAGTTTGAAATATGTCCCCGTATGCGAGGCTATCTAACGGGATTTTGATGACGGTTCGGGAAATTTTCCAACTTGAATGAGGGAGGTACACTTCAAGTAATTCGCTCTACCCTATATATATGTGACCAAATCATCAGATCAAATATCCAAAATCATAAAGAGTATCAAATTTTTTTTTTAAAACAGATTGATCCGGCAACACGTGTAATGTGTTGGCTAGGATGTCGTCACTAGAAGTCTTGGATTCGAACTCAGGAAAAATGTATTCAGTATTTGGTTAATCTCTCCAGAATAGCGCAGTGTAAAAATTTATTTTAGGTTATTGGAACTTGAACTAATAAATTATTTTACTTTTTTTACAAGTCAGGAACATTTAGCATTTGTCGGGAGTAAATTGGAAATTTTCCGCAACTCGTATAACTAATTTATCGAAGGAAAATATGGAAGTAGGGAACTTAGATTCTTTTACAGATTAAATAACAAAATTATTTAAAATAAAATAAAAGTGGCTCACGGAACTCAGTTTCCTTTACAAAAATAAATAATTAACTTAGATAAAATCTTGGTTTCAACGGAGTTTACTTAAAGTTAATAGACCTAAATTATACTTGGATGGGACACCCGTAACGGAAATCAGATTACATCTCGTAACGGTGTATTGAAAATAGATTCTGAAAACCTTCCACAACTGTTACAAGATATGTCCGCTGATGGTTCGATCTAGGACACAGATTTGTCGCATGACGTCCTTATAAATTAGAAACAGAAGAATATAACTAATCTAATCGAATCGGTCGATGAACGTTAATAATCATAAGCGGTGAATTTACTAACTAATGGGTTGGATACAGGTAGTCGATGAATTATAATGATTTAAATGATGTTGATTCATAAAATAGTTAGTACTGCTGAGGGAACCTTGATGCTGACCATTCTTATAATTCTCTGTCCGAGTAAACGACCTTGCCCGCAGTAGACTAAGTATTCAATTAAATAATAATAGAACATTATGTTTGGCAAAATAAACATACACTGATAGGGCCGAAGATGTTAAAAAAAAAAAAAAAAAAAATTACTAGGAATTACAAACATTATATAACTTAACGTGCCTATAAAATTTTATTTTAAAAACATTAGGAAACATAAATAGTCTTTTATATAAGTGTGGCGATAATTACGTCTAATTTAAATCTCACTTCAAAAAAAAAAAATAATAATAATATCCACAAAAATAAATGAATAAATACAGGGTATTGTCTATTAATCCTAACCCCTGCATAACCAGGGATATTTTTTTGAGTTTCTGTTGTGAATTATAAGTCTTATGTTGTATCTACCTTATAAATTTTTTTTTTGAATTTTCAACCGACTTTATGCATTACTTAGGACTTTTGAGTAAATGTTTGAATACCCATATGGTGAATGGTGACTTGCAGTTTCCCCAGAGAGATTTTTATGCAGTGAAGAGTTTGGATTAAGTCAAGGGTGTCTAGTTGTTTTAGGATTATCTTTTAATGCGACTACATATTTAAAACAATATAATTTCGATAGGTGGCAGCATTTTTTTTGTAAGATTGTGAACTGTCCCGATAAACTTTATAATATTATTGGATTATTTAATTTCATAGTGAAGTGAGCAATCTAGTCGTAGATCTTTTAGACATTTTATTGTAGCAAGCGAAGTTGATAATTGAAACGTGGTGATGCCGGCGCACTGTAGGACCCTAGAACCCTGGAAATAATTTCTTGTCATTCAAGTGCAATTTTTGAATATTTGAGTAGTGAAGCAGACTTAGTGGTTTAACCTAATCCGTAAACGCTCGATCATCATAAAAAAAAAAAAACTTTACATTACATATATTCCAGATGAAGGAAATATTTGAGGAATGAGAACATGTGGGAAGTTAGAACTCAATCAACGGATGATTTAATAATAATAAATAACCAATAAACAATGATATCATTAGAATAATAAATAATAACCTTACTAAAATAAGCTAAAAATCTGTGAATTTAAACTAACTAATTTAAAAGTAAAACATGGATGGTAAATGAAACTAACTGAGGAAGTGAGTAGATAATCGTAATCGCTACAATAAATTAAACCCAAAGATTATGAGAACCACAAGTAAATATGGACCAACTACGAGTAATCTTAACAAACTAAGTTAAATAATATGAATAACTAAGTAATTAATAGTAAAGCAGTTTGAAAGGTATAACGGAGCATCAGATTGCGAAGACAGGTCATGAGGTAACAGAGGATGACCGAGACTCAGTGAATAATCAACGGGCAATCTGAGCTATAAAAGTAAAACATGATAACTAATCGACCTAATAATGAAAGAAATGATAATAAAAATAGTAATAATCATAATAATAATAAGAATAATAATAAAAACCATAATAGCTATATTAATAAAAAAATAAATAAACAGTGATAAAAAACAAAACATCAGTAATAACAGTAAAAGTTAACTGTCATACTGCATGAATTAATAATAAAATAATAATAATAATTCATAGGAAAATTAATAAACAATAATAATAATAATAATAATGATACCAGTAATAAAAATAAACAAATTACAATAACAAATGATTAGCATGAGATGTTATATCGATACTTAAAGTAATAATTAATTATATGAGAAACACTCAGATTGAAGGACCAATTTGTTCATGATGATGATGATCAATTATATATGGAACAATTAGATTAAAGGATGGCGGATACTATTAAAAGGAAAGAGGCCTAAATGATCGTAATACTGAGATACCCGATAGGACTAGCAGTAATCCTTATATCGTATTTAAATAATAATAATAATAATAATAATAATCATAATAATACTGACAATAACTATATTAATAATATTAACAAAAAGATAACAGACATCGGTAATAACAATAAACCTTAACGATCATAATAATAAGAAGAAAAAAAAATCAAATTACAAGTATTAATAATGTATAATGATAGTAATAAAACACAGTAAACTTACAACTAACAATAATAATAATAATAATAATAATAATAATAATAATAATAAATAATAATAAATAATACAATAATAATAATTCGCGGTAAATTAATAAACCACAATAATAATAATGATGATGATGAAATAAGAGCGAACTACCAGAAATAAGACTTGAGTTTATGAATAAAATAAAAGATAACGGAAACCACAATCTCAATTTCAGCAATTAGGACTCATTTAAGAGTGAATGGGTTCCGGGATAAGTAGTAGGCTAGTTTGCGAGAAGATAACGTGAAAGCAATCCAGATAGAGGCATGTAGTATGTTAAGCTATAACGGAAGACGAATGATAGGTTCAATTAACCAACAGTTATGCCAACACGGAGGGTAGAAATTATTTCACATCGCAAGTAATAAGGAGTGACAACAGTTCAGATTAAGAAGGGAGGATGTGCATTATCTAACTTGGTTTAAAAATGTATTACAAAGAGAACGGAAGAGGGGCATGGGAACTTAGGAAAATTTATAAACTTTTTTGAAACGAAATGAAGAATAGGACAAGCGTTGAAAGATTTCCCCAGAATTATCGAGTGACAAACATGCAGAAATGATCGAAAACAAATAAATTAAATTATTCCCATAGCAATTTAGGAAATGGAGGTTTAGGATACTTCACCGATAGTTGGGTGTCTTAATCGATCTAGTGGAGAGTATTATCATATACATTTTGGGAGTTCAAGGGCTACACTGAATAATATTTCTAATGGAAATTACACAACAATTATTATACTCGGCTGAAATCATGACACTTGACTGAGGTGCATACAGGAGGAAACAGAAAGAATCTGCGGCCGAGATTTTTCCCTCTGTATACCCTGATAGCATATCAGTGGAACTAGTGACCAGCTGAGAATAGACACACACACATACACACACATGGGATTTCAAACTTATTTAAATAGTAAATGACCACTAGATCGCCTTTAAGGCTCACCAGACTTGGGCCTACAAATCACTCGGAACCATATAAAGATAAACGAGCGAACAGACTGTAACCTAGGTCAATCTTGGCTAAGCGATGTTAGGGAAATATCACAGAAACCAATAAGTTAGAAGAGTAACAGATTTAGGATAGGAAGCAAGGGAGGCATACTACTTCGAGGAGGCCTAGCCTACGCTAGAGCCACTGGGTAGGGATGCGAACAGCGACCCGTAGGAGAAAAACAGTGCACAGACGAGAGAGACATAGAAATAGGGAAGAGCTAGGGAGTGCGCAATCGGAAGGTGGGACACCCCCCGTAATAAAAGGATCTGGGGTCACAGACCTCCTCGGTGATCCTGGGGCACTGGCCATAAAACCTTGCCGGCTTGGCACTGACGTTAGGGACCATATGGAACATCGTTGGTTAGGGAAACATAGGCATCGGGGAATTAACGATAAGAGGAAACAAGGAAACATAGGAACAAATGAAAGCACAATACAATTACGGGCAAGGAGACCCACGGAAAACTGTCATGATACCCGGGTTTAGGAAGAGATGAGGGCAATAGTAGGATCACCATCAAAAGAGAATCGGATCAAATCCACTCCGATGATGAGGCCGTCGTCCGATGAGCTCAAGAAGGCTCTCCCTAAGGTAGATCCTGAGGCAGCAGGATGAGGGGGGTAGAGTTAGGGACAGATCGAGTCACTGATGACCCGGATGGACAACCCCCGTCCTCTCCCTTGAGGCCGAGCCCGAATGATAATATTCGAGTCACCAAGTGGGGAGGCGGCGTCCATTCCGCGTCCTCAAGGTCGAGCCCGAGAAGTCCGCTAGCCCGCCCCTCGGAATGTGTGCTAAAAGAAGCATAGGAGTAGAGTTAGGGACAGATCGAGTCACTGATGACCCGGATGGACAACCCTCGTCCTCTCCCTTGAGGCCGAGCCCGAATGATAATATTCGAGTCACCAAGTGGGGAGGCGGCGTCCATTCCGCGTCCTCAAGGTCGAGCCCGAGAAGTCCGCTAGCCCGCCCCTCGGAATGTGTGCTAAAAGAAGCATAGGAGTAGAGTTAGGGGACAGATCGAGTCACTGATGACCCGGATGGACAACCCCCGTCCTCTCCCTTGAGGCCGAGCCCGAATAATAATATTCGAGTCACCAAGTGGGGAGGCGGCGCGTCCATTCCGCGTCCTCAAGGTCGAGCCCGAGAAGTCCGCTAGCCCACCCCAAGGATACATAGCCGGGATTAGGGACTGAGGTTAGCAAGAGACGGACCCCGTCTGGGAGGATAGGATTTAATTCCCTTCTGGACGCAGTAGCGGACGTTGAGGAACCAACAGAGTTTCTAATAAACCCGAAGTTAGGAAGTGAGGTGAGCAAGAGACGGACCCCGTCTGGGAGGATAGGATTTAATTCCCTTCTGGACGCAGTAGCGGACGTTGAGGCACCAACAGGCTTACCTAAGGGAATTTATGAGTCAGGCGACTCAGCGAGCGAATTAGGAAGGACAGGATGCAAAGAAATACCGCGAAGAAAGACGTACGCACAGATAGAATGTGGTCCTAACGGGTAGATAACTAATACTAGCAAAATAACACCGGAAACATTAGTGCACTAGAGGGAACAGAAGGAAAATACTAAGGGAAACACATAGAGATTACGATTGTGCGATCTACAGGTAGAGCAAGAGGAACAGATTGACCTAGGATGGAAAGGGAAGAGGACGACATAAAAAACGAGAGGTTAAACACTTATGGTGGTGTAGATAAGTTTAAGCACATAAGCAGTCTAAAGTAAAGTAGAGCCCTAGGATACAAGGGGGGACAGATAGGAGGAGTTCCGAGTGAAAGAAGAAGTAAGGAGAGAACCCTGGAGTAGGACGTGGATAAATATTTCAGAGTAAGAAGAAGGAAAAAATCGAACCCCAATAAATGATGATATGTATGTAATGGGAAATCAAGGAAACCCCGGAAGTAAGAAGTAGAGGAAAAAAAAAAGCAGTTTAAATGCATGTAAATCAAGAAACAATCAGGGAATAAAATATACAAACCGTAAAATAAATGTATAAAAGTTCAACAAATCAGCTATGAGAATTTGCCAATCAACAAACAGTTAGGTGGGGTAAGAGTGTAAAGTACGCCGTATCAGAAGTTAGGGCAGCAGAAGGGAGAATGAGGACAAGGACTCAGGTTAAGTAACATCACGATGACTTCTAAAATTGAATCAGTAAGGATTTAGAGGTTAAACTAAGTGGACTGATATATTAGCAGTAAGATCAGATAGTCCGGGAAAATAGACAATGAATAATGAAAACCTGAATCCCTGTCCAGACACAAGTAGCTTAAAAATCATATCTCAATTAAAGAACCATTAAGACTAGGAAAGGGAGAGTTAAGAAATAGAGGCAGTTATTTCAGAAGTGGAGGAAGGAAAGAATGCTCTCAAACTCAGGACCCTAAGGGAACGATGACGTAAATTCAGGATACGAATATTAATTGGTGTTTGTAAGGACTAAATAGGCTTTGGTCAAGTAGCATTTACATGATAAATAAGTGTAGTATATGTCCTTCCAACTGATGTGAAGACGAGCGCACCCAGTCGAACCTAGGACTATATTATAAAGAAAGGGACTAGATAAAACCCTCAGAATTAGGCAAAATTTAGGACTGCTAAGTATAGTAAAATATCGACCGATCTAAGTATGGAAATTATGTGTATATATATACCTGAAGTACTGTCAAATTGAAGTTTCGGAAAATAAAAGATGATTTACAACCTGAGATTTGTGATGATGGCTATGCAAATTGATAGACATAAGAGCACTCTTTTCGGTTTCCAGTGTAAAATCTAGCAACGCCAAAAGATAAAACAGGGATAACATTTGTATAGGAACGAGGTTGGCAGTAAGTTTAATGCAAAATACAATTTCGCTGGTTGCACCATTGAGATATGACTAACTAAAAGTAAATTTAGAGGAACTGAACGTAGGAAAATTATAAAAGTAAAGATGTACATGGTTGCTCAAGATTCGGGGTTGAGTTAAGAGGGATACTATTCGTAGTAAGAAACTAGGATTTGGTTTTGAGACCCCAGAAGGTACTATTGATTCATTTCTAAAAGTCCATATGGAATTTATTAAGAAAAAGGTAGTGCAAACCCATAGTTTTAAACGAATAAAAATCAAAAAAAAAAAAAAAAAGGAGAGAAAAACCAACAAAACGAAACAAAATAACGGTATACAAGTAACAAACCCTCAGCACAAGAAGAACGACTACGCACACGATCTGACACTACGAGCACGACTGGGCTAACTAGAAACGACGAAGGATGTTGAGTCACCTAGGACATCCCCACACCACGAAACATAGATTAGCTGATACCAAAAACAAAAAGGAGGAAGACAGGGTCTTGCGGGTACGACTTACTACATCAGGGATAGTCATTCAACATGAGAAATGTCCACCAATCAATACGGTGCGACATGAGAGACCAAGCAAATACCTTAACCATATCAAACCGAACCTCTGATCGTCCGTGGATCATATAATAATTCCCAACCAGTAATATACAGTAAGAAAATTGGATAAAAACACAGAAATCCCATTAAACCTATCCTCCGGATAATCCATGGCTCCTAAAAGAAATTGCGGGTCTCGAGAACTTCAAAGGACAGACCCAGTATCCGGCATGGCTCTCTCCCGGCCGAAGGAAGATACCGTCATCGAACGTGGTCCCAGGCATCGGATTCAACCAGGGGATGCTGTATTAGATCAGCATGAGCGCGGACATGCGCGGCGCCAAACAAGAACTAAGTGCTCAAGTTTCTCTGTGAACGCGGCTAGTGGGAAAGCCGAGTGTTGTGAAGAAAGTGATAAGCTCTAATTAAAGTTTTAGATTTTTCTTTTTTCAGAATGACAGTGTGTGAAAGTAACAGCATTGAAGAAAACAGAACTATGGAACAGTTGAAAAGGAAGAAGAGTAGATAAATTGTGTTTTATATATGTTTTCTTGTTTCAGGTTCGGAGTGACAGGCTAATCCATTTTCCAGATGTAATTTGAAAACCAGATAAATGTGGTTGATAAAGTATGAACACGTCTATGTCCCATATAGAGGAAGGGAACTACGGTAAATTGTAAAGAGAAAATGGATTAACTTGAACACACTAAATTTCATAATATATAAAAAATTGTTCCTGTTAAAATTACTGTTTGTAAATCATATGTTAGAAAGAGTTAAGTAGCTTTAGGAACAGGAGATAGAGCAAATCTGTAGTATCAATGTAAACAAAATCCAGATCAATTAAATAGCTTGTGCGTAGTCTAAGTACACAACTGCAGCGGCCCCAAAAAGGGCCTTAAAAGACCCTTTCTTGGGATTGAGAAGGGGGGAATGTTGTGAATACATAGTTCTTTATATAGATTTTTTATTGTTTTATAGATTATTTTAATTATTCATTCAAAGTCTTGATTGAAGCTGACTGTATTGAGATAGAGTATAGTTCAGATCAAAGTCTTGATTGAAGCTAACTGTATTGAGATAGAGTATAGTTCAGATCAAAGTCTTGATTGAAGCTAACTGTAAACATCCCTACATTTAGTTCCATTGGAATGTTGGTAGTACAGTTTTAGGGTGACTTCAGGTCATTTGAAGTATATAACACTTGAGAAGTGATGGGCTCGGTCTGTCTGTGTGTGTACGGCTGGAGGGTAAGTCACCGACCATTTTTCTTAATAATGTAGTCCAGATCCTTTAGATTTCAATCAAGTACAATATAATATTTTTGAAACTATATATTTTCAAAAGGGATATTTTAATTATGTAGATTTGGTTAGAGTTAAAAATTCCACAACTCCCTTTTCTCAATCCCCGAGATAGTACTGTAGTTTAACATAGGCTTAGAATAGAATTAGGGCTAGATATATTTAGGATTTCTAATTATTTATACTTTAGTAATAAAATAGTTTAAGATAAGACTCCTTTTTGTTTATTTCAATGCCTGTAAACTGTACATCCTCATACTAACGCTCGGCTAGGAAACCGCTACCAGATTTTCCAAGTCCCGAAGGTCCTTTAAGCCTAATAAATCCAGTTGAATCCATAACAAGAAGCAATGATAGAAAAAATAATTAAAAAAATATATTGGAAGAGAGAGAGAGAGGGAAAGATAGATAAAGGGGGAGAAAGAGAGGGAAAAAAGATAGAAATAGAGGGAAAGAAAGAGAAACAAAGAGAGAGTAGGAAAGATAGATAAAGGAAGAAAGAAAGGAAGAAAGAAAGGAAGAAAGAGAGTAAGAAAGGGAAAGAAAGAGAGAGATAAAGACAGACAAAGAAAGAGAGGGAATGAAACAGACAATGAAAGAGAGAGAGAGAAATGTAGATAGATAGAGTAAGAGTGAAAGAAATAGAAAGAAAGAGAAATAAAGAAAAGACAGATAAAGAAAGAGAGAAATAAACGAAAAATATAACAGAGAGAGAATAAAAGAGGGAGAGAAAGACATAAAAAAGGAGAGAAGGAAAGGAGTGAGAAGAAAAAGGACAGAAATAAAGAGAGAAAGGGAAAAGAAAGAAAGAGAGGGAGAAATAGAAATAATAATAATGTTTTATTTAAAAGTGATGGTAGTTTCAGAAAGAGATAATGTAAGAGAGAGAGAGAGAGAGAGAGAGAGAGAGAAAAAATGTGTGTGTGAAAGAGATTAAGAAACAGAGACAAATAGAAAAAGAAAGGTACAGAGAAGAGAAGAAGAGAGAGAAAGGGAAAAAGTCAACTGATCGAACGGCCTAATCTTTAAGGGTGACAGTAACGATGGTAAAGAAAATTTGAGACTCAAGCAGTATTGTCCACCCTTGTTCGAGACATAGAGAATAAGGAAGACTAACATGATACCTTTACAGATGGTAGCAAATTAAGTGCTAGGGGTCAAACAAGAGCATCGAAAGTTGTATTATTCATAAGAACGAGCAAGAGGACACGTCTTCTCCTCTTCTAAAGTTCAGACATATTTGTTCCTTACTGTCTGATGTTTAATTCAGTTTCCAAGCTATTAACATCTTTGAATTCCAAATGATTACAAAGGATTGTTACACATCTTGGAGCCCATTTCATGAATAATTAAATCCATGGCAGTGGGTGTGTTACATCGCAAAATTCAGCAGTTTATTTTAAATTAATGCAGATTTCTGTGTTTATATTCTGTGCTGTGTTTTAATGAAAATTTATTTTCCAAATGAGTATACTAATTTCCTAAATGGTACACCAGATATCCTCCTTTCAAGCCCAGTGTTCTTTGTAAGGGATGGTTTAAAATTTTGTTTTTCTTAATAACAAACTTACTATAAATATCTTCTTCTTCTATTTCATGTGATAGGCCTACGGTCTGTTATGGTCTCAATCCAACGTTTGAAGGGTCCGCCCAATGATCTTTTGCCTGGTGGCTGGTTATTTAAGATTTGACGTGGTATTCTTGTTGTGCTCATTCTTCTTACGTGAGATTTCCAGTTTTTTTTATTTTTGCACACATTCCATGATTGATTCTGTTTGTAATTCTTTGAGAATCTCAGGATTCCTTTTATGGTCTGTTCTTGAGTAACCTGCAGTACGTCTCATAAATTTCATTTCTGCCGCAGTTAGTCTTTGCTCATCTACACTGAGAATTGTCCAGTCCTCACTACTATAAATATATTACATGAAATTTTAAGAATACGTTTACTTTAAAAAATAATCAGAGTGCATTTTTTAACTTTTATTCATAGGAAAATCACCCTTAGAGGCCATAAAAAATCTAAAAATTTCGAAAATTGGAAGACAGCAAATACACATTTTTGGAAGATCAATTTTGTCTCAATATTACCACGATATTAGAATCTTATGTTGTATTAGAAAATAAATAATGTTCCATTTATAATAGTATTATACTAATCTAGTTTGCAACCTTATCTTGTAGTACAATAAAACCATTCCTCGCTTATTAATTTATTTGATTTTTTATAACTTATATTATGAAATGGGAGTGAATGAGTCCAGCACCTTGACCGAGTGTGTCTTGGTGTAGAACTAAGAGATGCTCTGGTTGGAATCCTCAGTGGGGAGAAGAAATTCTCTCATGGAATTTCGGTCATTATAGAACCGGTGCCCACCCAGTAATATGAGAAATTTGGGCACGAAAGTTAAGAAGCTGCTCCAGGTGAAGAAAACTAGCTATAAGCTGGGTACCCGTCATAATCAGCACATGTCACCTAATACGGGTATGAAAATCTTCCACCTCTGTGTACCGATACTTAAGGATGTGAGACCAGCAGCTATCTAGTAGAACAAGGATCTTTTAGGACTGTCGCGCAAAGGAGTTAGGCGATTATGAAGATATGGATTTTGGTAATGAAGTTAGCATTTATTTTAACGACTGAGGAAAAGTATAAAGGTATCCACAACCACATTGGCCAGCACTGGGTTTGGAATCTGGAACTTCCTAATTCAAAATATTTTAACAATGCCTTCTGAGCCAATTTCCTCATTATCTTATTCTTCAATCTTAAAATTAATGCATTTTAATTAAATAACCAATCTAATTGCTAATAAAACATGTGATGATTAAAATACATAGGCCTTCATTTTTCATAGTGTTCTGCTGAAGAGCAGGTCTTTTACTGCAAACTCAACATTCTCCATTCTTTCCTTAACTCAGCTTTTTTTGTATCTGCATCAAACCATTTATTTTAATATTGTCTATCATCTGATGTCTTTTTCTGCCTCTAACTTTCTTTCCGTTGGCCATTCCTTCTAGGGCATCCTTCAGCAGACAGTTTATTCTTAACCAGTGGCCAATCCAATTTATTTTCCTCTTCTTTATGAGTTCCAGCATTGTTCTTCTGTCACCCACTCTGTCTAGCACATCTTTATTTCTTACTTTGTCTGTCCATTTTATACGTTCCATTCTTCTCCATATCCACATCTCAAAAGCTTCCAGTCGGTTTTCCTCATTCCGTCGTAATGTCTAAGTCTCTGCACCATACAATGCTACACTCCACACAAAGCACTTCACTAGCTTCTTCGGTAATTCTTTTGCCAAAGGTCCGCAGAAAATGCTTCTCTTCTTGTTAAAAGCTTATTTTGCCATGATAGGCCAAACTTATGATAAATTAAATCCATATTAACATATAGTTAATAACAGCCGTCAAGCAGGAACTACATAATTCATCAGAAAGTCGTATGTATGGTCTGAGTTTAGTTGCGAGAAAACAAACATTTCGGGCCGCTAGAGTGATTTTTAAATTATGGCTTTCAGACAGATCTCAGCCCTATGAGTCAATTTGGTTGATTTATTATAGAAAGCCTTTTTCGGTTTATTTCAATACCATATACCGAGTTTTGTTGCAAAAAATCGAAAATTGCTGCCACTAGAACGATTTTTAATTTTTTTTTTCAGATGAACCCTCACATATTTTTTTTAATTATCTCCTTGAGAACACGCTCAGTAACTCCAATACTTAGGGATTAGCTATAATTATAGCTTCAACTTAACAGGAAGTTCAACAGAAACCGGACTCGTAATATGGCGACAGGAGTAAACTTCGGTCTCCACGTCTGCTTGTCTCCTGCTAACTATGTGAAATTTTTTTATAGTAAGTGAGGTTATAATTTCTTAGATTATTTAACTCATGCCCCAAATGGGAGTCAATGACCAATCACAGTTCAATGAATTTTGATTTACAACCAATCACAGTCTTTTTCATCTCGATTTTATCAGTTTAATTTTATCACTGTAAAATCAAGCTCCTCCTTTTTAACATTCTGAATAGGTCATAACACTATTTTACAGCAACTCGATGTGGCTACCAGATTGTGCAACCAGATCATATTATTTATTGTCGAAGGATCGCAATATAGTAAGAATGCACCCTAGTGGAGAAAAAATGAAACACATCAAACTGTAAATTAATTAATTTCTGATATCCTATGATGTAAATATGTCAATTATATTTTTCTGGAACGTTATTCCATGGGAAAAAATACGTTTAAGAATGTGCAAACAGTGGTTTCTTTTTTTTTGTGATATAAGTTAATTAATTGCTACAAATTCTTTTATATTATCTCCCGCAACCACGATAAGGTTACATTCGGGCACTATATTAATTGAGTAACGTTCACTGTGTACTTTAAATTTTAGTCGAGACTAGTGCAGGCCGTGACACCAATCAGTGATAAAATGGCGGCAAGTACGTATTTATTGTTTTATATTGTTTCAAATAAAGTTCAGTTCATTTAAAATGCAGTGATTTGTTTCGTATAATGTATATTAACACTACCTCTTGGATATATTTTTGTATATACATTGTACGTAGTATACATAATAGGCAATGGTTTTACTTCCTGAACGAGGTTTGTAATATGTAATATTACAGTACAGTTATTTAGCTTGGTAATCCCAGAAATGTAGAAAGTTTAACTTTCAATCATAGTCGCCATTGCTGTAAGTACGTCAAAACGCACTATCGCGCAAAAATAAAATATTACCTCCTTCACATCACATTCACCTCTTTCTTTTTCTACTTCAGTTAAATCTCATTTTTTCTTAAATTATTTTTCTCAAATATTATTGCATTTTTCTCGTAGGCTAAGTACATATTTTAAAAGATATTTTAAAATCAGAAATTTACTGTGTTAATTCACGGAATGAATGTGTATATTTAGTTTGTATACTGCGTAAAAATAGTTTTTTATTCTCACATATAAAACACTATTTTGCATAGAAAAAGAGGTGTACACGTGTGAATGTTTAAACTTGTGTATTTCCCGAGAGAACAAAAATCTGCAATCAAGGGAAAGCGCTAGATTATCTTTCACACAATGCTACATGCATGGCATTCCACTCATATTAAAACTTAAATCTGAACAACCACACAACTCTTCCCCCTCCCCACATAAAACGTGACTTCAAACTTTACAAACAGTTACCTTATATTAAAAAATTAAACTACTAAATTAAAGAATCAACCTCAGAGTTCTAGAGATTAAGTTACTTGCATTTGGTTGCTGGTTCAAACCCGGCCGGAGCCCATGGATTTTTTAGAATGAAAAATCCTAGGATAAATCACCCGATATTTATTCCAAAATAAATTAATTTCAGACGGCATGTGGAACAATACAGAGAACGTTCAAAAATAAAATAAAAAAATAAAAATATATGAAGTTATAGCAATTCCTGCAATATTGTATGGATGTGAAACTTGGGCTCCAACGAAAAAACAGAAAGATAGAATGCAGACGGTAGAGATGAGGTTCCTCAGATAAGTTAAAGGGTGTACAAAACTTGATAGAATTAGAAATGAGGATATAAGAGAAGAATTAAAAAGTGCAGCTTTATTGGATAATGTCACGAATTATACACAAAAGTGGATTGATCACATGAATGGAATGAGCAAGGAGAGATATCCATTATTAGCAATAAATTATCAAGCAAGAGGTAGACGTGATATCGGAAGACCTAGAAAATGTTGGGATGATGCATTATGAAGTCGGAACGGGCAATTGTCTAATCCTTAGAGGGACGACGACGATGATGACAAATCCTCCGGGAGGGACTTCAAACCTTGGATCACGAGTATGAATATTTTTGGGCCTGTAAAAAAAGAAAGCCTAAATTAGCGAATCTATGCAAAATTGATTCGGCCTTTTCCATTCATGTATTACTATTTATTTCTTTGAGACTATGTGCCAATCAATTGTTACTCCCTAACATCTGTAGATAAATAACTAACTCTGTAGATGTCCATGCCCGCGCATACATAAGTTCTCCATACAACCACTACCCTGAGCTAATGTTTTCCAATATCCCCTTTATAATAAATAAAGTCAGTCTGTTTCATTTTTATTCAATGCCACCACGTTGTCATTCGACATTCTGGTATTCTCTCCTGGCATGTAACCCATTTCTGAGTGGGGGCGTCTGGAAGGCGGAGATATATGTTAGGTGATGATGATGGAAATGATGCGCCAGGAGAGACCTTAATCCTAAACTTAATGAATATGTTAATGATGATAATGATGGCCAGATGATGTTTGGAGACTGTATGGGCCTTAAAATTTCCTGACATTTATCTTATAGGTGAGAAAAAACGAAAAAAAACATCGCCCAGGAAACTTGTCCCGACCGGTGATCGAACACGGGTCCGCTGCTTGACAAGGCAGCACACTACCACGAGACCGCAGCGACATCTTACCTCATAAATCGTCGTGTCAAGCTGTTGATGGTATGCAAACATATTGAAACATGTTCAAAAGAACACGACGATTTATGAGATAAGATGTAATTGTTTAATGGTGTAACACATTGATGAGCCATAGCCTCTCCTACATCAGCAGTTTACAGACAAAGTTCATTTTTAGTTACTTTATTTGTCCAAAGATAGCATGAGTGGCATGCGGTCAACACACCGACTCAATGAGACATCTAGCAGGCAACCAAGGTATTAGTAGGATGTTTGAGATCGGTCGGTAAATTTTGCTTAGAGGTCTCTTTGTTCAGGCTTAAGGATCCTTTACGAGCCTTAAAATATTCAGACTCGGGACCCACGGCTTAAAGTCCCTCCCAGAGGACTTGCTCCATCGACCGCGGCCGGGTTTGAACCCCGCGACCCTTGGAACCAGAGAAAGGAACATAACCACTAGTTCACCGCGTCCGACTAAGACTCACCTTATTTATTAAGAAGATCCTCATAATGTTACTTCCTAATGTAATGTACTTATCTCTTATATAGTTTATTCCCTCATCATGGTTAATGTTATTCTCCCACCTCATTCTTGGAGTTTCTTCACGTTTCATTAGGAGTTTCTATCCCTATCTTTCAATCCCCATTCGTGCCACTTATCCTTCCCGTCGCAGTCTACGAGACATACACAGTTTCCCATAAAGATCATATAACTCAGTGTAAGAAGTCTTCTCTATTCGTTTGTCTGTTAGTCTTTCTTTGATTTAAAAATTATCCTGAAAACTTTATTCTCAATTACTGTAATATATTATCCGTCCTTAAAGTAAGAGACAATGTTTCGAATTCATATCTAGGCCTATATATTAATACGCGAAGAAAAAAACTTCGCACTCCTTTTTAAGCAGATTGCGGGCACGGCGGATATTTGGTATAATTAAAGTTCATATAGAGAAGGACCGCAAAAAAATAAAATTTATGTATATGTGTCACAAATAAATTGAATTAATCATAATAAAATTGTCACTATGGAATTAATGTGTATTACTCATTCATTTGTGTACTCAATCATTTGTTTAAGTGGATAGCCTACTGAAAGTGCATTGTTGTAAAAAGAAAATTGTGCAGCAGCAATGTGAATTGACTTACTCTCGCATATTTATTATTAGTGATTTAAAAAGAGTTAGTACATTTTATTATTTAAATTTAAATTAAACCCTGTCTAATCTCTGTTTCAGTAATTTCATTACTTTTTATGTTAACATATTCGCACCTACTTCCATTATGCCTCGATATAGAACATTGATGGGTTGGAGTGAGAGAAAAAGAGGAAGGGATATATATTCCCGTACATATATATACATGTGTTATAATAGGCCAAATGCAAATTTAAATAGTATAAATAGTATACAAATGTCAAATGACGCGTTATTTTTTTTAATATGGCTAGGCGAAGCTGAAACATATTTGCTATCGTTGGTATTTTTAAAATAAATCGAAAATTAATGCATAATGACGTACTTGTTGGAGATTACAATGACTATTTAACTCATGCCCCAAATGGGAGTCAATGACCAATCACGTTTCAATGATTTCTGTTTTACAACCAATCAGAGTCGTGTTTCACCAAATATTTATCAGTGTTATAATTACCATATTAAAGAAAGCTCCTCCTTTTTAATATTCTGAAATAGTATGATCTAGTTGCACTGATAAACAAAAGAAGCAGATGAAGCGTGCCTATCGTTTCTCATTTGTTTCCAAACATCGCCGTTTACATTAGATATATAAATATTTTAAAATAACTATAGTTAAATAATGATTTGTGAGTAAACAGCTTAATTTTATTCGTTAAATAGTCCTAACAAATGCCACTCTTGATTTCCAAATTCTCTAGATAAATTCACTCCTCACTTCGTGAGTCGTGAATTTATCGATAATTTGGAAATCACTCGTGGCATTACTTATGAAAATCCGGTAGTCATAATGTCGGTTGAAAATGAGAGAGATTGTTCTCTTGAAAACTAGTTCCCGTGTTTGAAGAAACATAAAATATGAGGTAAGATGTTAAAAAATGACTCATTAATTTACGAATTAAGAACCTCATAATGTTATTTCCCATATTTAACTACGAAATAACTTTCAAACTTTTTTTTTTTCAGATGGATGAGGATCATCAGGAAGCATCTGGATCGTAATGAATTATGCCTCGATATAGAACATTGACGGGTTGGAGTGAGAGAAAAAGAGGAAGGGATATATATTCCCGTACATATATATACATGTGTAATAATAGGCCAAATGCAAATTTAAATAGTATAAATAGTATACAAATGTCAAATGACGCGTTATTTTTTTAATATGGCTAGGCGAAGCTGAAACATATTTGCTATCGTTGGTATTTTTAAAATAAATCGAAAATTAATGCATAATGACGTACTTGTGACAACATTTAATGAATTGTGGTCGAATGTCGACCGCTGGGCGATCACTAGTACTATGTAAATATAATTAAAAAATAAGTTTTATACATTTTTAGCTTAACTTTACTTTAGAGAGAAATTTGGATTATAAAAGTTCCTGTAATGCATAATAACATGCGTTTCCAGGTAAATAAGCGAACTATATTAACTTATATAGGTAACTGCCGCGAGGGAGCAGCCATACCTTACTTGAGGATGTCCCGGGAATAGGACTTTAAGCCTACGAATATATACGTTGGACGCTGTTATGCATCAACCGGCTAAGAAACAAAAAATATTGAGTTTTGATGCTATCTGTTGCATTGGCTCATGAAGTAAGTATACGCACATGTTTAGCGTCAAATCTTTAAATTTAGCCTTCTTATTAAATAAAAATGTCATCTTAGAGACTCTGTGTTTTACAACAAACCGCTATGAAACTAGATCTCCATAAATGCTAATATAAATTTTGTTTTATGCAGCTAAGCGCTAAATTTTCCAGCTCTTAGATTTCTGATGCATAACTGAGCATTGTTATTATAATCAGGGCCCCAATGGCCCCTGTTAAAGGTCAAGGTCTTTTATCAACTAAATGGAAGGGAATGTTTCTGTGTCTTGTCATTTATTAATTTACTTCACAAACTTGGTATGTAACCCTTGATAGGTTTCTTCGCGTACAATATCCCGTCATCATTGAATTATTTGGTGCTAGAGTTTAAAATGTAAAAAAAAAAAAAGATTTTAAACGTATTTTTCACGAAACTCAGATAATAGCGCATAGCCGGTTGATGCATAACGTCATCCAGTTAGTATACAAAGGAACTGAGGAGGTTAAAACAATTATCTTCAATTTTTATATCTATTTCCATCTTATATAATTAAAATAAATATGTAGTCAATATGCCCATTTCACCAATTAATGTTTTAAAATGGTCAACAAGTTTCTACAGCCAAGCTGTCATTCTCAAGACCAGATATTGACTGAATAGTCAATATCTGGTCTTGAGAATGACAGCTTGGCTGTAGAAACTTGTTGACCATTTTAAAACATTAATTGGTGAAATGGGCATATTGACTACATATTTATTTTAATATTATATCACCAAGAAGATCACTTGTGTTTTAAAAAAATCTTATATAATGTTTGTAATTTATAGAAAGGGTTGGGTTGTTTGAAGAGAAGACTGAGATAGTTAGCGAGTGCATGATAAATATTGCATTAAATTCGCTTTGTGAGCACGTAGAATGCAATTTAATTAGAAACGTGGTTGTAATGAGAAGGATCGGTTTGATTCACAAAGCCTTAGCGTACTCTAATTGTATTCGTTCGATAAATCCGCGCCTGGCTGTCTTTTACAGAAGCAAAATCCCTTATTGGGTCACCATACGTTCACTTGTGACTCAGCTCCTTCTTAAAGTGAGTCACAGACCACCTACCCTTTCTTGCTCACCATGTTACATACTGGACTCGGCCGTCTGATTTGCATAAGCTCACATGCAATCACCAAATTCCTGTTTGAAGTTTCCAATAACAAAGTATAGCAGTGTAAGTGTTAATGGTTAAATAAGTAAGACTGACAACTAACGTACTGAATGTACTAGAGCATTCGATAAGTAATGACAACACTTTTGTAAATCAGTTATTCTAGTGATGACCATTGTAATGATGTTGTATGTTACTGACCAGTATTTTCTGTATAAATCGGTAATATTGAAAGTCTCGAAATAGCAATATTGTGTCAATACATTCATTTTCTCTCGCATTTAGTAAGTAGTACTGCCCTAAAAATACGTTCAGTAAAATTTGTTTATTGTATTTGTATTGTAAGCCTATGTTTTCCCTTTACAGATATTTAGGCGCTCTCCCCCTACAGGGAAGAATTTGAACCATACTAATTTAGTTACTCTTGTTTTCGTATAGATGTCATTTGAGTGGTCCGTGGTCAGCGTTCCGCCTCATACTGACATCTAGGAAATCAAGGTACTACTAGGCCGGGAAAATTCGGTAAATTTTGCTTAGAGGCCTTTTCATTCAGGCTTAAGGACTTTTTACGAGCCTGAAAATCTTCAGACTCGGGACCCACGGCTTAAATTCCCTCCCGGAGGACTTGCTCCTTGGATTTTTCCGTCCTAAAAATCCATCGACCCCGGCCGGGTTTGAACCCGCGACCCTCGGGACCAGAGGCAAGGAGCATAACCACTAGTCCACCGCGGCTAAGTTTTATTTTTATTTAATTACTGAATATGGATTTTCATCAAGTAAACACCAACTTAATTGAGAATTTGTTTAGATAGTGGAATTGGGAAGTTCTCGAACATCCACCAGGCAGAAGCCCTTGTGACTGTAAGATCAAAGAATATCTACGAGGCATTGGATTACAATCAAGAGATGACATCGAGAAAGCTCTAGATCGATCAGATGTGATATATATATATATATATATATATATATATATATATATATATATATATCCAGAAATGGTGCTGCAGATGGAGTGCATAATTTTCCAAGGATTGGTAGCCTTTTTAACTTTAATAGAGCGTAAGGTTCTGGGGTATGTTCATATTCGTAAAGGCCCTAATAAGGTTGGATTTGTTGGTATTTTGCAGCCGTTTAGAGATGACATTAAGTTATTTAGAAAGGAAGAGACATTTCCGTTAACTTCTAATTACATTTCTTACTATTTTGTACCCATTTTTAGTTTGCAACGTATAGTTTAACTTGACAGGAAACATTAAATGAAGTTCGTAATGTCTAAAGTAACCTAAATCATTTTTCTATGATGTTATAGCAGTGTTGTTATAGCAGTGATGTTATAGCAGTGATGACATTACTTATCGAATGCTCTAGTATTATTATTTAATGGAAAATCTCTCAATCTCAAACTTTTACAGTAAAATTTTTCCTAAGAACTTTATTCTCAAATGCTCGTAATCCCCTTTTCTCCCTTAAAGTAAGAGTCCATGTTTCGTATCCATATAATATAACTGGTAGAATAATACTTTAATTTAGTAGCTATTGTTATATCTCCTTCTCTTGTAAGCCCATGTTTCCCTTAACAGAGATATTAGGCGCTCTCCCCCTACAGGAAAGAATTTGAACCATACTAATTTAGTTACACTTGTTTTCGTATTGATGTCATTTGAGTGGTCCGTGGTCAGCGTTCCGCCTTATACTGACATCTAGGAAACCAAGGTAATACTAAAACGGGAAAATTCGGTAAATTTTTCTTAGAGGCCTTTTCATTCGGGCTTAAGGATTTTTTACGAGCCTGAAAACCTTCAAACTCGGGACCCAAGGCTTGAAGTCCCTCCCGGAGGACTTGCTGATTAGATTTTTCCATCCTAAAAGATCGATCGACGCCGGCTGGGTTTGAACCCGCGACCCTCGGGACAGAGGCAAGGAGCATAACAACTAGTCCACCGCGGCCGATTAATTTTTTTTAAATATTCGTATTAGTTTTTTTATTATCATTAATATTATTATAAGCATTAATCATTTTCTTGTTAATTTAATCAACATCTCATTTAGTACCTCTAGCTCACTGGCACTATCGAACCCGTATGTTCACGACCGGGCGGACATAAGCTCTCCATACATCCCTATCCTAAGCTAATGTTTTCCAATCATTTCCTGTATAATCTACTTCCCTCAAATCATACTTGATGTTATTCTCCCATCTCATTCTTGGTCCACCAACAGGGCGTTTTCCCTCTGGTTTTCATAAAAGAAGCTTCCATGCACGTCTTTCATTCTCCATTCCTGCCACATGTCCTGCCATCGCAGTCTTACTTACTTACTCACTGGCACTATCGAACCCGTAGGTTCATGGCCGCGCGGACATAAGCTCTCCATACATCCTTATCCTGAGCTAATGTTTTCCAATCATTTCCTGTATAATCTACTTCCCTCAAATCATACTTATGTTATTCTCCCACCTCATTCTTGGCCTACCAACTGGGCGTTTTCCCTCTGGCTTTCCTACAAGAAGCTTCCATGCAAGTCTTTCATTCCCCATACGTGCAACATGTCCTGCCCAACGCAGTCTACGAGACTTAACTGTTCTTATTATATCTGGCTTCATTGTTATGTAGTCTTCTCCATTCACCTGTCTGTTGATCTCTCTTTGGTCCAAAATTTTCCTAAGTACTTTATTCTCAAATACTTGTAATCTCCTTTCCTCCCTTAAAGTAAGAGTCCATGTTTCGCACCCATATAGTATAACTAGTAGAATAATAGTTTTATATATTTTCAGTTTAACGTTTTTTGAAAGGAGTTGGTACATCAAGAGTCTCTGCAATGCATAATAACACGCATTTCCAGAATTGAGCCGCCCATCGCAGTCTATGAGACTTAATTGTTCTTAAGATATCTGGCTTCCTATAAAGACCTTGTAGTCCACTGTTATGTAAGTCTTCTCGATTCACCTATCTGTTCATCTCTCTTTGGTCCAAAAACTTTCCTAAGAACTTTATTGTCAAATACGTGTAATCTCCTTTCCTCCCTTAAAGTAAGTGCAATGTTTCGCACCTATGTAATATAACTGGTAGAATAATACTTTAATTTAGTAGCTATTGTTATAATTAATGTAATACATTGACCTATAGGCCTATTGCGATATAATGTACATTTTCCCTGGTTGGATGGAAAGGATATCACATTATCTTAGCTATACCAAGCTAAATAAATAAAATAACCTATCACCTAATAAAATTGTTGAAAATCTGGAAAATAGATAACTGTAGATTCAGGTTTTATGTAATAAAAATAATATTTCAATACAAATAGTATATATTATTCAATGTTCTGTGTGTAAAACCAAAATAAAAGTCATTAGTCTAACTTCTCATTAAAGTATGTTGCAGTCTTGAACCTTTTAGTAGGCCTACATAAAAATCCTGACTCTATTAATAAGTTATTAGACACCACATTGTGGCCCTTATATCAAAATATTCAGCCAGATTAATCCGGATGCATCTGAAAATTCATCAGTAGAATTCATTTGCACTCAACAAAAGTAATAGTTCATTGTAAAAATAGTTTTTTTTAACGAAAGAAAGAAAGATAATAATAATAATAATAATAATAATAATAATAATAATAATGTTTTATTTATTCTGGCAGAGTTAAGGCCATAAGGCCTTCTCTTCTAATCAACCAGCACAAATACAAATAAATATTTCACAAATATAGATATACACTATACTAATTATAAACAGTTAAAATACATTAAATATAGCAATGTTAATTTCATGTACAAACAACATTTTATACGATAATAACAATAATAATACTTACGATAATAATAATAATAATTATAATATAATGATAATAACATAATATAATGATAATAATAATAATAATAATAATATAAATATGATAAATTATACGAGAAACAATCGAAACATAGAAATACTATCTTCTTGTACTTATGTCTCAATCGATTTTCCACTCGGGCGCTATAAATCAATGCACTCTAGCTTCAAATTAGAGTAAACTACTCAGAAGTTCTCTTTCTTATCATGACGCAACGGTCTGGATATTCATAACTGGCTATTAGTAACTCCTATATTTGTACTGGATATTTATATGTATTATGAAAGCACACTATTTACGTATTACAAACAACTAACAAAGTAAGTTATGAAATGTTTTATTCTAGCTAAAAATAACATAATCGAATTCAAACACTATCTAATTAATTATTTATTTATAAAGATATTTTCAATGTTTACACATCTTTCTGTGCCTAAAGTTTTCTCTTCCTTCTCCACTCGCCCCTATCCATCCACTCCATGTTCTCCAATCTTCTTGTTCACATTCCAGTTCTTATTTCTTATATCCATGAGTTCCAAGATCTTCCTTTGTTTCTTCTTCCAGGTGAAAACCATTCCAATGATTTTTCTAGATAACTTTCCTTCTTGCATTCGTCATACATGACCATGCCAATTTAATTGCTTATACCTTATACAATCAACTATTGAATATTTAACATTCATTATTATTATTATTATTATTATTATTATTATTATTATTATTATTATCATCATCATCATCATCATTATAGGCAGTCTCTCGCCTTATTCGAGCGGATTAAGGCATTGTACCTTGTTCAGAACTAAGGGACTTGTATTGTTCGAGTCCCCAAGGAAGAAGACATTTTCTCATAGAATTTTGGCCAGTATGGAGCCAGTTCCTACAAGCATCGTGAGGAATTTAGGTAGCTGCAATAATTAGCTGCTTTAGATCGAGAAAACTAACTATAATGGCTGGGCATCCGACGTTTTGAATGAAAGATTTCATGGAAAAATCTTGTAAAAAAAGTAAATAGGAAGTGTCCAAAAGATAAGCCAATACTGAGGTGGGAAAATAGCCTAACCAGCTTTTATACGATGTTTCCATTTTCTGTAGGTGAATGCGACATTTGGCTTTAGCATCCTCTGATATCTCAACATTCCCATTTTCCCCCCCTCATGAATGCTGTACATTCTACTTCTCCTGCCTGTATGTTTTTCTATATGTGATCTGCACATCAATCTTGGCCTTCTCAATGGTACCTTCATATTTCTTAAATCTCCAATGTTATATAATGTTCCAATGTCTAACTAATGCAATTAGCTGAATATGTGCGAACCATCGACATCTCTTATGTTCAATATATTCCTATAATATATGAAGCCGTTCTCTGTTTTCTGTTCTGTATTTCTAATTCCATTTCGCCTGATAATTCCTTCGATTTATTTTAACTTAACATAAGCACGAAATGTATATATATATATATATATATATATATATATATATATATATATAGTCCACCGCTGTGGTCTCGAGGTAGCATGCTGCCTTGTCACGCAGCGGGCCCGGGTTCGATTCCCGATCGGGACAGGTTCTTGGGTGAGGTTTTTTCGGGGTTTTTCCTCACCTGTAAGACAAATGTCAGGAAGCTTAAGGCCCAACGGTCCGCGAGAATCATCCGGTCATCATCATCATCCTTATCATTATCATCATCATCATTCTTAACCGGTGTGGAAAGCAACGGGAAGCTACCACACCTATAATTCCCTAGTAAAACTGCAAAGCATAGCATGAAAATTTTATGATTGCAGTGAAAGACCTGTCCTTGGGCAGAATTACTATGGATGGATATATAATATATATATATATATATATCTCAATCAACATCTTACATACTTTCTTAATTTCTACAGCATTAAAAATTAAGAACGAATTCTAACTCTAAATGTATTCTTCTCTTTACATCTTAAAAATAATTGGAAAAAAGCAATTATTGGTAAAAAGGAAGATGTATATTAATAACTGTTAAGACGGAGAAGTCAAACTGAGGCCGGGCAGAATTAAAATGAAAACTTCTTCCTGAACAAAATATCAAAATAAGTGTTGATATTGCCTGAATATTGAATTTTGCAAGATGAAATTTTATTTATTATTTAGATTTCATAAAAATAGTTTAGAAATGGAAGTAATTAGTTTGGATTATGACACCAATACAAGTCACAACGAGTTTTAATTTTACCTCAATCCCAACATAACTGGAGGGATTAAACTTACAGTGTAATTTATCATTTTTATCAGCAATAAAACCGTAACATTTACAATTGAGGGGTATAGTGATAGAGGGAGCTATGCCACTTTGAGAAAAAATAGGAATAAATTGTGTTTTAGGAAGCACTAGCGTACCCGGCAGACGTTGTCCTGCCCGAATGTTCAATTCTCATGTCATGGGCGGACGATAAAAATATGTTACTTTTTTACCATAAAATTCAGAAATTAGGACATGTTTGTCTTCATGAACATTAGAATTGTACCCTCCTTTGCAGATAAGTTAAGAACCGTCATATAACAATTATATCAGAGTGAAAAAAAAAAGATAAATTGATGAGAGTGAGTCAAAACAGTTCTTTATTTTTTCAGCTAGATTTCATTTCTGACTCACTGTGCACCGGTCCCAAACTGGCCGACATTCCATGAGAAAAAATTTCTTCCCCCGTAGAGACTCGAACCAGCGTAAGTCCCGCACTTCCGCGCCAAGACTTCTTGCCTTAACGACTCGGCTACGGCGCGAGACTCTTCGTGTCAATGAAAGACAAAAATGGTTATTGTGAGTTATCCGTAAGAGATAAGGGACTCTTGGTATCAATGAAAGACAAAAATGGTTTTTGTGAGTTATGCGTAAGATATAAACCTATGCTGTCGGGGACTTTTTTGTAACGCTTTTTGAGATATTCAATTCTGTGTACATTAATGTTGTGTATTTCTTATGGTTTAGTCAGCGTAAGCCATTTAAGCGTCCAAAGAGCTACTTTTTTCACGTTTTCCACTAAAAAGGGCGATTTTAAGGGTGTAGGAGTTGAGTATCACAACTCTCTTATAGCCTATGTTCATCCCGGGAATCTCCTGAACATTTTGGAAAAAAACCCATCACAATCGGATCAACGGTATGGCCGCGCATAAAGTACGAACAAACAAACAAATATACAAACAAACAAACATTAATTTATATATATAAGATTTTATTACGAAATTATTTTTACAATAAAGGGGTAACTTTTTTCTTCTTTAATTTGCTGTTATGTAAACTAAGAAAAAGAATATATATATAAATTTTAATATAAATAGCACTGATTATTTCCATCTCTTCTCAAAGTAGCATAGCTCCCTCTCTCTCTAGACCCCTCAATTCATTATTCAAATTCAATTAAATACAAGCCTCTATGTTAAATATGGGTGCAGGTGACACCTCTAAAATAACAATATTACAACATTTGTGTTAAATGTTATTATAGTATTTGTATTATGTTAATGTTGTAGACTATTTAATCAATACCCCAAATGGCAGTCAATGACCAATCACGTTTCAATGAATTTTGTTTTACAACCAATGACAATTGTGTTTCATCTAGCTCTTTTCGATTTATCTTTATCACATCCAGACGATTTTTACGCAACAGATGCAATGATCAATCGAGACTGGACTGGACCAAACAACAAGATACGCAGTGCAATAATAAGACTGGCAGTGCATGGATATCACCACAAACTCTGCAAAAATTCAAACTATCATGATCCGTCAAGTGACTGCGTGTGTAAGCTCTGTGATAAACCGTGTGAAAGATATCTTTTCAGTGTCTGTTTACAGAGAACACAATCGTTGCTGGTATACAGCAGAGACATAATCTAATGCACTTTTGTGCGCGATTTTCCTATTATTTATCAGATTCTGCTTTTGCGTTAAAGAAAGCTCCTTCTATTTAATATTCTGAACAGGTCAGAGCATTATTTTGCAGTGACTGACTCTCCATCAAATACATTGAATATAGCAAATAATGAACAGATTCCATGACTTTACTGAGTTGTTTACTAAAAAAATTAATTAATAACCTATAATGTTAGTTATAATATACAGTTTGACGTGTTTCATTATTTCTCCACTAGGGTGCATTCTTACAATATTGCGATCTTATTTAGCAATAAATAACATGAACAAGTTGCAGTGAATGCATATAACCTCACATTACTGATTTGTTTTCAAACATCGCCGTCTACATTAAATATATAAATATTTTAAAATATCGGCAAATAACTTAAATAATAATTTTCGAGTAAACACCTTAATTGTATTCGTTAAATAATCCTAAAAATGCCACTCTTGATTTCCAAATCATCTATGATTTGGTAAGCACTTGCGAGATTACTTTGTGATAACAAAGATAATATTAGTTATTTAATTGTAACTAGTGAATGGAATAAAACTACATAACAAAGAACTACATGGTCTTTATAGGAAGCCAGATATAATAACAGTTAAGTCTCGTGGACTGCGATGGGCAGGACATGTGGCACGTATGGGGAATGAAAGACTTGCATGGAAGCTTCTTGTAGGAAAGCCAGAGGGAAAACGCCCAGTTGGTAGACCAAGAATGAGATGGGAGAATAACATTAACTATGATTTGAGGAAAGTATATTATACAGGGAATGATTGGAAAGCATTAGCTCATGATAGGGATGTATGGAGAGCTTATGTCCGCGCGGCCATCAACCTACGGGTTCGATAGTGCCAGTGAGTAAGTAAGTATATAATTGTAACTTTAACTCATGCAATTATAGCAGGCTAAGATGTGACGATGATTTTAGCGACGTGATTGTACCACATCTGAAACCAGTTTGGCAGCTAATAACTTTGTAACTAACGATAATAGGTTTACACACTTAACCTTCCCATCTTTCATTGAAGTAGAATAAAACGTTTAATCAGTAGCTTCAAGAGTGGTATAATGGCTGCATTCCATTCTTTAAAGGTTTTTAGAATTTGTGGTAGCTTCTATAAAGCATATTTATGGAGATGGAAGAAAGCTATAAGTAAATAAGACACAGCTTTGGAGAATTCTCTCTAGATCAATATTGGAAGTTACTTCAATATGAAAAGTAAATATATATAAAGAGAAAGGGAAGAATATTAAACTGATGACAATTTTAGCGAATTGCGAAGGAATGTAGCTATTGAGATTGTTCCCAGGAAAATACTTATTTTGTTTAGGAATCTTAATTGTAGCGAATATCAACCCCTAATTGAGTATAGTTTTCCTCACCTGTAAGACATAGGCCTATGTCAGGAAAACTTTAAGGCTCAAACGGTCCCCGAAATCATATGACCATCATCATCATCATCATCCTTATCATTAACTCATCATCATCATCATCCTTATCATTAACTCATCATCATCATCATCCTTATCATTACCATCATCATCATCCTTATCATTAACATCATCATCATCCTTCACAGGTGTGGAAAGCAACGTGAAGCTACCACACCTTCCTATTCCCTAATATAGCATGAAAATGATATGACTGCAGTGAAGGATCTGCCTTCGGGCAGAATTACTATGGATGGAATTGAGTATAACGATTAATAAATACGATTAATCAGTAAACAAAAAATGAACTGAATATATAATACATAGCAAATTAAATAAATATCTTATTTGTAAAAGTTCCCATAAGAAATAAATGGGAAACCTAAACGCAAATAGGTCACAAATATGTAGCCATCAAAGTATACCTGAAATCCTTAAGCTGAGTCTAGCTTGAAAAATCACGTTTGGGAGAAAACTTCATACTTCAAATTTTACAGTCGCGGGAAACCCAAACTGTAAACACGCTTGCTAGCCGTAAGAAGAAATTAAGAAATAGGCGAGAGTATAATAAAAATACAATTACGCCCCTAGGAGACATGTGATTGAAAATTCTAACCAATCAAAATCAGAGTTAGGGTGTAGGACCATATATGGAAATAAAGGGTCTTGACTTCGATGCGAATCTCATGAGGACAAACTAACTTACTTACACTTAACAGTTCGTGGAGAGAAGACTTACATCAAAGATTTCATAGGGACCGGTTCGATACTCGGGAAAGGATCTCAAATCATGGGACTTAGAAATTCCCGCAAAAATAATAATTCTTGAACTAAAAGTGATAGTCCTCGTGCAGTTAGGTATCGAAATTCAACACCAATTCAACTCTGTACAATGTATCGAGTGTATTTTAAGAGCTTATTTCATTAATTAAATTAAATAAAGTTATTTTCTTTATTCGTGATTGTCTGTTCCTACGTAACTCTGCTCCGATCCCTATACAGTGGAGGAAATTGGTATAGAGGCACTTGTTAGAAGTGTGAACACAAGTTTATTTGCTCTTTCTTTGGCATTTTTCTATCTTAACTCAGGAGGTGATTGAGTATAAAACACACACACATAATGTCAAAATTAAATATCCATTTCCGTCCAAAAAAGTACATGAAAACTGAAACCACTCTCACATATGGGTGGAAATTAGTATAAAGGCACTTTGTGTATTTCACAGAATAAACCAAAAAGACTGAGTACAAAGTTTACAACAAAGTTCTAAAATTTAGTTGAACCTCCATTGTTGTTAATTTCTTGGAAGATTCTCTTTTGGCATTGACTTCATGAGGGTGT
Organism: Diploptera punctata; assembly: GCA_030220185.1. Taxonomy (NCBI): domain Eukaryota; kingdom Metazoa; phylum Arthropoda; class Insecta; order Blattodea; family Blaberidae; genus Diploptera; species Diploptera punctata. The sequence continues at coordinate 1,975,602 of JASPKZ010007340.1, read as the reverse complement.
TTATTTCTTCCACTGAGATTGAAGCCCACTCTTCCCGAATAGCAATTTTCAGTTCAGTCATTATCCCAAACTGCCATCAATTGCGATACACACGCCTTGCCAGGAACCCCCATACGTTCTCAATCGGGTTTAAATCAGGACTTCTGACTGGCCACGTCAAAAGAGGCATTTCTTTCTTCCTGAACCACTCCTTTGATTTGGAAGACACGTAATGGAAGCATTATCTTGCTGAAAAATTAGATATTCGCCAAATTCCTCATACATTCGTATCAATTCGGACTCCAGAAGCTCCTCAGTGTAGGACTCAGAATTCATCTTGGTGCGTATCCATGCCAGTTTTGATCTTCCTTTAAAGCAGAATGCTGCCCAAATCATAACGCCTCCACCACCGAAGTTTCTACTCATTCTAACTTGCTCTTCAGTACGGAGGTCGTGCCAGTAATACTGAAAGCCATCAGGCCCGTCCAGATTAAAATTCTTCTTGTCACTGAATATTACTTTATTCTATTCTGAGGTCCAGGACATGTGTTCTTCAGCAAAAGTCATTCTAACTTTCTTATCTGCATTGTTCAGAGGTAGTTTACGAAGACTTTTTTTTTTAATTTTAGGTTTTTGTGTTCTGACAGAATTTGTCTTAATCATCTGGCTGTTAATGACAACTTCAAATCAGCCTGGATTTGAGAAGAAAACATATTCTTACCTTTTCCTTTACGTAAAATGACATGTTTAGTGCGCTCAGACAATTTTCTTGTCCGTCCATTCTTCCCGTTTTTTTTCTATACTGTGAGCCCAGTCTGACAAAATTATCAATGACACATCTTGAACATCCCAATTTCGTAGCTATTTGTCGATTGGAAAGGCCCATCTACTTGAAGGCACTAACTCTTGCTTTCTCTTCATTTGATAGAGGCTTTCCACGTGACATTGTACGTACTGCTGACTTGTAACTGATGAACGATGCTCACAGACACATCGTCTCTATGTAACTGAAGTGTTTTGTTTACATTTATGTATGTGTAAGAGCCAGAAGTTGACCTGCCTTTATACCGATTTCCACCCCTAGGACAGCGTTTTCTTAGTTATTACGTAATATTTACGTACATAATAAATATAAAATGTGGAGACCTGTATGAAATTGTCCTAGATACACATACGGTATTTGCATAAATATTTCAGGTTGTTTTACTACTAAAAATTAGTGCCTTTATACCAATTTCCTCCACTGTATGAGAAAAGAATCTCAATGCTCACCGTGAAGCAGATAGGAACCGACTATCTACCGAGGCAGGGCAAACAAACAATCTACAATTAAAATAGTGAACCTAAGTGACTAAATCAACACACTTCAAAATACCGCCCCATAATCGATTCTACTTATCACTTATCAGAGATATATGTTAACGCATTAACAGCAATTATTGTTTACTTTTTCAGAACCAAACTCAGCATTTATCAATTATGGAAATTAAATCGTAATTTTAAAATCTTCTCAACAAAACTCGATAAATGTATATGACACTTGAAATTGTAGGAGAAAGGCATTCTCCAAAAATCAGCTAAATACATTAGTAATGAGAATTTGCCTGAAATCCGAAATTTGAACATTGTTCAAACGGCCGCCATGCTTTTTTTCTCGCAACAAAATAACAGCTCAATTAACAAAATAAAGGTATAAGCTTATTTTGTTAACCAGCAAATTCAGACTATAAATTGAACTTACTGAGGAATTCGTTTAGTTTCTTTGGTTCCTAAGTGACGGACTCTTTCTTTAATATATTATAAGTGTTTGTGTCGATCAACAAAAAAAATAACTCACGAAAACGATATAATCAACTCGCCCGACGTAATAATTTATCTACTGTTATACTCAGTTGGGCGTACACCCATGTGTTTCTATTCTCGTCAATCAATGAACGCACACGTGAATGATAAAAAGCATGTCACAGGTAAAGAGTATCAAACACTGATAGTAACTAGGCCAACTTAAATTCGCAAACAAAAATATATAGTAATCAATTGAATTGGCGTTTATTTGAAAATCGATAACTTATTCAATTAAATACAAATAAAACAAAATTTTATGAGATTTTCATATTTATTAAAGTATAAATTAGTTACAGCTGTTTTGTTACTTTGTTATTATATAATATATAATAATATAATAACAAAATTCATTAATTTATTATCATGTCTGAAAAAGGTACAAAGTACACAAACAGCTGTAACTAATTTATATTTTAATAAATATGAAAATCACATAAAACTTTAAGTTTTATCTTTATTTAATTAAATAAAAAAATATATAGGGTGAAACACAGAATCAATGTCTGATTTTCTTTATAATTTTATTATTGCAGAACACTGCTGAAGACGTAAAAAAAATTAGAGTATACCTCGACATGTGTTAGGTCGCCATTGGTGTAGTAAGAGATTCTGGACAATCGACATGAGATGTCAGTAGGGTTGTAAGCCCTGTGTGACGGCTATCTTCTCTTCAGAACCTGCATCTGTTAATAATTTCTGTTAAAGGCTGACAGAAACCCAATACCATGATGCCGCCAGAAAGTTTAGGTTATTTTAAATATTCAGAACATATTTGAAGGTGTGAGGGAGAGGTTTTTTTTTTTTTTTTTAATTCTTGAAGGTCACTGTCACATATAAGAAGGGTAACAGATGCTCTCATTATTAACCTGGAGGTAGATACTAGTTTCTTCGAGTCTAAGATTGAAATGGAAACTGATAAAACAGTCAAAATAGAGAAATATGTAAATACGAGGGATGATTTTTTAGTAGTGTCAACTATGTTGCATCGATGCCGTATTCAAGAGCCAGGCAGACAATGTTGTTTATACTACAGGTTGCTTACACGATTCCCCTTCATCAGAGCAAACGAACTATATTATGATTATAATCATAATATACGTAGCGAATGATTCCTTTATTCTCTTGGATGCCATGTGATATAACTTATAACGTATTTTCGAAATACGGGTTACTTTCTATTACCCTCTCCCTAATCAGACCGTTTGAAAATAAACGCGGGGGAAAAAAAAAATTCGTCAAACGGACTGTAAGACACGCAGCATCCTCGTGAACTAAACGAATTCCTAAAAAAGTCAAATTGATTATCCTATTTTGTCTGGTTTATTAAATATATATTAATTTTATTAATTAAATCATTTGAATCCAGTTACGTTGCGAGAAAGCAGAAATGGGCGCCGCGCCGTTAGAACAATTTTTAAATTACAGCTTCAGGTAAATCTCACTTATTAATGGTCGGATTTTTTTAAGGTAGGGTTCTCGTTTTATTTTAATGTCATCGAGTTTCGTTTATAAAAATTTAATTTTTTTTCCCATATGAGCGATTTTTAATTTCTTTCTTCCGGTGAACCCTTCTTCAAATGTCAGATTTTTATTGGTTGATGAACTCGTCCTTATGTTTCTTAACTGATTGCCATTGTCGACTTTGGTCCAGAAAAATGAATTGAGGCCGCCAGAGGGTTAACAGTTATACACAATAATATGTATGTATGTACACACCGAGTTTCATTGCGAAAAATATAAAATTGCATAACGATTTTTAAATTCTTGCTTCTGGTAATCCCCTCTATTGGAAGTCCGATTTTGGTAGTTAAAAATCTCGACTATGTTTATTAATTTATTGCTATATGCCGAGTTTATTTTTGAAAAAAATAACGGCCGCTATATACGCACTGTTCTAATGTATGTATGAACGCATATACTTATATATATATATATATATATATATATATATGTAACATAAGAAAAATAAATGCCTGAAAACGGGATTTGAACCCGGGTCGGTACCCCATCGTGTTATCCATTACACGATCAGGCGAATCCAATTCAAACACTTCTTTTTCTCATATATATATTATATTCTCCATTATTACTAGATGTCGCGAGAACTCGGTCTTCACTGCCACCTAGTAGCTGACTATAACAAGTAAGCAAATTAAAGAGATTTTTTTACTTTATAGCAATGACGCTTTATCGATGTTATAATTAAATTTTTGACATTGAGCAATGCAAGCTTAATATGACATAAGAAAAATAAATGCCTGAACGGGATTTGAACTCGGAACTCTGGGTCGGTACCCCAGCGTGTTATCCATGACACCACCAGGCGAATCCAATTCAAACACTTATTTTTCTTATATATTCTCCTTATTACTAGGTGTCGCGAGAACTCGGTCTTCACTGCCACCTAGTAGCTGACTATAACAAGTAAGCAAATTAAAGAGAATATTTTTACTTTATAGTAGTGACGCTTTATCGATGTTATGATTAAATTTTTGACATTGAGCTATGTAAGCTTAATATGACATGATATATATATATCGTAAATTTTCGCGGATATAAGTATGATTAAAAAAGTTATCTTGGGTTTTCTTCGGCATGGATTCAAGGTCGGCCTCTGACCTGATTCCGACGTTTCAGCATGATCCCACATGCCATTATCAAGTACCGTAATGATAGGTTCGAGTCACTGGTTTAGGTCGCATATAATCAAACACATTGAGTTTTCACTGTGGTCCGTTTCACAAGCCGTACCATTACCTAAAACAGTAACTCAAACCTATTATTCCTTGATAATGTCATGTGGGATCATGCCGAAACGTAGGAATCAGTGGTCAGAGGCCTACCTTACATAAATGACGTGAAACCCCCAATAAAACTTCCTTAATCATATATATATATATATATATATATATATATATATCCTATGTATGTATATATATATATATATATATATATATATGGTATGATAAGAAAAATAAATGTCTGGACGGGATTCGAACCCGGATCTCTGAGTCTGTACCTCAGCGTGATATCCATTACATTCGAATCGAATTCAAACACTTATTTTTCTTATTATATATATATATATATATATATATATATACAGAGGATCGATGAAGATTAAAAAAAAAGTTGAATAAAATAATATTATGAAAAGACATTATAGAAAAGAAAAGATTACAGTGGTATGGCCATGTCAAAAGAATGCCAGAACAAAGACTGCCTAAAATTGTTATGGAATGGATCCCAATGGAAAGGAGGAAGAGAGGAAGACCGAAGAAAACTGGGATAGAAGGGTACAAGCAGATATGAATATCAGAAGAATGAAGGAAGATCAATGGATGGACAGAGAGGAATGGCGTTTGGTTTCCGGAAGACGGCGGCAGCTGCCATGATACCTGATGATGATGATGATGATGATGATGATGATGATGATGATAAGAACAACGTCAACATCTACATTTGTTCGGAATTCGCTTAAAGTTAGGATGGGGTTGCAATGAGAATATTGTTAAATACATAAGTAAATGTATTAATCGATAAAATCCTAGGAGCTTGTGTTGCTGTATGCGAGGAAGCAATGAAGAATTGGTGTGTCTGTAAGAAATAGATTACCGGTACCCTGCATCCGAACACGACATGTAGCGTGATCAACTCCATCTCTTACATCACCTCCTTCTTCTATACAGACATTAACGTTTGATACAACTTATCAATGAGAAACTGAATTCTTGTGAGCTATCAAACGGTTTCTTGTTTCATTTAAAAAGTGCTCTTCTCTTATCGGCATGAAAACGTTATCTTCGTAACAAATCAGCAAGCGTTGATGCACTTGTTGAAAGCAGCACATGCAACCATTTCTTTCGAAATTTGTTCACTCTGTCAGTTTCTATGTTTTAGTGAATTCTGAAGGAAAGTAGCTATTTAGGTTGTTCTCATGAAATAATACATATCTTCATAGATCCTACTTAATGGACACCGAAAATGACTACGAAAAATAATATATATTGCAATCAAATTAATAATCCATTAAAATAATTAAATTAAATATTGCAGATATGAATTTTTGGAGGCAATCATCTGGAATTTCTAGAAGAGTTAAATTAAAATACAGTGTAATTAAACAAAGTATAAATGTTCAAATTTCAAATGTAGATTTCATACACAATTTAAATTATCATAAGTAATGTCACAAGTGATTTCCAAATTATCGATAAATTCACTACTCACGAAGTGGAAATCAAGAGTGGCATTTGTTAGAACTATTTAGTGAATAAAATTAAGGTGTTTACTCTCAAATCATTATTTAAATATAGTTATTTTAAAATATTTACATATTTAATGTAAACGGCGATGTTTGAAAACAAATCAGAAATGTTATGTTTCATTTGTTCATCACTGCAACCAGATCATATGTATTGCCAAGTAGAATCACAATATTGTAAGAATGCACCCTAGTGGAGAAAAAATGAAACACATAATTATAAGTTTTTAATTAATTTCTGATGTTCTATGATGTAAATATGTCAATTATATTTTTCTGCGACGTTAATTCCTGGGAAATAATATGTTTAAGAAAATGCAAACAATGGTTTCTTTTTTTATAGTATAATCAATTGCTACGAATGTTTTCTATTATATCTCGCAAGCATAATCTGGTTACATTCGTTGGAGCACCTATATATTACAATATCTGGAGGCCTACGGTGACATCAAATGACTCGCAATAAAATGAAAGTGATAAAATCGAGGTGAAAAAAGACTAATTGGTTTTAAATAAAAATTCATTGAAATGTGACTGGTCATTGACTGCCATTTGGGGAATGAATTTAATAGCCATGTAAAAAAGAATGACGGAAGACTGTTTCTTGGTTCAGGTATGTGATGAGGACAGGGGAGAATAAAATATCAAATAAAGTAATGCTATAGAAAACATTAGGAGCGACACTAAGAGGAAGATCATGCAAGAGGCAGATGGACGATGTAGAATACGTGAAAATAATTAATGCTGGTGCTGGAGACGAAAGATGAAATAAGGGAAAATGGAAAAATGTTCGTTATAAGGCTAAGACTTACTGAACGAATGCATGAATTAATGGATATACATATTCCTTAATGCTGACTTTGTAACTTTATATATATATATATATATATATATATATATATATATATATATATTGCTCTATAATAAATATTTCTTCAAAAACACTGATTAGTCAGTTTACAAGAAATTAATACGTACAATGAAAAATATTTAAATGACCACGAACAAAGAAGCAAATCGAGAGAGGAATTAATCGCAATGAATGACGTCCCTCTGTCTGTTAAACATTCCTGCTATCGAAATATAGAGCTGGAGAGTATACCAGTACTTACCTATAAAAGGGGAATTGCTCAATGCGCGAAAGGTTGTAAAACATAATACACTGCTCAAAAATAATTAGGGTATATTGTAGAATAACCTATTAAGACTATGTTTTTAGGAACAGTATTAGATGCAATCACTTTCTATTACTCCAAAAGAATGTAAACAAGAGTTTGAAGTCATCACGTAACCTCTGTACCTCACCAGATGTCAAAGAGGTCCTGATTAGGAATATGGCAAACAAACAAAGCAACATTAACATGGGTGAAAATGTTTCTTTAGTATGGTGTATGGTCTCCTCGAACGGCCAGCACTGCCTCACACCTGTGTGGCATTGATGCAATGAGGTTAGCAATGAGTTCTTGGGGGATACATGGCCACTCTTCCATAAGAGCAATGTGCAGCTCTGGAACAGTTGTGGGAGGTGCTGGTCTGCCTGCAATGCGCCTGCCTAATGCATCCCACACATGCTAAGTCCGGGGAGGAAGCTGGCCATTGCATACGCTCGATACCCTCCACTTCCAGCATGTCGTCCACCAAGCCAGCTCTGTGGGGTCGTGCATTATCGTCCATAAAAAGAAAAGAATCACCTATGACACCAGCATAAGGCACGACAAAAGGTCGGAAATCTCATCTCTATACCTTACCGCAGTCAAAGTACCACCTTGGATGACGTAGAGGTCCGTACGTCCACCACTACTGACTCCTGCCCACACCATCAATCCACCGCCACCATATGGGCATCTTTCGCGTACAAAAGCTGGATTGTTTCGTGTCCCTTTTTCCCTCCAGATGAATACACGCCGACTATCACATTCCACGTTGAATCGCGACTCATCAGAAAAAAGAACTGATCTCCATTCGGCATGCCTCCACCCACGATGTTCTTCAGCCCAGTTTCTGCGATCTCTACGGTGATGTGTAGTTAACCTGGTACACACCATGGGCCTACGGGCATAGAGACTATTTCCATGCAGTCGATTACGGACAGTTTGAGTTGACACCCTGCGTCCTGTTGCTGTTTGAAGTGTATTTCGCAGTTGAGTTGCATTCTGCTGTCTATTCCGACGGGCTGTTAACAAGGGGTAACGGTCATCCCTTGCTGTTGTTGCCCGCGGTCGACCTTGTCCGGCTCTTCTGTGAACAGTATCTGTTCTTTGAAAACGATTCCAAAGTCTGGAACTCACCCATTGAGACACCCCAATGGCTTGTGCCACCTCTTGTTGTGTCTGTCCAGCTTCCATCCTTCCTATGGTCCTCCAAGCCATCGGTTCAGGTAAATCACGTTGTCGAGGCATTACTGTCCCTAAGGCAAGTCATTCACTAACTGAAAACTGGACTGGATTTAATAACAGCAACAAAACATTCACCCCCACACCACCCTTTCACATCAACAGTAGAGACACTGCCCTCTGGTGTGGTACCGAGGTTACGTAACAACTTCAAACTCTTGTTTACATTATCTTGGAGTAATAGAAAGTGATTGCATCTAATAGTATTCCAAAAAACATAGGCTTAATAGGTTATTCTATAATATCCCCTAATTTTTTTGAGCAGTGTATTATAATGATTTTGTGAAAATTATTAATTATTCGAACTGTGTTAAAATAACAGTATTGGAAAATGTTAAATGTAAAACATAGACTTGAGCTAACGCCGGACCATTTTCGATGAAAACGGGTCTGTGGCCCTTCGGCAAAATGTTCCAACATTTGCTTTGAAATCACAAGGAACAACAGAAAACTGTGCTCAGAACAGCAAAGGGAGTTTTTTTCATATTCCAATACGTGTAATACTGTTGGGTGTAAGTTCAGTAGCTAGGTTTTCCTCCGATGAGGGATTTTGCAGACAATTGGTGGGAGTGAAAATGGTGTGTTAAGGCTCATCCCCTGGGCTTAGAACTAGGGCATACAGTGATATATAGACTGCTGATGCATTCCGCTGTGAGTTCCTAATCTCCATATCTTCTTTGAATAGTGACATGTACTTACTCGTCCCTTCAATAGGCGAGGTACGACCCAAGTTGGTGAACTTCTCTGTATCATAAAGCTTGGAGTCAACCTCTGTGGAACGCTTCTAATGTGTTTGGCTATATAGAGATCTCCCAGGGTCGTCATGAATCTGTCTCTTGCTGATATACAAAACTGCTCCAGCCGCAATACGAAGGCATGTGGAGTGAACGAAATTGAGCACTTTCACGTAGTCATAAACAGTGTACCTTAACGGTGGACAAGTATAGTCCATAATCGAACGGATTTAGCTGTTTATAGAGCAGCACACTATTCCTGATAGATAATCCCCCCCTCCGCCCGGTTCAAAAGCAATCCTGAGTGGATTTTCGTGTAACGAGGTCTATTTAGACTACTCAGATGGAAACATCCAGATATTTCGACCTTCTATGCGCTCTCTAACGTACTACGAAGTGTCTGAGTGTCTAGTCGATGGTAAAAATAGTACAGCAACAGGTCTATACTTGGAAATGAACCCTGGAGTTTCAAGTACTCACGGGTCCCTACTAGGCAGAAACAAAATCAGTTGGTGGGCGATAAAATAGTCTGGGTTACATTAGTCTCACTCCAAATCAACTCCGAGTGAAAGTTACTGAATAAAGGGGATTTAATACAACATAGTGTAACACGTACTAATAGAGAGGCTATTTAATACAAGCTCAACAGCACGACTGAACCCCACTACTGCCAATCTGCGCAGAATGAGTAAGTTGTCTGGGGCTCAAGTCAATATCCAATGTGTTTACATATATACTCCTACCAATGTTGATAGTAATCCTTCACTCTCCGAGACATTATCAGGTGACGTGAGATACGTGTCAAGATATCAGATGAGAGTGGCATATTATCTTAAACGATGCCAGAGAAACTGGGAAGTAAGTTTTGTTAATTTATCATAAGTAATGCCACGAGTGATTTCCAAATTATCGATAAATTCACGACTCACGAAGCGAGGAGTGAATTTATCTAGAAAATTTGGAAATCAAGAGTGGCATTTGTTAGGACTATTTAACGAATAAAATTAAGCTGTTTACTCACAAATTATTATTTAACTATAGTTATTTTAAAATATTTATACATTTAATGTAAACGGCGTTGTTTGAAAACAAATGAGAAATGATTGCTACGCTTCATTTGCTTCTTTTGTTCATCACTGCAACCTAATCATATTATTTATTGCCCAATGATCGCAATATTGTAAGAATGCACCCCAGTGGAGAAATTTATAACCAACATTAAACGTATTAATTAATTTCTGATGTCCTATGATGTAAATATATCAATTATATTTTTCAGCAACGTAATTTCCTGGAAAATAATTCGTTTAAGACAGTGCAAACAGTGGTTTCTTTTTTTTATGTGGATAATCAATTGCTACAAATGTTTTTATATTATCACCCGCATGCACTATCAGCTGATATTCGTGCACTATATATACAATCTGGTAGCCGTATTTCTTGGAGAGTCAGTCACTGCAAAATAATGCTCTGGTCTATTCAGAATGTTAAAAGGATGAGCTTTCTTTAACATGATAAAGTTGTTTGATAAATTCGAGGTGAAACACGACTGTGATTGGTTATAATACAAAATTCTTTGAAATATGATTGATCATTGAATCCCATTTGGGACATTAGTTAAATAGATTGTAAACCTCTTAATCATTCATAGAGTGAGTAGAAATATGAAATTTCAAATTCTAAAGTGTGAAGAATAATGAAGCGGAACCAGAAATAATTGTATTATAGACAATGGTGAATATAAAGCACTTGTGTTGTTTTTCTGAACTTTCCAAGCATTAGAAACAATTTTATGAAGAGAAAAGATTTTTTTAAAAAAAAAAGGATGAGACGATTAGAACCAGAAGAAGTTAATAACAGAATCAGAGTTCCCCACATTGAACTACGCTTCTTCAATACTTACAGATTGATTCGTATTTTAATGTCGATTCAATTTTTATGTGAATGATTAGGATTGTGAGACAACTGAATATATTTTGGTTTAAATTTTTGAAAGTTAATTAACTAATTATAATTAAATATTTTAGTGGCCTATAATTTTATAATTATAATACAAATAAGTAACCCATTGTATTTTTATTCCAAAGTTTATTTCCTTCGAATAAAACAATGCAATGCTGACAAAGAAAAAACATAGCCTATATCCTTCATTGCTTTCTCATATTGTTATTAGAGTTTCATTTTTTAATTTTTTTTCGTAATTTGATAGAAATGAATTAGTATTTCTACTTACTTTAAACATTATGAAAATACTTTACATATGACATGAAAAATTTTCCAACCATATACTATGCGCATGCGCAAACACACGCGAAGCTGTTTACACTACGAAATCACGGGGTGCAAAAAATATATACACAATATTTTTGAACTCGCGTTGCCAACGAACCTAAAAGCTAACCTAATGCAATATAAATATTTTAACCTGTGAAAGACCAATCTAAAAGCTAACCTAACGGAATTTAAGTACTCTAACCTGTGAAACAATGCACGCTGATTTTATTTAGTGTAAGTTAATTAGTACAGACTCTATGTTGGTTGCACTGGAACACAGAATTTTCGTTAAAATCAATATGGCTGCCACGTATTCATGTAGTTAAATATCGTGAAAAAATTCAAATAATCGTTAGAAAACATGTAAAAATTATTGTAAATGGTGGAAAATAATTAAAAAATGAAAAACCTAAGAATAAAATTTATCAGGAGTTTACGAAGTAATTTAAAAAGTCATGTCACATGTTGTAAAGTTTAGCCACCATTATTAATTAATTTGGTTATTACATACAAAATCAGACATAAAATTTTATTTTTACATGAATTTTAATAACAATTCCACCGACATTTAATACATTCTGATCTCAATGGTCAAAGTTAAATAATGACCTTTCACACTTGAATTATGACTAAATTTACAAAAAAACTGACAATCGATGATATATTATAAACAACCTTACGATATTAGCTAAAATTCAAGATTCGGCCTCTTCATGTGTTCTAGTTCCGCACCGAGAAATGCTCCTGCGCTTTCGAAGGTCCAATTCTTTTTTTGAAAATGCCTCGGATATTTCTAATTGTTCAGTCAAAAGAGCAACAGCTGTTTCAAGCACTTCTAGTTCGTAAGGTGTGATTTTAGGAATTCCAAAGTTAGCTTTGACGCCTTCAGGACCAAACAATATTTGAGTGGCTAAATACTTGCAATGTGGAAGTACATTGGATCTAACAAAAGCAGTCATTACTGCATCTGGCTCATTCATTAAACCTCTAACCAATGTCAGTACGAACCGATTGATAGCATAAGCTCTGCTGGCTTTCTGTGGAAATTGATATTCCTTCAGCAAAGTCCTGGAGGCTTCCTTTATCTCCACTGTTAACTTCTGCGCAGATTCCTGAATCAACAATTCTTTAATATAATAATACAGCGTGACACAGGACCTAACTGACAACTTTTTAGTTACCACGGATTATACTAATTAATTCATTGGCATATCGATAACAACAATTACAAATAGGAATGTGTTGCACAAAGAAAATAAACATAGGCTCAATTCTGGAAATGCATGCTATTATGCATTAGGGACTCTTGTCGTCCAACTCCTTTCAAAAAACGTTAAATTGAAAAGATATAAAACTGTTATTTTCCCAGTTATATTATATGGATGCGAAACATGGAATCTTACTTTAAGGGAGGAAAGAAGATTACGAGCACTTGACAATAAAGTGCTTAGGAAAAATTTTGGACCAAAGAGATTTGAACAGACAGGTAAATGGAGAAAACTACATAACAATGAGCTACATGATCTTCATAATAAGAACAATTGAGTCTCACATACTTCGATGGACAGGACGTGTGGCATAAAAAGAGGAATGAAATAAATTCATGGAAACTTCTGTACGAAAACCAGAAGGAAAACTCCCAGTTGGTAGACCAAGACTTAGGCGGGAGAATAACATTAACAATGAATTGAGGGAAGTAGATTATACAGTGATGATTGGAAAACGTTAGATCAGGATAGGGATGCATGGAGCGTTTATGTTCCCGCGGCCATGAACCTATGGGTTCGATAGAGCCAGTGAATTAGTTAGTTAAGCTTTATCAAACACACAGGTTCAAGGCCGCGCGTACATTAGAGCACCATTTATCTCTATCCTAAGCTAATGTTATAATTCTGTGACCACAGTGTAAACATACGTAAATCCGAAAACATAATTTTTCACGAGAGCTTATTAGTATTCTAATAACTTAATAATAATCGAAGATTTGCATTACTTCTGACCAAGATATATCTACAATAAGAAGTTATGTATTACTTACGAACTTTACCCATATGATAAAGTAAAGTAAGTAAAGTGATCCCACAACAGACCCGGAGGCCCTTGGGGTAGTAGGAGGTTAAGGCTCCCACTTTTTCTAGACAATCGGCACTTTTATGTCAGCCCTGCGTGACGGCCGCCTTTACCCCAGAACAAGCGTCTGGTACTCATTTCCGTTAGAGGCTGAGTCGACCCCAGGGCCATAGTGCCGCCAGAGGGTTTGGGTCAGTTTAAAAATCCTGACCCCAACGGGACTTGAACCCTCGACCCTCCGGCTTGTAGCTCAGTGCCTTAACCACTACGCTACGGCGTGCCCCTTTACCCATATGATAGACAAAGAAAAATGCTGTATTTCTGACAAAATAATCTACAAAATAAAAACCACTAAAATCGAACTTACGTACTTTTACCCTAACGCCACAGAATTATAACTCCTGTATAATTCACCTCCTTCAAATCATGGTCGATATTATTCTCCCATCTCATTCTTAGCCTATCTACTGGGCGCTTTCCTCTGCCTTTCTCTAAGAAATGTCCATTCTCCTCTTACATTCCTCATTCATGTTACTTGTTGCGTATTGTCCATCGCAGTTTGTTATACTTAACTGTTCTTATTATATTTGGTTTTTTCATCAATTTTACATAGCTCACTCACTGTTATGAAGTGTTCCCCATTGTCCTGTCTCTTCGTAACTCTTTGGTTAAAAAATTATCCTAAAACTTTACTTTCATGTACTTTAATATATATATATATATATATATATATATATATATATACATACATACATATACATACATGCATAAAAATGAAAAATATATTCAAGAGAAAAATTTGAATAGATATCTTCCGAATTCGCTAAAATGGTCCTCTCTATTATGATATATCATTCCTAAAAGCATGTCTGGGAGGCCCTTTAATGTCCCTTGTATTAAAACACTAACTCATCGGCATTATCGAACCCGCAGGTTCATGGTCGCGAAGACATAAGTTATTCATATATCTCGATCCTGAGCTAATGTTTTCCAATCAGCCCTGTATAATCTACTTCCTTCAAATCAAGGTTTATGTTATTCTCCCCACCTTATTCTTGGTCTGCCAACTGGGCGTTTCTCCTCTGCTTTTCCTACAAGAAGCTGCACCTCTATCATCCCCACTCGTGCCCATCACAGGTCTACGAGACTTAACTGTTCTTATTATATCTGATTTCCTACAAATATCATGTACCTCACTGTTATGAAGTTTTCTCCATTTGCTTGTCCGTTCATCTCTCTTGTTGCAAACATTTTCCTAAGAACTATATTCTCAAATACTCTAATCTTGCAATGCCCCATTTTGATTATTGTGACACTCTTTTTACAGACTTAAATATTATTTCCACTCAAAGACTTCAACGTGTTCATAATTCTTGCGCACGTTTTATTTGTGGTATTCGCAAATTTGACCATGTTACACCGTCCCTGGAACAATTATCGTGGTTTCGTCTAAGAGATCGTAGAACTGTCCATTCCCTATCCCTTCTCTATAAAATACTTCACACATCATCGCCTAATTATTTATCACGCCGATTCATCAGACTATCCGACACACATAATCTTGACACTCGATCCCATCAGCACATTGTCCTTTATATCCCGCCTCATCACACTGTATATTATTCATTATCTTTTACGGTGTCACTTACCAAAACATGGAATTCCCTTCCACCCTATGTCAGAGACTGTCAAACTATAACATCCTTCAAAAACAAACTAAAGAATTATTTAATAACAAACTAACTTATACACCTCACTGATAGTATTCTTTTAGCAATATTAATATATTTAATTATTAATGTAAATAATATTAAGAATAACAAATATTTTTAATTTGTTTTGTTTTAAATATTGTATAATCGTAAATTAGTTTTCTATATCTCACTATTTTCCTGTTTTTTATATACACTAGACAGGGACAATTTAATATGTCTTGCTTGTATACATTTTATTATTAGTTTTAGTCTTAATTTTAACTAATATTAACTGGTTGTATTATAGATCGTAATATGTATATTAGATATTATCTTTTGATCAAATTTTTACTTAGTGTTTAATATTAGAGTTAATTAAGATTGTTATATTCTTATGTAATATATGTTTGTCCTGGTGAGTGGAAGAGAAGGCCACATGGCCTTAACTCCACCAGGCTAAATAAATCTTAAATCTTAAATCTTAAAAAATCTTAATCTTTTCTCCTTCATTATAGCAAGAGTCCATGTTTTGCATCCATATAATAGAATAACAATTTTATATACCTTCACTTTATCGTTATTTGAGAGAAGTTGTAACGACAGGAGTTCATGTAGGGTCTAATGCATAATAGGACGCATTTCCAGAATTGAGCCTATGTTTAATTTCTTTGTGAATTTCATTCCTATTTGTAATTATTGTTCCTAGGTATTTGAATCCAGCCACTTCTTCAAAATTTCCCTCATTTGTCATTAAGTGCCCTTTTCCATTATATAATGCATTTCTATGTGCGAACATATATTTAGTTTTATTGATATTTACTTCCAGTCCCAATTTCTTAGTGTTACTCAATAGAGTGTGTGTGTTAACGTTAGTATCTCCTCGCTATCACCCAGTAATAATACATAATTAGCATAAACTAACAGCTTTTTAATACCACTGAGTTGTATGCCTCCTTCATCTTCTAAATATTTTATATGTTCTAGTACATTAAATAGTAGAGGATATAGTGCATCTCTCTGCTTTACCCCACTGTGAATTTCAAAAGAGTCCGAAAACTAATAATTTGACTTAGGTTTTCACGGCCGGAGTTAGTATGATGACTTTGAAGAAGATTTCCCGGTTGTTGGCCGTATTGAGGCTTGAAGTTCTCCGACGTTTCGCCAGAGACTGCGTACTGCAGTCTTCAAACCTCAAGACCACGTGACTCAAGATAACCCTTGAGGATGCCAGACACAGTCTCTGGTGAAACGTCGGAGAATTTCAAGCCTAAAAACTACGGCCAACAGCCCGGAAATCTCCTTCAAGATCATCATATCTGAAAACTGTTTGCCTATTCGCACCTTACTCTTTGTGCCATTTACACACATTCCCGAACTCCAGCAGGATACTATATAACTTTTCCCTCTTAATTGAATCTTATACTTTCTTGTGAAGTCTGTATACAGTTGATGAACAGTGTCGTCATATTTATTTTCTAAAATCAATCTTATACTAAAAATCTGATCTGTTTTAGATTGTATTAAAAACAGACGGTATATTTAGTAAAAATAATAAAAAATGTCACCTGAGTAAATTCGGCAAGAGGTTGAGCTTTGGAAAGAAGAGGTACCATTGTTTTGCCAGACGGACCAATTATGACGGGCACATGCACACAATCTGGATCGAGATCATTAGCTCTTGCAACGATGGTATTGGCTCGTACAATTCCCAGTGTGCATATCCCTATGATTTTATCTGGATTGTATACATTATAATGTTTGAACACTTCGCTAACCAGAGGGACCAAATATGCAGGAGGCCAAGCTGTTACTGCAATGATTGCATTCGGACATGTCAATGCGCAAAGCTCTGCATGGCGTTGCACAACTCCAGCATTCACTTCAAATATGTGTCTTGCTACCATCCCGGGTAAGTAGGATACTCCAGCTCCTAATATCACAAGATCCGTATCCTGTTGGATGAGAAATTAATATTTATTAAGCTATATGAGAGGTAAGGTTCCTATTAACAGTCGAAAACTGGTTTTGGCACCAGCTTTTCAGGGCCAAAAATGGGGCTTGAGTCTGGTCAATTGTCCTTACCTCTTAAATGTTGTATAATATTTGATTTTATACTATGTGGAATTTGATATGTTACCTTCTTGAAATGAATGTGGTAAACGAATTATAACAGTTCTCAAATCCATTATCACACGCAACTTTCGCCAACATAAAAACTAAAATGTAGCGTGTGGTGACAGATATTAACAGAAGCAATATTAAGAATACTCTCTCTCTCTCTCTCTCTCTCTCTCTCTCTCTCTCTCTCGTGTATGTATATATATATATATATATGGGGGCACGCCGTAGCGTAATGGTTAAGGCACTGCGGTACAAGCCGGAAGGTCGAGGGTTCGAGTCCCGATGGGGTCAGGATTTTTAAACTGACCCAAACCCTCTGGCGGCACCATGACCCTGCGGTCGACTCAGCCTCTAACTAAAATGAGTACCAGACGCTTGTTCGGGGGGGTAAAAGCGGCCATCACGCAGGTCTGACAACCCGGCTGACATCAAGTGCCGATTGTCCAGAAAAAGTGGGAGCCTTAACCTCCCACTACCCCAAGGGCCTCTCGAGGCCTATCGTGGGATCACTTTACTTATATATATATGATATTAAGAAAGATTCCTTATGTTTTTCGCGTCATGGACTCAAGGTAGGCCTCCTCTGACCACTGATCCCGACGTTTCGGCATGATCCCACATGCCATTATCAAGGAATGATTGGTTCTACAATATAACACATACACACACACACACACTTTATATATATACACATAAACACCTCATCTACGTCACGTACCTCAAACTGATGTAGGCCTAATGTGCGGTCAATACTTAATTTGACCTCACTAGAATTGTTGAATCACTTTTAGGTTATATTTATAAGAGCTGCATGTTTTCGTGTTTTCATATTTTGTATTAATATGATTCATTTAAAGACCAAAATTATATCGAAATTCGGATGTTCACTTCTTGCGCCGTAACCTTCGAGTTGTTTTCAGAGAAGCCGCAGCGTTTGGTTAAGGCAATATGCTACATTCCGAACGTCAGGATTTAAGCCCCGATGGAGGTTAGACATTACAAACTGGCCTAAATCTTTCGGCGACACCAATGGACATAGCTCGATTCAGCTTCTAAAAAAATGTCGTTTGCTATTATTTTAATTAAAGACGCTCTTTATGAGCTAAAGTCTTTAAGTCGCAATTAAAACTTGAGCATAAACTGGCAGATAAATATTGCTCAGAGGCGTTCTTTTTGGTTTGGTTATTTTATGTGTCGTAAATCTAGGACGCGGCTTTAGTTCTCAACCAAAATAAAAAAATACAGGATTTGTATGCCCTAAATTTCCATCGATCCTGGCCGAGTTTGAATCCGCGAACCTCTGAACTAGAGACCTCCATGGCCGTCTTTAATGGAAATGAGTTCAGGACTTTCTTCTGGGGATAAAGGTGGACGTCATGCAGCCTGACAACTCGGCTGACATCTCCTGCCCTTTATCTAGGAATGCCATCATCATCAACAACAAGGACTAAGCCCAATGGCCTGTTCCGATCTCATTATAGGTCGAATTGGTCCTTCCATCTCTTCAATGGTCTTCCCAACATTCTTCTACCTTTTGATTTATAATTATACATTCTTCTTGGTATGCGCTGATCGTTCATTCGTAATACGTGCTGAAGATAAGCATTTTGATAATATTATATTCTTTCACAGATATTAAATATATTAAGTTTTGTTCTTCTGTAAAGTTCTCGCTAGACCCATAATCTGTTATGGCAGTGAAGCTTGGACCATCAGAACCCAGGATGACCGTCATATTACAGCCACGGAAATGAAATTTCTGCTACGAACTGCAGGTTGTAGCCTTCTTGACCACCAAAGAAATTCAACAATAGCCAGAGAGTTAAACATCGTACCTATATCTGAATACCTCCAAGAATATAGAAACAATTGGCTAGCCCATATTCAGCGCATGGATCGTCACAGAATACCAAAACAAATTCTTCACTACATTCCTCGAGGCAGAAGATCTGTGGGTCGACCTTTTCGGAGATGGCGGGAGACCGTAACGGGTCACTGGGCCTAATACTTGAAAGGCAGATGATGATGATGATGATGATGAAGTTCTGTTCTTATATGTTCGTTTTTCTTTCTTTGGTCCTTGGTATCCAGCTATTGCTCTCAACATCTTCATTTCAGCTGCCTCTATTTGTTTACTATCTGCCTTTGTTACCGATTCATCTCAATGCAAAGGCCGGATTGGATCTAGGAATGTAAGAACCTTAATTTCGAACTACCTCAAGGGCTCCTAAGGGTTGTGTGCATTTACACAGCAAGAGAAAAAAAAACTTGTGGAATCTATGCAACATGCCAGTCTACATAAATTCGAATAAAACTCCAAAAATACAGATATTATATTATAAATACGTAAAAATACCGCAGACATATATATATATATATATATATATATATATATATATATATATATATACAGGACTATACAGAAAGAAGGAACAGACTTCAAACATTTATTTCATTCCAAACTAAAAAAAAAAATAGAAACACAATTCAAATATTCCTGGAAAGAGAAAAAGTTCAAATTTCACTATTTTATGCATTCAATATGAGCACCATGTGTTACACGACAAATATCAAAACGGCTCATTTCTTGCCACACACGATTCTGCTGATCTCTGGTTACCGAATTCACTGCTTCAACAATTCGATGTTGCAGATTTTCAAGAGTGTCAGGCGTACGTAACCCAGCAGATAAAAATCACACCGGGTTAAGTCTGGTGACCTGGGAGACCACCGGCGATGACATTGATCTTCTGCTCCTCCTCTTCCAATCCAACGTCCTGGAATGGTGTTACTCAGGTAACGTCGGACGTGATTAGAGAAATGCGGCCGTGATCAAAACTTTAAACTTTTTCTCTTTCCAGGAACGTTGGAATTGTGTTTCTATTGTTTGTGTTTTGGAAGATATAAATGTTTGAAGTCTGTTCCTTCTTTATGAATAGCATTATATGTGTATATATATATATATATGATTGTGTGTGTGTGTGTGTGCTTGTGTGTGTGTGTGTGTGTGTGTGTGTGTGTGTGTGTGTGTGTGTGTGTGTGTGTGTGTGTGTGTGTGTGTGTGTGTGTGAGACAGTATTTTTAAATTCAGAAAATGTTAGAAAATTTAAAGAGAAGTTGTAAAATTAATCTAAATACGCAGTAACATATCAATCATCATTGCTAAAACAGAAAAGTCAAAAAATGTTTAACAAAATGTGAAGCTCGCCGAGTACTTAATATAGTTAACCTACCTAATCTAACTTGCTTAATATAATCTACCCAACCTAACCTCAATAAACATGTTAAACGACTATGGCGGAGACATAAAACAAAGAAACGTGTTGGCTACCATGTCGCTAACATGGATGTTATCCGGTAAGCTTCGATAACTATCAATATAATTAGTATGTTGCAAAATTCATAGATTGGCATCTGATATAGATTTCCATGTATAATATAGGTTAAAAAGAGGCTGCAGAAAGACATATGAATTATCGTGCATTTACCTGTAATGCCTCCGGCCACTGTGAATGATCTTCGTACCATCTGACTTTGCATTTAGTATTAATGTGACTCAAATCAAGTCCAAAACCTTTAGTGCTTTTTGCATCTAGCAAACTTAGCTGTGCAATTAGTGGTGATTGCTTCAGTAAATAAGCTGTCATATGACCTGTCATTCCATTTGCTCCTATCAATACAACATTTGCTCCATCTGATATATCTCTAGTTTTAGTTTCTTCAGTGTTTTCCGTCTTATCATCGCTTGAAAACAGTCTTAAGGGCCTATTATTTAGGTATCTGATTCTTGAGAAAAACTTCCTGAATAAAACTCTGCCACAACTTTGAATCATTTGGTTAACTCTAAAAACATCAACAGTTCAAACCGCTAAAATAAAATTAATCAAACGAAGACTAGAGAATAAATCAATTTAACTTTGTATCCATAGTAACTTGGAACAATAATCACAAATAGGAATGAGATACACAAGGAAATTAAACATAGGCTCAATTCTGGAAATGCATGTTATTATGCATTACAGAGACTCTTGACTTCCCAACTCCATTCAAAAAACGTTAAACTGAAAATATATAAAACTATTATTCTACCAGTTATATTATATGGTTGCGAAACATGAACCCTTACTTTAAGGGGGGAAATGAGATTACGAGTACTTGATAATAAAGTTCTTAGGAAAATGTTTGTACCAAAGAGAGATGAACAGGCAGGTGAATGGAGAAGACTGCATAACAGTGAATTACATGGTCTTTATAGGATGCCAAATATAATGAGGACAGTTAAGTCTCGTAGACTGCGATGGGCAGGGCATGTGGCACGAATGGGGAATGAAAGACGTGCATGGAAGTTTCTTTTAGGAAAACCAGAGGAAAAACGCCCAGTTGGTAGACCAAGAATGAGGTGGGAGAATAACATTAACTATGATTTGAGGGAAGTAGATTATACAGGGGATGATTGGAAAACATTGGCTCAGGATAGGGATATATGGATAGATTATGTCCGCGCGGCCATGAACCTACGGGTTCGATAGTGCCAGTGAGTTAGTTAGTTATTCATAGTAACGTATAATAACATCAAGAATTAGATCAATATTGTCAGTAACGAAAGAGGATAGCATTAAACGAACTTTTTCTCCTATTTAGTATAATATTCTGTTTTTCCACATGGGTGAAGTATATGCTAATTCAAAAAAAAGGAAAAAAGTTACTTTAACTTAACCTGATATATTTTCAAAGTCATATAGAACAACAGTACGCATGCGCCAGAGTATATAGAGCCAGCGATAACCCACAATCGAACGACATATCGATTATTATCGTTTTTTATGTATTTGGTAATGAATCTTAAAGCTAACTAACTAACTTATACTTAACCTAATTCAATTACTCTAACCTAGGGATGATCCCATGAAACGCCCTGTTTTCACTCCTTAATAATCGCAACCATCGATAACCCACTGGTTCCAACTCTCTGGAGAAAATAGCAAGTCACCATCGCAATATGTGTATTTGAATAAATACTTAAACATTCAAAAATAAAGTTATAAAAATTGTTTTAAATATTTTAAAATATTTTTAAATGTTACTAAATATAGAAGAAGAGTTATAATTCACAACAATAAACAGAAAAATCAAGGGCAAGTGTTTATAAACTTGTGCCCAAAAAAGAAACAAATGTGCAAGTAACAAAAGATAATAACAGATTCAAATTTAAAAAAAATATATATATATATATATATATATATATTTTAAATATAACAGATTCAAATTTAATATATATATATATATATATATATATAAGCCTAGAGTATATATTATTTTTCAGTTTTGCAGAAACAATTCAGCCATTTTTAAACATCATTTCAAATTTCTTTGACAGTTATATTGGTAAATTGATATCCTGAAAATAGTTTTTTTTTAATTTGATAACATTTGATATAAGTAGTAAACAATTAAAATTAGTTTTTTAATAATAATTGTAATAAACATACGAATATCTTATAAAATAAAATTATGAAAGAAAATAGAATATCTTAAGTAGGATGGAGACAAAATGCATTCCATATTTCATGCAGATATAATGTATGCAGGAGCTATATAAAATTTTATGGTGTCATATGACCGAAAATCAAACTTGCTGAAAATTATAACCAAATATTAAAAAGCATATAGGAGTAAAATTATTGCTTTTTATTGACATATATTGGGTTTATCTATGCATGAACTGAAATAATAACATACTCGTATGAGAATGAGCATTTTTAAGTAAAAAAAATATATATATATATATATATATATATATATATGGAAAAAAGCCGTTTTAGACCATACTTTTCCTTTAAGTGAGTTAGCTCAGACAGTAGACTAAAAGCGATAGCCTAGCGACGTCCGAACTGTTTGTATTCAAGCAGGTATAGCGTACCATATTCACTTTTAGGTTGCACTGTAATCAAACATGGAATAAAGGTAAAAAATTCTATATTAGACTTAATTAAATATAGACAATTAGAATGATGGTCATTTCAAAATAATACCGTTAAATATATTACCTAAAAAGTGCTTGATTGGACTCAGGAGAAGAAAACAAAAGAGTCGACCAAAGATTACATGAATATACGAGATTAGAACATCAATGATTGAGAATGGATTGGAGGAAGGAGAATGGGAGGTAGAATGAGTGGAGGAAAAAAAGTGCTATAACTTTGGACATAGGAAGATGTTTATACATAGAAGTCCTGTTCAATAAATCTATGTAAATCTACATAAAAATGTGATATAAATACAAAATATATCCTTTATTTTTATTTATTTTTATTTTCTTTTGGAAACATCAAGAAAAATGCTGTTGGCTGTTATGCTCAAATACGCAGTGTTTGTCAAGCTGCTCTGTAATATACTTGGAATCCTACCAACAGCGTAAATGCTAAAAGACATTTCAATAAATAGCCCATGATTAAATTGAAGTGTCAGCAGAACCAGAATGATAGAGTAAAATACTGATTTCATCCAACACTGCTACTGAAATTTCATGACTTAGGTTAAATTAGTAACAGAAGAAAAATAGAAATTGCAGATATGAAGTTAAAATATAAAATTATGGAATATTCACCTGAAAGATCCGTCTCCTCAACTTAATTATTTAATTGTAGCGCTTTCGGGACTTGTCCCATCATCGACAGGATTCAAAACTGGTGTTTCACTGAAGATCTGGTAGAGGGAGTTACATGTATTGGTTTGTTTTCGTTTATCAGATTGTCGTTGTTGTGAGCTGCTTTCATGATTTCCATCTCTTCGAGTACGTTTATCTTCGCTGGATTATTTTCTCTGTGCATTACTGTTAGGGTGTTTTCAATAGGCTATCTAACATGCGATGTTAAATATTGAAAACACCCTAACAGTAATGCACAGAGAAAATAATCCAGCGAAGATAAACGTACTCGAAGAGATGGAAATCATGAAGGCAGCTAACAACAACGACAAACTGATAAACGAAAACGAACCCAATGCATGTAACCCCCTCTACCAGATCTTCAGTGAAACACCAGTTTTGAATCCTGACGATAATGGGACAAGTCCCGAAAGCGCTACAGTTAAATAATTAATTAAGTTGAGGAGACGGATCTTTCAGGTGAATATTCCATAATTTTATATTTTAATTTTGAATAATATCTCAACGGAACACATCATGAATCTTATAAAAGAAATTAAGTTCTTATCAGTAACAGGCGTGACAATTTTGGACAGTAAAAGGAATGAAGATATTAGAAAAGACTTAAATATTCTTAATAACAAATATAATTAACAACATGAGAAACAACTGGCATGGACACGTTAAAAGAATGCTTACAAATAGAATCCCTCAGCTGTTATTAAGGTACAAACCAATAGGAAATAGAAGTATGGTCATAAATTAAACCTCATAGTGATTAATTCCTATAAAAGTTAAATATAAGGACATAGAAATGTTTGACGCCCATTTACTAGTTGGGAAGATTCATTAAATCCCAGTTGATGTGAAAAGTGTTAATTTTATGAAGCAGAAGAAGATGAAGAAGAAGAAGTAGAAGTTAATTTAGTGTATTTTCTTTTATTATTCTAGTTTTGGTTAATTTTGTATGTTTTCTTTATATAATTCTGGTTTTGCATCTGTACAAATTTATTTTTTCTGTTTTATACTTCAGCCTACATCAATTAATTTCATTTTTTCCGTGTTGATTTAACCTACACTCATTTCAAATAAATGCACAATATAATGCATTTTTATCTCTGTATTAATATTTTAAAATGTTTTAAGTAATTTTAAAAGGCATTATCTATCATTATAATTAACTAATAACTTTTTTCTACAAAATACTATAAAATGCAAAATTACAGATGTATAAAAGCTGCAATTTTTTAGAAAGTCTTTAACTTCAAGGCCATATAGCGTCTATTTATTTAATTTGTTTTTTAATATTTTTATTGTATTTATGCGATATTGTTATATGAAAAGAATATGATGAAATGAGTCCTAGTAAATAAATTCAAATCCAGCATTTGCCTTAACGATTGAGGAAAACTTGGAGAGAAAAAAAAAAACACCTCATTCAGGTTGGTCGATACTGGAATTTTAACTCGGGATCTCCCGAATGCGAGTCCTAAACACTACCACTTGAGCTAAGTCGTTCGGTATAAAATGTTAAATTTCTGATTTCAAAATGCTAAATATCACCCACCTATATATTATATGGATGCGAAACATTGACTCTTACTTTAAGGGAGGAAAGGGGATTACAAGTATTTTAGAATAAAGTACTTAGGAAAACTTTTGGACCAAAGAGAGATGAACAAATAGGTGAATGGAGAAGACTACATAACAATGAACTACATGGTCTTTATAGGAAGCCAGATATAATAACAGTTAAGTCTCGTAGACTGCAATGGGCAGGACATGTTACACGTATGGGGAATGAAAGACTTGCATGGTAGCTTCTTGTAGGAAAGCCAGAGGGAAATCGCCCAGTTGGTAGACCAAGAATGAGATGGGAGAACAACATTAACTATGATTTGAGGGATGTAGATTATACAGGGAGTGATTGGAAAGCATTAGCTCAGGATAGGGATGTATGGAGAGCTTATGTCCGCACGGGCATGAACCTACGGGTTCGATAGTGCCAGTGAGTAAGTAAGTAAATATCACCCACCACTTATTATTCCGCTACTTTGAAGAGAAACGAAGGTTGCCGAATGAAAACGAATATTTCACACAGCTGACAAATATATCCTGACATGCACATGTATGTAATCAGTGCACTTACCATTTTATTGCTATTTCTTAACGTGTTGACGAAAATACATCGACATATCAATGAGAAATGCCTGTCTTTCCTTTTTACCTGATTGTAACGGTTTAACAAGGTTGTTTTTTTTTTAACTCGGCCAACTTGTAAAATCTTAAGTAACTAAATCTAACTCACTTGCACTATCGAAGCCGTAGGTTCATGGCCACGCGGACATAAGCTCTCCATACGTCCCTATTCTCAGCTAATGTTTTCAATTCATCCCCTGCTTCCCAAAAGTCGTGGTTATTGTTACTCTCCCTCCTCATTTTTGGTCTATCAACTAGGCGTTTTCTCTCTGGTTTTCCTACAAGAAGATTGCATGCGCCTCTTTCATTACCCATTCGTGTCACAGTCCTGCCCCTCTCAGTCTATGAGATGTAACTGTTATTATATCTGGCTTCCTATAAACATGTAAAATCTTAGCAATAATAATTTGAAATATAATAATATTTTCTCATTGCATAATGTCGTAAAACTGAACATGACCATATTAAATATTGCATGAGAAGGCAATATGTCATATCTCCTAAATTTTTATTTTTATTTTTTGGTGTAAACATACACATTCAAGCACCGATTTCAGTGGAATATGTTCACATTCGTTAAAAAATAGACATCTCAGATATCTAACATAATTAAAGAATAACTAAAATGTAAAAAAATGACATTCAGTTTTGAAAAATAGTTATTCAATTTATTTTTTACTTTCTCTAACAAAAAAATCCGCCATAAAGTTTTGTATACACCAGTAATACATTATTGTATTATTATTATTGATGGCTGTACCCTAGAGCGACTTACAAACCCTCCGGCCATAGCCCCTCGTGACTCTGTCGCCCTCAGGCATTATTAATTACTATAACACTCGGATACATAAATCACTATAATATTATAAATAATTATTGTGGTTGTAATGCGTTTTGTTCTGGTTGAGTGGAAGGAAAGACAACATAATAATTCCACTAAGCTAAATAAATATGTCAATACTTCTAAAATTCATTGTAAATTGCAGTTGAGATTATGTAATAAAATGTTAAAATATTAAAATAAGTGACTGATATGTCAGTCGTCCTCAACTAAAATGAATTTCTGTTTAAAAAAAACTTCGTCAAATAGTTAAAACCATATTCTGAATGACCTACATGGTTTTAATTATTTGAAGAGTTATTTTTTATATATATATATATATATATATATATATATAAATCAATTTTAGGTGAGGGCGACTGATATATCAGGTACTTATTTCAATAATAATAATAATAATAATAATAATAATAATAATAATAATAATAATAATAATAATAATAATAATAATAATAAGTTGGTAAGAGGCACTCGAAAGAGCATTAAGTTATAATTTTATGATTTGTCTTTTATGAGTTCGTTCAGTGATCCTGTCCATATTCTGCATTGTTTGTAATGGTATCGCTCACACTTTTGGTCGCATATCTTGCATTCACACGAATCACTCGGTTGGTGGAATTTTGTATTTTTGCACATTTTGTGATGATATCCGTGTGTTGCTATGCCTATGATTCTGTGCCTTTGTGGTTGGTTACTCCCAGTCCACTCTCTGTTTACCATGGCATCTGAGGCGTAAAAATCTTCGTCGATCTCTTTTTCTCTCTGTTTCTTTTTTTCGATGACTTTCTTATATGGCTCCGTTGCTGGCAGTAGTATCCTTTGCCTCAGGTCCTCTAGGAAGAAGGTTTCTCTGGCTAGCATATAGGCCATTCTATTTGGTGTGTAGGCCTATTTGCTTGCACCTAATGCCTTTTTGATGAATCTTGGTTTTACTTTTTCTAACCTCTCCAAATCGCTGGTCGATAGTTTCCCCCATATCAGTTCTATCCCGTAGGTGACGATCGGGGTGATCACTGATGCGAATAATTTCATGGCTGTGACTAATTTTAACGATGTGATGTCTTTGATACTGCACATAGCTCTTATAGCTGCTGCTGCTCTCTCCTGCACATGTGCGCTGAAAGACTTTGTTGTTATAATAATAATAATAATAATAATAATAATAATAATAATAATAATAATAATAATAATAATAATAATGGGGGCACGCCGTAGCGTAGTGGTTAAGGCACTGAGCTACAAGCCAGAGGGTCGAGGGTAAAGTTCCGTTGGGGTCAGGATTTTTAAACTGACCCAAACCCTCTGGTGGCACTATGGCCCTGGGGTCGACTCAGCCTCTAACTGAAATGAGTACCAGACACTTGTTCTGGGGGTAAAGGCGGCCGTCACGCAGGGCTGACAACCCGGCTGACACAAAGTGCCGATTGTCAAGAAAAAGCGGGAGCCTTAACCTCCTACTACCCCAAGGGCCTCCGGGCCTGTTGTGGGATCACTTTTACTTTAATAATAATAATAATAATAATAATCATCATCATCATCATCCCTTCATCGTTTAGGCGATTCGCCTGTTCCAAATTCGCAATGATTCCTTCCATCTTTTCTTACATCCCTTAATCCCTTTGGTTTATAATGATATGCTATCTCGGGCAATCTTGTTTCTCCTATCCTCTGAAAATGCTCTTCCAGCCGATAAGGTGCTGCTGAATTCTATCATTTATTGAATATATTTCTAATTCACTTCTTATTTCTTCACTTCTTATGTGGTCCAATTTCGTGCATCTTCCGGTCCTTCTTAAAAAAGTCATTTTACACTTTGTATTCTACTCTAATTGCTGTTATTTGTTACTATTGTATAAAAGTACCGGTACCGCCAGTGTTTTGTAGAACTTCAATCTTGTACCCTTCCTTGTTTTATGTTTTTAGTGTTCTATGAATGGGCCATATATCATTTGAAATTTTAATATGTTACAATTACTAAATACACTGGTCTATAAAAAAATTAAAGTTGTCTCTATCCTTTACAAAAATACCCAATTCCAAACAAATTGAGGTCGAAGGATAAAAATGTGACAACAGATTTTTTTTGTTAGCTCTTGGCTCAAAGATATATATATATATATATATATATCTTCTTCTTCTTCTTCTTCTTCCTTCCAAGTATTAGGCCAAGGCCTGTTACGATCCTATAGAAAATTTTCCCTCCAGCGTTTCATATGACGGCCCAGTGATCTTCGTCCTCTTGTTATATAATTATAAACAGCTTTGGGGATCCGATTTGAAGTCATTCTTTCAAGATGGTGTTTCCAATTTAGTTGGTACTGTTTAATATATTCCAAAATTGGCGTAGTCTTCAATTCTTTTAAGATATCGGTGTTCCTTTTCCGATCCCATCTGGTGTAACCCGCTGTTCTGCGCATGAATCTCATTTCACAAGCCGTTATTCTGCTTTCATGTTGTCTTTTTAGTGTCCATGCTTCACTACGATAGGTCAACACTGGTCTAGCCAAAGTGTTATATAAACGTAATCTGGTGTTTTTTGTACAAGGGATGGTTTCATATATATATATATGTTTGTGTGTGTGTGTGTGTGTGTGCGCGCGCGCGCGTGTGCATGTGCGTGTGTGTGTGGAACTTTACCCTTTGGACTCCTATTTAAGTATTCCCTCGAGTGTTTTCTTTTTATTTATTTTTTGTCTATTTCTGGTGCATCTCTCATGATGTTCAAATAATAGTTTGCAAGCACTGATGAGTTCCACTAGACCTGATATCTTTCTTCCCATTGCTGAAATGTGTTGATGGAAGCGCTCTTCGTAGTCGTCACTCAAAGCGCCACAATTGCTTGGAATGAAGTCGAGATGTGGATCTTAAGCGTCATATTACAACCTAGCTCTTGGTATGACCTCAGAAGTTAATTAACAGCTAGATTGTAATTTTCAGCTATTTGACTTCTCAAGAAATTTTGAACAACATTTTTTTAAGACTTCCCAAATTGCTTTCTCTTTCCCTTCAATACCTCTATTAAATATTCTATCCTTTAGTTCTCGAATTTGTGAGCCAACAAAGATTTCCTTTTTGATCTTAGCATCACTGAGGTGTGGGAATTTTATCTTCAAATATTTGAAAGTTTTTTTTTCCAAATGCCCTAGGTTTGTCTTTCGACATTACTGGTTTCTCTCCTGGCATGGCGTACTTGTAACCCAACTTCTGAGGTTGGGGCGCCTGGAAGGCGGGGTTACGTTGCCCCGATGATATGATGGGTGATGATAATGATGATAATGGTGCGCCAGGAGAGTCCCTAATCCTAAACTTAACCTAAGATGAATATGAATGATGATGATTGCTATGGCCATATGATTTCGGGGACCGTTTGGGCCTTAAAGTTTTCCTGACATTTGTCTTACAGGTGAGGAAAAACCCCGATAAAAAAAATATTTGAAAGTTTCGCCTTCTTCATTCATCACTTTCACTAAATTCGTCATATGTCCTAGCTTTATGTATGAAGGAGGCAATAATATTTTATTACAGGTAAGTAAGAGAGTGTACTGTAACTCTAACTAACTAATTCACTGGCACTATCGAACCCGTTGGTTCATAGCCGCGCGGACATAAGCTCTCCATATATCCCTATCCTGATCCAACGTTTTCCAATCATCCCCGTATAATCTACTTCCCTCAAATCATAGTTAATGTTATTCTCCCACCTCATTCTTGGTCTATCAACTGGGCGTTTCAACTCTGGTTTTCCTACAAGAAGCTTCCATGCACGTCTTTCATTCCCCATTCGTGCCACATGTCCTGCCCATCACAGTCTACGAGACTTAACTGTTCTCATTATATCTGGCTTCCTATAAAGACCATGCAATTCACTGTTTGTAGTCTTCTCCATTCACCTGGCTGTTCATCTCTCTTTGGTCCAAACATTTTCCTAAGAACTTTATTCTGTGCTGTACATTCTTTTTCTCCAGGCTCCAGATTTTTCGTATGTAGTGTGATTTTTTTTTTCGCAAATAAAGCAGTAATACTTGGTATATCCTAACTACATTCCGAGTATGACCTTCAGATCGCCACATACCTGGCATTGATGGACTTCTTAATTATTTTTTTTAAAACAATTGTACATTTTCATAGTTCTCCTTCATATGTACAACGTGGCTTACAGGAACAGATGGAACTGCATTTTTTGTTGTGAAGAAAACCAGGAATATTACAGTAAAACCTGTCTATGAAGAAACATGGCGGTTCCTTAAATATATTTCCGTCTTGACAGTTTTCCTTCTTATAAAGGCTTCCCAAATTACAAGCAAATTATTTAGAGTAGTACAGTATCTTTAAAGACATAACGTATTGAACTGAAATACAGACAAAATAGTGTATGTAACACAGCACAGTTTGCACAGCAATATAAAACAACTTTATTACACAAAAGCGAGAAGGAACTGAACTACAGGAAGACTTCAACTGCACTGAAGAGTATCGCAACTCCCTCGCATGTTACGTAAGGAGACAAGGGTATCCCCGCAATACAATGGCAACACAAGAAGGTGAAACGACATAATGCGGAAGCGCCATATGCAGAATATTCACGTGTGGTCATTAATACTGTAATCAGAACGTGCTTAAAAATAACTTTCCGTCTTACTGAGGTAAAAATTAACTATTGGTACTTTAAAAACAATTCCGTTTTCGCGTTATGAAGGTTTCCGGCTTATACAGGACGATTTTACATATAAAATCGTACCATTCTGGCGATTTTTTTCAGTCTCTACAGGTTTGCTTCTTATAAAGGTTCCGGCTAAGACAGGTTTTACTGTATTAATTATTATTGATGGCTGTACTCTAGAGCAACTTACAAATCCTCCGGCCAGAGGCCTCGTGACTAAGTATGGCGCCCTAGGCGTTATCATTACTGTAACACCCTATATACATCCATCCATAGTAATTCTGCCCGAAGACAGGTCCTTCACTGCAATCATAGCGTTTCCATGCTATGCCTGCAGCTTTACTAGGGAAATGTAGGTGTGGTAGCTTCCCGTTGCTTTCCACACCGGTGAAGGATGATGATGATAATGATAAGGATGATGAAGATGATGATGATGATAAGGATGATGATGATGATGATAAGGATGATGATGATGATGGCCATATGGTTTCAGGGACCGTTTGGGCCTTAACGTTTTCCTGACATTTGTCTTACAGGTGAGGAAAAACCCCGATAAGAACCTCACCCAGAAAAACTGCCCCGACCGGGGGTCAAACCCGGGCCCGCTGCGTGACAAGGCAGCACGCTACCTCGAGACCACAGCGGTGGACCCTATATACATAAATCACTGTAATATTATAAATAATTAATGTGTTTGTTTTAATGCTATAGTATATTTACCTTCTCGTGGTGGAGTGGCTTGCGTGCTTAAATGAACCCGAGAGCTGTGCCGGCAATAGCATTGCTGCCGATAGGGTTACCCATGCCAGACTGGTCCAAGGTAATAAGCCAGACGAAAAAACTTCTCTATTTATAACTTTGAAGGTTATTAGTTTAATTTAACTTAAAATCTTCCAGACAGGATTATAAGTTAATTTAACTTTTAGTAAACGTTAATAATGAGTGTTCTCAGGGCTAAGCCTAATGTTGAGAAAGCAGATATGAGGACGATCATGATATTTATTTTATTTTTATTTGTGGATAAAGCCCAACTTAAATCTCTCCCTAGAATGATAAAAGATGAATAGGGAATTCGCAGGTAGTAGTAAAATGTTACAAGCGATATCACTACTATTGTTGAGGTAATTAGGGAGGATCAATTAAATAGTATAAATTGAATACTAGATTGAAGTTTTATAAAATATTGGCAGTTCCTTCATTATTTTATGGTAGTGAAACTTGGGCACTCACCAAAAAATTACAAAGTACAATACAAATCGTAGAAATGTACTTCCTTAGAAGAAAAAAAGGCTGCCCAAGAATGGATCGTATAAAGAATGAAGATATAAGAACAGAGTTAAATATATATCCATTGAATGATAAAATCAACGAATATAGAGAAAAAAAATTTAGACATGTAGAAAAAATGAATGTAACAAGATTACCAAAAGCAGAATGTAACTACAATCGAAGCAGTTGAAGGAATGTAGGAAGGCCAGTGAAAAGATGGACAGAACAACTGTGAGGCGGAACAGGCAATTTGCCTAGCCCGTGAAGTGAAGAAGAAGAAGAAGAAGAAGAAGAAGAAATTTAATACCTTGGTCGAGAGAGTGACGATCTCTCACAGTAAAAATACAACCGTCAAGAAATGCGGACATGGTTTCCACTGGGTAACATTTTCCGAAGGTAAAATAATCCCCGATTCGGTTCTCCGGGCGGGGACTACTTCAAGGAACCCATGCCAAGGGCTCAAACACAGGGGAGAATAATATTAACTGTCATTTGAGGGAATAATTGGAAAACATTAGCTCAGAATAGGGATGTGTGGAGAGCTTATGTCAGCGCGGCCATGAACCTACGGGTTCGATAGTGCCAGTGAATTAATTAGTTAGTTTGTTTTAATGCGTTTTTCCTACTTGAATGGTAAGAAAAGGCAACATTGTTTTAACTCCACCAAATTAAATAAATCAAGAATCAAAGAACTACACAGAGTGCGGCATTGAAACGGTCCCTGTGAAGTATGTAAGTCTCTGACGACTGACATGGGGACGAAGGCCGAGCCCATTTACCCCTTAAAATTTAGGTTTTGTGTCCTTTGTAGACACTAATTTAATTAATTGAAATAAATAAATAAATAAATACTATATATATATATATATATATGTCCATAAAAGACCGTCACGCAGGAACTGTGTAAAATAAACACAAGTTCCTCAGCAAACCGAATTTGTGGCCCAATTTTGCTAATTAACGGACTCGATCTTATTTGTTTTATTCAAGTGTGGTTGTCTTTTCGCTACGAAAAATAAAACATGGCTGCGGCTAGATTTATTTTCACATTATCACTTCACATTAGGCTAACCCTCACTCACAATTGTCCTATTTTAGTGGTTATCGAATTCGAACTTATTTTTCTTAATTGACTGTTATATCCCAAATTTCGGAGGAAAAAATGCGGCCACTAGAACATTAAAAGACACAAATATACACAGTAATTACAATATTACTCACTGACACTAAATCCAGAGGTTCATGAAGCGGGGCCATAAGCTCTCCAAAGGTCCCTATCCTGAGCTAATGTTTTCCAATCATGTTCTATGTAATTCACTTCCCCTTACACACGCATGTACGCATACACGCACACGCACACCCAAGCGCGTGCGTACATACAGCACACATATAGTATATGTACATGCATACATTTTTGTAATGGCCATTTTTGGTGTCTATTGGACTTAATTAGGATAGATGAAAAAGATTTTATAAAAATACATAGAACTTTTCATTGGTACAACCCCATAGCATCATAATTCGATAATATACCGGTACCTCATTCTTTGTGGGGGGGGGAGAAACTTTTTTTTAACTTCAGAATTTCTTTTCAACACAGTTATCTTAAATATACATTTCGTGTGGAGAAAAATAAGCAGAGAGTATTTAGATATAAACCAACAAGATATTTTTGCCGAATGTACGGGAAAACGTTCACTATGTTTACAAAGAGATCTAAAACAAGTCTGGAGAAAGGAATCATATATATCCAATCTAGGATTTAAAGATAGATTAGGGCTTGCTTGGTTATGTTGGGGCATAGAAATTTCCAAAAATTACCGACGGTCACGGTATGTCAATATGTCCAATGTGCGGAAGCTTTGAAGACGAAATACATATATTAGGAAAATGTAATGATTTAGAAATTTGGAGGCATCAGTTGTTAGACCGGAAAGATTTCTAAATTTAAATCGTGAAAGATTGGCATTCTACGAGTTAATGGTAAACCCAGAAAATTTGATACGCGTGGATAAATTTCTGGACAAAACGCGAAAAATAAAAACATCATTCATGAATAAATATTCAATTGTCATGGCTTCGTCTACAATATCGTACAAGATCTATATCTTCTCCATGAAATATTACACACATCATTACCTTATTATTTACCACACCGCTTCTCTAGACTCTCTGATAGACATAAATTTGATACCTTCAGCACATTGTCCTTTATATCCCTCCTCATCACACTACCTATTATTCGAAATCTTTTACAGTTTCTCTTGCTAGAACACGGAATTCCCTTCCACCCTATGTCAGAGATTGTCAAACTTTACCATCTTTCAGA
Source organism: Diploptera punctata (assembly GCA_030220185.1). NCBI lineage: Eukaryota > Metazoa > Arthropoda > Insecta > Blattodea > Blaberidae > Diploptera > Diploptera punctata. The sequence continues at coordinate 1,940,284 of JASPKZ010007340.1, read as the reverse complement.
AACAAATTTAAATAAAAATTATTAACAGAGACAACTCATCAATATTGCTTTTTAATAATTATTAATTTGTTTTTTCATTATTTAATAAAAATAGTGTTAATATTTGTCAATATATTTTTACCTAATGCCTTGTATAATAAGCGATAGATTAATTCATTATAGTTTATTACTTTCTTTGTATTTTTCTTTTTTTTTATGTATAGTAGATTCGAGCTGCTATTCCTCTCTGTATACATTCATTCATTAGTTTAATTTTAATTGTATTTTGTTGTTTTGTTTTTTATACATTATTTTCATTATTGTTCAGTTTTACCAGATAATTAATTGTTTAGTACATACTGGTATTGTAATTTTTTGTATTTAAATATGTTTGTCCTGGTGAGTGGAAGAGAAAGCCACATGGCCTTAACTCCATCAGGCTAAATAAATCTATCATCATCATCATGAACAAATTCGTTTTAGGCCATGTGGCCTGTACGGTAAACCTAGCGAAGATGGTCTTGATCTTTCCACCGATGTTTTGGTCTTCCTTGGTCCCTATGTCCAGTTGGGGTATATTGGAATGCCAATTTTGGAAGTCTATTTCTTGCCATTCTTCTCAGATGATTTTTCCATTCTTGTTGGTATTTTTGGATATCTTCATTTAAACTTGCTACTCCAAGTTTTCCTCTGATAGTAGTGTTCCTTTGGTGATCCAGTCTATTAACTCCTAACAATGATCGTAAGAAGCGCATTTGGCTTACTTGAAGTTTATGAGAGTTTCTTTTATTTAAAATCCAAATTTCACTTCCGTATTTTAGAGCAGCTTTTGATGTGACGTTATGTAATCTTAGTTTTGTCTCTGTCCTCATCTGTTTACCAAAATGTCTTCGTATTACCCCATTCATTTTATTATATTTTTGTAATTTTGAATCAATGTCACTCTTATACTCTGCAAATACACTTCCTAAGTAAGAGAAATCTGACACTTGTTCTATAATTTTTCCATCAATCTCAATTTTCACCCGTTGTATGTTTTTTCCACACATTGCCATTGTTTTGGATTTTGATGTGGAAATTTTCATATTATATTTGCTGGCAATTTTGAATAATTGATATGCTGCTATTTGTAAGCTATCTTCGGAATCTGATAATATTATTTGATCATCAGCATATAATATTGTTTGAATTATTTTATTCCTAGTTATTGAAATTCCACTGTTTACTGTTTGTTTCCATTCTTGCACTATTCTGTTAATATATATATTAAATAAGAGTGGAGATAGTCCACATCCTTGTCGAACACCTTTGCCTATTCTATTCTAAATATGTAAACATAGTGTAATATCATTAATACTTAATAATTTTACGTAACCTAATTAATGTATAAGGTAATTATGTTTTTTCTATTGTGTTTTTTTTCTTACTTTATATTATTACTAGACACTATTTAATTGTAACGGACTGGTAACAACATGTACGGTTTGCTGCCCGTGCGACTCATATTTGTAAATAACATTTTATGTATATATTACTTTTAGTCTAATAAATTTCTACTACTACTACTACATTCCGTAAAGTCACTGAAGAAGAAGAACCCAGCGTTTTCAGTGATTAATGTAAAGCAAACATACAAATTCATAAAAATAAAACTCACAGTTTGTCATCTGTTGTAGACATAATACAACACTTCAAATTATTGCAGGGCAGTGAAACTTACCTGGAAAAAAGAAAAAAAAAAGAAAAATTAGAATATTCTCTAAGTAATAACAAATACAATTTTAGAAATGTGCATAGATTTTTCAGAATCATGGAAAGAAAACTTTTAAATACCTAACATTTATAACAAAATGGTCAATAAATAAAATTTGTCATATGACACAGTTGCTTAATTTTCCTTAAAATGATTTAGGTGTGTCGAACCACAGTGAAAACAAAATCATGAGTCACTGTACGTTATTCTACCATGGTGTCCCTTTCAAACCTTCCACATTTTAATTAATCGTTGCTAAAAAGTATGAAATGAGACTGGCATTAAAATAAAGAAAAACTCAAATAATTTTCATTTCATTTATTTGCAGTTAATTCATCTGTCACGTGATATTAACAATAATGGCAAAACAAAACAGCAGCAACGCAGTAAATTGTTTTTTGACATGCAGAGACTTAATCAATAACTACGGAGAAAGAAATTACCTAAGAGAATATGAAGGAAGTGCACCTGATGGGAAAACTAGTAAGGCACGTCGAAAGAAGTTTCAGGCGACTAGAAATTTGAACAAATAATCCGGAGGTTCTCGTCGACATGTGTCAGAAGAAAATATTGGAGAAAATTGAGCAGACCTCAAAAATCAATTCGCCGTGCATCCTGGCAGTTCAATATGCCGAGATAAACCGTGCATCGAGTACTTCAAAAGCGGCGCCGTTTTGTAACTCTACACTGTGCAAATTGTTCAACAATTATAACCAGTCAGACCACAACGACAGAGATTCGCTATTGAAATGCTGGTTTGTATTGACACACAACCTCTATTTCTTGAAACGATTTTTTTTTTTTCAAATAAATCAACACTTTAGGAACCAGGATCTGTCAATCGGCACACTGTAAAGATCTGGGATACACAAAATCCACACGTCTACCATGAATATAATAATAATAATAATAATAATAATAATAATAATAATAATAATAAAGTTTTATTTAAGCTGACAGAGTTAAGGTCATGAGGCCTTCTTTTCCACTCAACCAGCGAATAATAAAATCATACAAAAATTACATACTTATTACAATTAAAAAATTTCAACTACTTAGAGTTTATCGCGTCTTACTGCCAAAACAATGATATAACGTTAAAATTAATCAAATTTTATAATATGTGCGGAACAATACGAAGAAGGCTAAAAAAGAAAACATTAAAAATTACACAATTAAAATTCTATAAAACTATGACTGTGCCTATGTTAACAAATGCTTGTGAAGATTGGAACTTAGTAAATCAGATAAAAGGAAAATAGAAGTAGCTGATATGAAATTCTTATGTTCAGTAGCCGGCTATACAACGATAGATAAATGTAGTGAAGAAATAACCGAACTAAACATCTACAGTGTTATAGATAACATTCAAAATTAAAGATAGGAACTGGCTCCAGCGTATAGAAAGAACGACACCCAATAATACTCGAACAAATTTTGCTTCACTACTAACACAAAGGAAGAAGACATGTTAGGCGTCCTCTTCCTAGATGGAGGGATACAGTCTCTTGATGCTGAAACCGGTCTATGGCCTAACTCCATAACGCAGAAGAAGAAGAAGAAGAAGAAGAAACATATTATTAAAATTTGTGTTAAACAAAAGACAATTTGTATGTGGTCCAATCTTAGCTAAAACTAACAAAATATGGAATAAAATAAAATAAGATACAGTAAGTAAAGCTTCCTAGATGAATATGAATAAGTATATTATACAAAATGTTGATTATAGTTGTTATGCAGTTAATATGTTTATTGTGCAAAATTTGAGATATCAGTTAATTTGGATTTAAATAATGATAGTGATTGACAGTCCCTGACAAGATTGGGAAGCGAGTTCCATGCTCTCGTCATGTATATAGTGTAAGATTTAGAATATAGACATGTCCTGTGTTGTATAGACATTAAAGAAGTATATTGTGTCTTGTTCCTAAGTTATGATGATTTGATAAATTTTGAAAACGCATTGATAAATAACTTCGTAAATATGTGTGCAGATATGTCCGGGATAGTCCAAAAGTAAACGTTTGGTGGGCCTGATATGGAACAGAATTATCGATCCCTCTTCCTTCCATGAGGAGTCAATAACCAGCCCAATATAGCCTACCAAGATTATGTTATGATTATGTTATAAATTAATTATATTTCATCATCATCGTCGTGAACTTATTTGTTATAGGTCGTTTGAGCCTGTTCCTATGAATTCTCAAGATGTGTTATGCCAGCCGATCTTAATTTTGGTCTTCCTTTATCTCGACGTCTTTAGGTTGATACTGCAATGCTAATTTAATTATATTTATAGAAAACATTAACTAACTAACTCACTGGTTCTATCGAACCCATAGGCCATCGCCACGCGGAGATAAGCTCTCTATATATGCTTATCCTTTGCTAACGTTTTCCAAGCATCCCCATGTATAATCTACTTCCCTCAAATCATGGTTAATGCTATTCTCCGACCTCATTCTTGGTCTACCAACTAGGCGTTTTCTCCCTGGTTTCCCTACAAAAAACTTCTATGTACCTCTTTCATTCCCATTTGTGCAACATGTCCTGCCCGTAGTAGTCTACGAGACTTAACTGTTCTTATTATATTCGTTTTTCTATAAAGACCATTCAGCTCACTTATGTAGTTTACTCCATTCTGTTATTTATTTTATAGGAATAGTTATTATTTAACCAACGTTTTTTAACAGACTTTTAATTAACAAATTAGCCAATAACTAGGTAATTAATATTGGATTAGCTGCAGGCCTAAGTAAATTAAGAGTTTTATTTAATAAAACACACATTTTTTATTACAACGTATCATCTGCAACAATCATGTTTCCTTGATAATATCAAACTGCAATTGAATTGAATTGAATATGCTTTGATTTTACGGTGTGTATAGGGTGTATACGTCATTCTCTTATCTCCCTAGCGTACATACTGTTATCGTCATAGATGCAATGCAAATGATAATAATTATGAAGTGAATTATCGATCCTGCAAGCAAGCAATAGACGATGTGACATAGCTCAAAAATAACTATCAATATGCATCCCCATAATAATAATCTTCTTCTTCTTCTTCCTTCGAAGTATTAGGCCAAGGCCTGTTACGATCCTATAGAATATTTTCCCTCCAGCGTTTCATAGGACGGCCCAGTGATATTCGTCCTCTTGGTATATAATTATAAACAGCTTTGGGGATCCGATTTGAACTCATTCTTTCAAGATGGTGTTTCCAATTTAGTTGGTACTGTTTAATATATTCCAAAATTGGTGTAGTCTTCAATTCTTTTATAATAATAATAATAATAATAATAATAATAATAATAATAATAATAATAATAATAATAAACTCACTCATTGTTACTATCGAACCCGTTGGTTCATGGCCGCTCAGACGTAAGCTCTCTACACATCCCTATCCTTAGATGTTTTCCAATCATCCCTGTATAATCTACTTCCCTCAAATCAGGTTTAATGTTATTCTCCCACTTCATTCTTGGTCTACCAACTTGACATTTTCTCTCTCGTTTTCCTACAATAAGCTTCCATGACCCTCTTTCATTCGTGCTACATGTACTGCCCACCGCAGTCTACGAAACGTAACCGTTATTATATCTGGTTTCCTATAATCATGTAGCTCGCTGTTCTGCAGTCTTCTCCATTCGCCCGAATAATAAGAGTGATAATAATAATAATAATAATAATAATAATAATAATAATAATAATAATAACAGCAGCAGCGCAAGTAGTAGTAAAAGGGATTGATTGAAAATGCCAAAGTGTGGGATATATTATGGTACATTTAAATTTTTACATCTGTAGGGGTTTTAAACTTATTTCTAAGTATAGCTCAGCTGCAAATAAAATTGAAACTATTATTTGACAAGAATAACTTCGAAACCATAAAATATGAACATATTTAAAACAAAACGTCCACTTTTGTACAGATAGGCTATGTGATATTCTCTAAAATATGTAAAAATATGATCTATCCCTGAAATGTAGACAAAATGGAAAAACAAATGTGTCTTAAACCATTCCAAATACGCTAATTAGTATTCATAATCCTGGCGATGATGATGATGATGATAATAATGATAACAATAATAACAATAATAATTTATAAAGCAACAACCAATTAATACGTGCACATTATATGTGCAGTCAAGTCCTATCACTTTCTAAAAAACAATAAAATAGTTTTACATTGCATACAAAGAAACTACTGAAAACTTGTGTAGCAAATTTGTCACCAGTAGTTCACAGCCCATTTGCTTCTTCTCCATTCTCTAAAGACGTTCTCATCAAATTGAAAGAGAAAAAGCTGCTAAACACATTTAGTAAATTGCTGTGGCAGTTACTTTGAGAAGAGAAAGAGAGAAAAAGAGAAATTTCATCCTGTAGAGTGGCAAAAACCACACCACAATGCGTGAGAAGAATCCGCCATAGCTGATTTCACCAATTCTCACATTCCCAGAGCCAGACATCTCCCTGTGGAGACAATCTTCCAGTTTTATTTAAACAGGGCAATGGATTGTTACATCCTATATGTGTTATCGCATAAAGACCAGCTACTGAATGCATACAATGCATTTATTACACCAGTAAATTCAACAAGCTTTTCCCACAGCGCATATAATTCTTGTGGTATTATTAGAGAAGGAGTTTTTTAAAAGCTGAGCTAGGGGGACGCGTACGAGTTAATGATTCAGGAGAATTCTCAACTCTGTTTTACCCTAGTATAAATTAAACACTTGGGATTAGTTACATATTGTAAATCACTGACGCCTTTTTCTACCAAATTAAAAAAATAATAAGTTCGTCATGCAAGATTTGCGAAAACTCCTCCACTCAGGAAAATATTAGGACCGATAAATATATATTAATGGTCAGAGGTCGATGGATTTTTTAGGACGGAAAAATCCAAGGAGCAAGTCTTCAGGGAGGAGATTTTCAGGCTCGTTCGTAAAAGATCCTTAAGACTGAGTAAAGAGTCAATACTAATAAAATTCATATCAAAATCCGTTGGGGTGAATAGTCATAATATAAAAGTTAAAAATTAAAATGTACCTGTTGGCAGGTGCCGTCGTCCTCAACTTTGTTAAAATCATGTAGCCTATATAAAATATTAACTGGAGTCCTTTCGGAAGTTAACTTCCATCATCAGGGGGATGATTCTGCTACTCGTTGTTGTTTACGACGATATAGACTCCAAGTGTCTGCTACAAGTAGCAGAAGCTCATCCTGCTGATGATGGAAGTTAAGTTCCGAAAGGCCTCCAGTTAATATTTTATATAGCCTATATAATTTTAACAAAGTTGAGGACGACGGCACCTGCCAACAGGTACATTTTCATTTCTAACTTTTTTCTTATGAATAAAGAGGCCACTAAGCAAACTTTACCTACATCAATGTCCTAGTAATACCTTAATAGCCTGTCTCATTGGGTCGGCTTGTTGACCGCATGCCATCCATGACATCAACGAGCGAATAAGGTAACTAACAATTAACTTGGTCCAGTAACTCCTTACAAAGGAGAGGCTATGGCTTAACAATGGGCTACGCCAGTATAGGTAGATAGAATACAACACTACAAGGGATTGTACGACTAATATAGAAAACCTTACCTTGTTTCTTTTACTAAAGTAAGGAAACTTGAGTGGCTTGGCCATGCACAAAAGTTATCAATAAACCGAGCACAAAAAATAAAATAAAATAAAATAGAAATAAACAATTTAACAAGAGTCACCAGACTTTCATGGGGTTTTAATAACCCATTCTAAGAATTATTTATCGAGGAGCGGTTGAACCATTGATATTATACTGTGTAGCAGCTTTTCATAGTCTACTACATAGGAAATGGGCTCAGAAGAAACTTCTTCAAATACAGCGTGGCTTTTTATGACTATTTAACTCATGTCCCAAATGGGAGTGAATGACCAATCACGTTTCAATGATTTTTTTTATTTACAACCAATCACAGTCGTCTTTCGCCTAGAATTTACCAACTACCATGGCAAGAATTTACCATGGCGGCAGCTGCCATGATACCGGATTATTATTATTATTATTATTATTATTATTATTATTATTATTATTATCATCATCAGAATTAAACCATACATCTGTCCTCACAATCCATATATTGTCATTCTTTTTATACGACCAAACGATTTTGATTCTATTGCTGTGATAGAGTCTATAAGAGATCCTTGAATAAGGAATTAATTTAGTTGATTAAAAAGTTTTGATGTAAAGTCTGCCATTGAATAGAGTTGGGCCAAATTAGACGTTTTCCTTTGGAGATAAAGGCTTGAAAGAGGAGAGCAAGTTTCTACAAATATTGATGATAGTGTTCAGTACGTCTGTACAAATCCTAGCAGAACCTCCGAATGCAAACTAACTAGTAAGTTAAACTTGCTCATTAGCTCCTGAGTAATCCTCTTATCAGCTCTACCTTCCACTGGATTCCAATAACCCAGCGAGGTCATTACGTGTTTTATACTAATTAACACTGTTCTGTTTATATAAACTGCAACTACGTTTAAAGTTCATTTCCATGTGGTATCAAAACAGCTTCATGTTGTAGAACAAGTGTTTGCTTCTGATATAAGCAAAAAATAATGTTCCGATACATCTGAATGGGTTGAAGTTGTAGAGGTTTAAGTTATTTTTGTCAGCAGTGGAATTGTAATCATTGCAATGCATTATACAAATTAAATTCAGGGGGATTCTACGCCACATAAATTCAAATAAAAAAAAACAAAAAACACACAATTTATTGTTGCAGTATGTGAATAATTGCCTGAGAAAAAAAATATATATAACTAACTTGGTGGCTCTATGGGAACACGTAGAATCATGGCCGCGCGGACATAAGCCCTCCATACATCCCTATCCTGAACTAATGTTTTGAAATCATCCCCTGTTTAATCTACTTCCCTCAAATCATGTATAATGATTTGCAGAGCAGTATTACGGCGATATATGCTTAATATACAGCCATCATTACATTTGTATCACGTTATCAAGTGCATCATCATCATCATCTTCAAGGTATGGGCTTGTTGGCCCTTTCCGCTCCCCGGCGCACTACATGCCGCAGGCGCAGGTCGTCCTTCCAACGACGTTTTGGTCTTCCTACATTTCTTCGGCCTAGAGGCCTATAATGAAGCAGCTGTATTGATAAACGATTATTTGGCATTCTTTGTATATGTTCAAACCAATTACGTTTATTTGTGTGTATTTTCTCGTTTATATTATAGGTTTGTAGTTCATCTCTGATATCTTGACTTCTCTTTATCACGTTATCAAGTGCATAAGACTTAATTCACGGATCGTCTCTAATCATGTCTCCGTGGTGCTGCACTATCTAAGTCTATTTGTTCTCTCAAAATTTCAGCTTTCATTTCATAAATACGGCGCATAGTAGTTAATAGGTCTATCAATTTGAAGGAAAGGAGATTACGAGTATTTGAGAATAAATTTCTTAGGAAAAATTTTGGACCAAAGAGAGATGATCAGATAGGTGAATGGAGAAGACTACTTAAAAGTTAACTACATGATTTTTATAGGAAGCCAGATATAATAAGATCTCCTGGCGCTTTATTATCATTTATCATCCATCATATCATCGGGGTAACGTAACTCCACCTTCCAGGTGCCCCAACCTAAGAAATGGATTACAAATTCCGCCAATGCCAGAAGAGAAAGCCAGAAATGTCATAAAAGACAACCTGGTGACATTAGACAAAAAAAAATAGAATGGCAGTTAAGTCTCATACACTACGAGGGGCAAGACATGTGGCACGAATGGGAATGAAAGACGTGCATGGAAGCTTCTTGTAGGAAAATCAGAGAGAAAACGTCCAGTTGGTAGACCAAGAATGAGATGGCAGAATAATATTAACTATGATTTGAGGGAAGTAGATTATACAGGGATTGATTGGAATACATTAGCACAGAATAGGGATTTATGGAGAGCTTATGTCCGCGCGGCCATGAACCTACGGGTTCGATAGTGCCAGTGAGTTAGTTTAGTTAGCTAATCAATTTATTATCACGAAAATGTATTAAATATTCAATTTATCTAGAGAATTTTGAAATCAAGAGTGGCATTTGTTAGGACTATTTAACGAATACAATTAAGCTGTTTACTCACAAATCATTATTTAAATATAGTTATTTTAAAATATTTATATATTTAATGTAAACGGCGATGTTTAAAGACAAATGAGAAACGTTGTGTTCCATTTGTTCACACTGCAACCAGATCATATTTATTACTAAATAGATTCGCAGTATTGTAAGAATGCAACCTAGTGGAGAAAAAAATTAATTTGTGATGTCCTATGATGCAAATATGTCAATTATACTTTTCTGCAACGTTAATTCCTGGGAAATAATAAGTTTAAGAATGTGCAAACATTGGTTTCTTTTTTATGGTATAATCAATTGCTACTAATATTTTTCTATTATATCTCGCAAGCAAAATCTGGTTATATTCGTGCACTATATATACAATTTGGGAGCCACTCGATAAAATGAAAGTGATAAAATCGAGGTGAAAAACGACCGTGATTGGTTGTAAATCAAAATTCATTGAAATGTGATTAAATAGTCAATAAAATCTTTCTCTCTCTATGTACAGCTGAAAGTGTTTACGTTTTAGAAAATCAATAGAGGTAACACATCGACTTAATTTATGAATTCTAAGGGCTGAAACGGTTCACCCATACAAAAACAATCAGTTTTAAGATATACATAAACGCAGAACGAGTAGGCCTACTATTTGTGCTGAAATATGGGACTTTCACCAGTAGCATAGAAAATAATATGCTATCTTCAGAAATGTTAATCTTTTTTTTGGAGTTGTGAAATGCTGTCCAGGTGGAAGTAATATTTCAGTATTTGTACTCTCATTAGCAGACTGGGAAGTTTTAACTGGACAATGTTGCTTAAATATAGTTTGTAGAAGGGGTTGTCTGTGCAGGAGGGACTCACGAATATAAAATAAAAAACGGTTTTTTATTTGTCAATATTTTTTTTGTGAAAGTTTACTAATTTTATTTTATTAATGATTCTGTAAGTCACGCCGCAGCGTAATTGGTTGCGACAAGGTTGGGAGTTCGAGACCCGATAGCATCAACATTTTCAAACTAGTCTAATCCTTCTGGCGCACCATAGCCTTGATATCGACCTAGTCTTTAATATTTAAAGTGTGTACTAGACGAATATTCTTGGGGGGGGGTATAAGGCAGCTGTCACCCAAGGCTGAAATCCGTTTGACATCCCGTGTTGATTGCCTAAAAAATGGAAAGCTCAATCTCCAACTACCCCAAGGGCTTCTAAAGTATTTAGTAGACATCCTTTACCTTTTAATGAACTGAAATCGTGATTATGATTAAATTAGTCCGCGTAGTCAAATTCTAACCCAGGATTCGATTTGACAACCGAAGAAAACCAGAGGAAATCCCAGTCGTAATACAGTGGGCAACCGTGTTTGAACCGGGGTCCTCAAACGCCACCGCCGGAGTCAACTCGTTAGGATAAATGTTTCATGATAATGATAACTCTATGTTACATTACACAAAGTCGATCTAGTTATGTGTTAAGTAATGACGATTTATATAGCAGGCCAGACTGGTCTACAATATAAATTAATTATGCTGGCTTTTGGTACAAAGTTGTAAACAATATTCAATTAATGGAAAACACGTATATTTATGAATCATTATCACTCTGTGAACTTATAAATTTGAATATATTACATAAAGTCCACAATGACTTTGACTGCCACAACCTATAATTCCTTTATTTTATTTATTTATTTTTTCCAAATGTCCCCGGTCCTCATTTCGACATTCCTGATGTTCTCTCCTCGTATGGCGTACTTGTAACCCACTTCTGAGGTTGGGGCGCCTGGAAGGCGCGGTTACGCTGCCCCGATAATATGTGAGTTGATGATGATGGTAATGATGCACCAGGAGAGGCCTTAAACTAAACTTAAGCTAATTAGGCGAATATGATATTGATGATAATGATGGCCAGATGATATTCGGGGACCGTTCGGGCCTTAACTTTTCCTGACATTTATCTTACGGATGAGGAAAAATCCCGAAAAAACCTCACCCAGAAAACTTTTCCCGATCGGGGATCGAACCCGGGCCCGCTGCGTACTTATAATAGCATAAACGAAGAGGAAATTAGATTTTCCACTACTATCTGACTCATAGACACGATCGAACTCGTAAGATCAAGGGCGCCCGGACAAACGCTCTCGATACATCCCTGTCCTGAGTTATGTTTTCCCTATATGATTCACCTCCCTTAACCATCTCATTGTTGGTCTACTTGCTGAGAGCTTACCCTCGGCTTTTCAAAAAGGAGTCTCCATACCGTCTTTCATTCCCATTCAGTAAAGATCCTGTAACTCACTGTTATGTAGTTTTCTCGTTCCACCTGATTCTTCGTCTCTATTTGATCCAAACATATTCCTAAGAACTTTATTCTAAAATACTCATATTTTCAACTCCTTGAAAGTAAGAGACCATAATTTGCATCAATATAACTGGAAGAATAACTATTATAGGCCTATATTTTTAGTTTAATGTTTTTAGAGACATTCAGATGGTAGAGTCCCTGTAATGCAAAATAGCTTTTGTATCCAGAGTTGTCTAGGTTTAATTTATTTCTTCACCATATTCCTGTTTTGTTATTATGTATTTTAATTCGGCCATTTTTCAAAAGTCTCCTAATTCATTATTAACTGTCCATTTCGATTATGTATTTTTGCTTGTAACCATATACCGGTATTTAGTTTTATTGATTTTTTGGACTTCTGGCATATAAACCCTCATGGGTTTATCAAAACTAGAGTAAGAAAAATAAACAGCATCTTTGAACAATTATATCCAATATGAAATCAAAATTCACATGCAAACGCATTTGAAAAATAAACCTTTTCAATAGTCTTCTTCTTCACCCAACCAAATCTTAGGCCTATAGGCCTGTTACGATATCACTGATGAATTTTGTACCCAGCGTTTCCTTGGACGGCCCAGAGAACTCTTCCCTGTTGGACAATAACGAAGCATGGCCTTGGGAACTCTATCTGAACTCATTCATCGCAAATGATTCATCCAGTATCTATATATGTACTCAATGACCGGTTCTAAACATAGTTCCTTCAAAATATCGTCATTGCGTTTGTGATTCCATTTGGTATAGCCTGCTGCATGCCTCATGGATCTCATTTCACTAGAAGTAATCCTGCTCTCTTCTCCTTTCCTCAAAGTCCATGCCTCACTGCCGTAGCAAAGTGCAGGTTTTGTATGACCTTACTCTGGTATCTCTCTGGACTAGCGAAGGTTTCATTACTAAATTTATTATTCCCATGGTTTTATTAAAATTAATAATTTTATTTGCTATGTCTACTTCATCCAAATATGTTAATGTGTATCCCAGGTAGGTAAATTAATTTACTCTTTCCTTTTCAATAGTAGTTTCAAATATGTTCGTTCGTTATGTGATTGTGAAACTTGGAAAACATATAGCAAGTATTTATGAAGAGATGATTAAGAAAAACATTTAAACATTTGAATGGACAAAAACAATAGCTAATAAAGAGTTTAGGAAAAAAACAGATTAGAAAGAAATACAAATAAAAACGTATTTATTTATGTAAATTCTAGTTAGTCGAAACAAAGTCATTAACTGAACACAAAGCAAATAGCATAATACGGCAACTAAAAGAAGGTTATTTTGAGTCTTTCTTTACAACAAGAGACATTGAAATAGAATCTCCTTATGTAGTAGTAGTAGTAGTAGTAGTAGTAGTAGTAGTAGTAGTAGTAGTAGTAGTAGTAGTAGTAGTAGTAGTAGTAGTAGTAGTAGTAGTAGTAGTAGTAGTAGTAGTAGTAGTAGTAGTAGTAGTAGTAGTAGTAGTAGTAGTAGTAGTAGTAGTAGTAGTAGTAGTAGTAGTAGTAGTAGTAGTAGTAGTAGTAGTAGTAGTAGTAGTAGTAGTAGTAGTAGTAGTAGTAGTAGTAGTAGGACTTTATTAGACAAAAAGTAAGAAAGATATTTACAATATTACTTACAAATATGGGTCGCACGGGCAGTAAGCCGTACGTGCTGTTGACAGTCCGTTACAATAAAGTAATAATTGGTACTAGTGTAAAGAAAAATAAACAACAAAAACAGCAATAACATTACAATTACATAAAGAAAACACAATAATAATATTACAATTAAATAATAACACAATAGCATTATACACTAAAAACATTAACATTACAATTACATAAAGAAAAAACAATAATATTACAATTAAGTAATAACACAATAGCATTATACACTAAAAAAACATTAACATTACAATTACATAAAGAAAACACATTAATATTACAATTAAATAATAACACAACAGCATTATACACTAATTAATTTATATATAATTGTTAATAATTAATGGTATTGCATTTTGATAACATATATTTATTCATGAATGAGTGTTGTCCTTATTTTTCGCGTTTTGTCCAGAAATTTACCGAGGTTTATCCTTATGTAAGGCCTACACCAGCACCAGTTCAATTGTTTTCTTTGCTATTGTACTTTCGCTCATTCACTGAATATGATTATGCCATGTTAATTGACTTTTTTTTTACATTTTATATTGTAAAATTCATTTCATTGCATTTTTATACCCGTGAATAAATTACGTACCAGGAAATATTCCTAAATTATATTAGGAACCATAAAACCTACGTTAGATATTCCCGTATCACAACAATTCGATTTTACATAATTCACATGTTCCAATAGTTAGTAGAAGGATAAATGCTTAACGAAAATGAAAAAAGCTGCCAAAAACAATCACTTGTCCCATTCACAAAGCGAAAAACTTAAACATTTAGATCAAACAACCAGACATTTTATTGCTTGACCTACTGAAAACAAAGGATATGGCATTGCTTATTATTTTTCTACAATGGAATCACAGCCGAATGACGGGCTTCAACCTCCTTGTGATAATGATTTAAGTTTAAAAACATAATAATAATAATAATAATAATAATAATAATAATAATAATAATAATAATAATAATTGTGCAATTATTTAAATTATCAAGAATATTATATTTTAATATTTAATGGATTCGTAATAAAAATTGTAGAAGCACACTTGTAACAGGCCGTCTAATCACTCCCACAGCTCTCAGTCTTAGGAATAATTGTTTCAATGTGATTCTAGCCCATTTTCATTTATTTTCCACTTATTTTAAATATAAAACCAATGACTTTGTTTTTAATATATTAAACGAAAATAAACAATAACAAGTAATTACTTGAATGAATAATACAACATTTAAAATATAAAATGTAAAATAGCCCTCCGTTTTACTTAACTTTTTTTTAACTGTGGGCCTTTGAGAACTCATACACTACCAAGAGAATACATAATGATGAACAAATACATTTAATATTATTTTTGAATTTCCAAATATTTTGAAACCCTATTTCACCACAAAGGCTTGTCAGGGTTGTAGCTTACTATAACAATATTATACTATACATTGTAAAACAGGATTATTATCTTATGGTTTTGAATGCGTGTTATGAATTACATAAATTGTTTATAAGTGTCTTAGAAAATACTACATATTGTTATGAATGTGTGTTATGAATTTCACAAATTGTTTATAATAATATTGGTTCTTAAAATTCAGTACACACATTGAGGCACAAGTCTCATCATTACTTAAAAGTAAGTTTAACCAGAATCATTGTCTTTCGAACATAGGGCAATCAAATAAATAATGTTTTACAGATTATATTGATTCTTGAAATTTGCAATTATGATCGCTGTCTGGGTTAATATTAAATCTTCTAAAATAACTCCCAAATTTTTCATGGCCAATTATAAATTGTGTTAAAATGAAATTTGGAATAAAATGTTTTATATTAACCTATAGTGTACTGTAGGAAAGAAGAGCTCTTTAGTAAAAGCACCATTTGCACTCCTTATCCAATGTTCATTCCAATCAGTGATGATATAGTCCAACAGTTTCTTTTTAATATAGGATATTGGACACTTTGAAAATGAATAATGAAGCTCAGAAGATGCTGCGGATTTAGCTAGTTGATCAGTATGTTCATTTCCCACAGTTCCCTGGTGCCCTTGTATCCAAGACAGGTACAGGTATTTTGTGTAATTTTTTTATGTTATTTCTAATTTCTACTAGGTTTTGATTTAAATTAAATTTAATATTAATATGCAATTAATAAAAATATCGTCCAAGCGTTATTATGTTCAGACGGAAACCAGATTTATATGGCGACTGGAAGAAACTTGTGCCTGTACCAATCTTACGCTGAGCTGGAAGATATATATATATATATATATATATATATATATATCTTTATTAAGTTTGCGTAAAGGACGGACTAGGTAGTATGGAGTTTTATATTAAACTGTTACGTATATTTTTCGATAATAATAAAAGAATGAACACGCAATTCATACCAGTCATACATTTTTCAGCAAAATGATACGTTTGAATGTGCTGTGACGTCAGCAAAATGCTCGAGAAACAAGTTGTGATTAGTTTCAGTCACGTTGTAAAAAAACTGCCATTTATCACGTTTTGATTTGTAACATACGTGCTGTAATTCTGTGAAATAACGTATGTTGACTCACTTAATTTTCCGCCAAGTATAGCTTCTATCTGCTTCTGGAATTACCTTCCTCAAGACATCAAGGGGTTGCCGTACACTTGACACTTTTAAGTCAAGTTTGTACAAATACTACACTGCTCAAAACAATTAGAGTAATTGTAATAAATTGAATAAATAATTGCTTTTTAAAGCTGTGAAGCTGAAAGTTGGACAATATGTAAATTTAATTATTAATTTAATTATTAATTATTAATTTTATCATTGGATACAAATTTTAAAGATCCATGGCCTAAATACAGAGAAATTACCTCAAATAACAAATATAAAAAAATGTTTTATTTTGGAAGGCACTGGCCACTTCTAATTGGTAAGCTTCCTGATGTTCCTATAGTGACGAATGTTGATTATTGCCTTGTTTATTGAAGTCTCTGACAAAATGAGGCATTTAAATGAGTTTGAAGTGTATCATGCTCTACATCTTTTACGACAAGGTCAATTTCTGCGACAAGTGGCTAGAGAGCTTGGGGTTTCTCCTTCCGTGGTGTCCAGGTTACGCAACAGGCACAGAGAGACAGGTCAGTATTGTAGAAGACGTGGCCAGGGCCGTAAATTTAAAATAAGCCCCCAGGATGACAGATACGTTGTTCTTTCTGCTCTTCGACAGCTTACAAAAACTGCAAAAGCCCTGCAGAATGACCTTCATATGGCTTCCGGAATCCGGGTTTCAGACCAAACCATAAGGAAAGAGAATATTCGTCCAAAAAGGCCCGTTAAAAAAACACGCTTAACAAATGGGCATAAGGCAGCAAGACGTACGTATGCTGAAAACCATGGTGATTGGAACCTGGACCAGTGGCAGTCTGTGCTCTTCTCGGACGAATCCAGGTATCGTCTTACACGTTGAGATGGTCGATTGAGGGTGTGGGGACGGCCAGAAGAACGATTTTCTGCAGAGGCTGTACAGGAAATTGGTAGATTCGGAGGAGGTTCCATAATGATGTGGGCCGGAGTTATGTACAACAATCGTACGGACCTTGTACTTGTTCCCCAGCGACTGAATGCTGTCCGGTATATCGAGCACGTTCTGGAAGAGCATGTAGTACCTGCTGCCATTGGAGTAGGCCCTGGATTTCTGTTTATGCAGGATAATGCCAGGGCACATTCTGCGGCTGTCACCAGGGATTTCCTGAGGAGGAATGAAATGAGTTAATGGAGTGGCCAGCGGTCAGCCCAGACCTCAACCCTATTGAACACTTGTGGGATCTTCTAGACAGGAAGGTCAAGAACCGACATCAAGCTCCACAAACTCTGCAGCAACTTAGAGATGCTCTGAAGGAGGAATGGGAGAATGTTGCGCAAGAGGAAATCCAGAATCTTATTGGGAGCATGCTACGAAGGTGCCAAAGTGTCATCGAATGTCGTGGAGGCCACACACGATACTAGCTCTATATAACGAGTGTTTAACTTTGAAAAATAAGCACAAGATTCAATTGCTTACATAGCGGAATTATTTGAAAAGTTAATTGTCAGCGTTATTCATTTGTTTTTACTGACATGAGCAATAAATAAATAAATAAATAACCACAAATAATGTACTTTATTAATTTCATGTTTGTACCTTTATCCAATGAAAAAATATTTGCATATTTCATAGTGTTCCTCTAATTGTTTTGAGCAGTGTAGTTGAATAATTAATGTTTCTCGAGTTAAATATATTCTATGTTATTAATAGTATTTATTTTTTCTCATTTTTCTATCTTTTACATTTTATATTCCATTCATTAAATCTATAGCAAATCAAAGTATAAATAATATTTGTATTGTAGATATAGTATGTAATAATTTTGTTTACAGTAATTTAGATGTAAAAGTGTTTTCTGTATTTTTTAAACCTGGTTGAGTAATAGACAAAGCCTTAAGGCCTTAATTCTGCCGGGTAAATTAAAATAAAGCTATTATTATTATTATTATTATTATTATTATTATTATTATTATTATTATTATTATTATTATTATTATTATTATTATTATTATTATTATTATTATCGGGAATATTATTACTTCGTTAATTGAAATATTAAAAATTATATATTTTGAGTATAAAATACTTTTGTTATCTCCATCTAATAAACTAGTAAAACATCTGTTAATCGTCAAATTTTTTCTTCTTCTTATTCATAATTGTAGGATGTTCTTAATGCGTCAAATTTTGTATGTATTAAATTGCGGTTTTTGTCAAATTGTAAATTATATGAATCTATTTTTTTATTTAGGCTCATTTCTTTATAAATATTTGTACACATTCTTAAAACCATTTACACATGTATTATAAAAATTAAAATGAATCATTATTGGTATTTCGAGTTGTAATGAAGAAATTAGACTACAATTATTTCAGTTTCAAATATTTCTTCCTTTTTTTTCTTAGTTTAACCTATAGCCATAAAGAGGCACTGGCAACAGGCCGAGAAGCGCTGAAGCAGGAAATCACTGCCACAGCTATATTACTAGTCTTAGTTTTCCGATAATAATAGATCGAACTACGGAATTTATATATTAGTGCACAGAATTCACGAGGAATGGGAGTTTACAGTCAGAGATCACGAAACAAACGAACAAAGCAGCAAGGACTGCGGGATCAATGAACGCTGCATTTTGGGGAAATAAATACCTAAGAACAGAAAGTAAAGTACGAATTTACAAATCTGTAGTACTACCTGCCTCACTTCTGTTAGTGAAACAATGACCATCCAAAACATTTTTTTTAATCAATGCCACCAGTTTTTCATACGACATTTCTGGGATTCTCTCCTGGAATGATGTATTTGTAACCCACTCCTGAGGTTTCTGAGGGTTACGTCTGCCCCGACTGTATGAAAGGTGATGATGATATTAATGATGCTTCCAGGAGAGGCCTTAATCTACATTAATTTAATTAGGTGAATATGATATTGATGGTAATGATATCCAGATGGTATTCGGGGACCGTTTGGCCCTTAACGTTTCCTGACATTTCTCTTGCAGGTGAGGAAAAACCCCGAAAACCTCACTCAGGATCCTCACGGAGGATCTAACTCGGGCCCGCTACGTGACAGGACAGCACGCTTCCTCGACACCATAACGGTGGACACAAATGTCGAAAATACAAAAAATTATGACAAAAAATTAGGAAAACATGATAGAATCAGAAATTATTAGTTTCGGGAACAAATAGAAATTCAACCAACAAATTAATGGGTATCAAGAAGGAAGGAGGAATGGAATAACCACGTCTCAAATTTAGCGATGATAGGTTATCGAAAGTTGTACGAGATAATATTCCCAACTGGGAAGAGATCTCCAGGAAGACTACAACGAAGATGGAAAAACTAGCTTCCAAACAGGTCCAAGAGAAGAAGAAGAAGAAGAAGAAGAAGAAGAAAAGAAAGAAGTTTAATAATATTTACTTAAATTGATGCTAATAAATTCGATATCCAGGTCAAAGTTCTGTTTATTCAAGAGTTCGTCAACCTTTTGATCTCCTTTTGTTGTATGTTAAATTATGTTTATTATAAAAAATGCGTTTAGTATCATTTCCAGTTTGTTTATATAGCCTACATTTTTTTCCCCCCAATTTTGAGAATGAACTCCCACAAGGAGATCGAAAGTCGAGAACTCTTTTAAACAGAACTTTGACAGAGATAACGAATTTATTATTATCATAAGTAATGCCATGAGTGATTTCCAAATTATCGATAAATTCACGATGTCACAAAGTGACATATAATGATAAATTGCCAATTTAATGGTTAACCATTCCTTTGTCGCTAAATCTACTTTTATATGTCCCGCACACTGAGTCTTGCAGAAAAAAACAGTCTTATTACACTAATCATTTTGGAGGTTTCGACATATTGATGATCTACTTTTATCGGCCTCGAGGTCTACAAGTAAGTTCCTTGCCTCCGGTCCCGAGATAATACAAAATAATACACTTATGAAAATATTCTTGCGTTTTCAGCTAAAAACAAATAGCCAAATTAATTCTGGTTTATGTTAATTTTCTTTAGGATTTACTTGTGATAATAATCGTTATAATAATCGTAAACTCATGGGAAATTATTGTTTTTTATTCTTATTCATCCTACTAGTTAGTTTATTCCACATATTCGCATAAACTCTCAAACCCTCGAAAAGAGACCTAGAAACACCGGAGTGCTTGGGTTAGGCTAGGGGCATGGAAATTTCTAAAAATTAGGGACAAACACGATGTGCGAATATGTCCAATGTGCGGGAGCTTTGAAGACGAGATACATATCATCATCATGAACCGGTATCATGGCAGCTGCCACCGTCTTCCGGAAACCAAACGTCATTCCTCTCTGTCCATCCATTGATCTTCCTCCATTCCTCTGATATTCATAGCTGATTGTACCCCTTCTATCCAAGTTTTCTTCGGTCTTCCTTCCTCCTTTCCATTGGGATCCATTCCATAACAATTTTTGGCAATCTTTGCTCTGGCATTCTTTTGACATGACCATAACACTGCAATATTTTCTTTTCTATAATGTCTATGATATCCAGCTCCTCTTGTACACCCATAATTTCCCTTATTTCTTTATTTCATATTTTATCCATTCTAGATTTTCCAGCTGATCTTCTTAAAACATCCATTTATGTACTTAAAATTCTTTTCATTTCCCTGGTAGGAATTTGCCAGACTTCAGCACCATATGTTAAAATTATCTGAATTATGGTTTGATATATTTGTAATTTTCTATTTTTTGTAATATTTTTGCTCCACCAAACAGAGATATATATATTAGGAAAATGTAACGATTTAGAATATTACCGGAAAGATTTATAAATTCAAACCGTGAAAGATTGGCATGCTACAATCCAGAAAATTGGATAAACTTGGGTAAGTTTCTGGACAAAACTCGGATAATAACACTCATTCATGTTACCAAAATGCAATACCATTAATTCTTAATAATCCTACATAATTAATATATAATGTCATCGTATTATTATGTAATTGTAATATTTCTTTATTTAATTGTAATATTATTGTTTTCTTTTTGTTTTTCTTTATACTATTACCAAATATTACTTTATTGTAACGGACTGTCAACAGCACGTACAGCTTACTACCCGTGCGACCCATATTTGTAAATAACATTGTATATATCTTACGTTTAGTCTAATAAAGTTCTATTACTATAGTTTACTCCACGAATGGAATCAAGGTTTAAATTCGGCCGGGGTCGATGGATTTGTTAGGATGGAAAATCAAAGAGATATGTTCTCCGAGAGGGAGCCGTAGGTTTTAAATAGGATCTGAATCTGAACATTTTCGAACTTTTAAAAGGACCAAGACTAAATTAGAGTCATCATCATCATCATCATCTGTCACGAATGAGACCTTTGTAGACCTGTTTCGGCTCCATCTAGCAGTCATTTAAGAGGTCTTCCCGTCGACGATGTCTTTTGGGCTTATATTGCATCATTATTTTTGAGGTTCTTGAATTATCCATTGTTTTTACATGGCCTAGTCAGTTCAAATTATATCTGTTGAGATTTTCTTCTACTGATTCTACTTCAAATTTTCTAAAATGTCTACATTTAATTAAATACGGATTTTCATCAAGTAAACGACAAATCAATTGATTTAAATTTTTTCATTCTTTTCTTTTCGATCTAGAAGAGTGTATCCTGCTGTCCTTATGAGTAATTTCATTTCCATTGATTTGATTCTGCTCCTGTCTCTTTTCTTTGATGTCCAAATCTCACTTCCGTATAAAAGGAAGAGTAATGCCAAAGTATTATATATTTTTATTCTTGTGAATTAAATTAGAGTCTCTGATCAAATTAAATTGACCTTTTACGCTCATCCAAGTAATACTGCTAGGTGTGTCTTTGAGGCAATGAGTTATCACTTGACACTCGCAAACATCTGTAGGAAAATAAACGCAACTAAATTTATTAAGCAACTCCCGCAAGGAAACATATAGGCTATACAAGGCATCGGATTAGAACGCGGAGTCCCCTAATATTATTATTCAACTCTACCATCTTGGCCACTTGCTACGTAAAAGTCTTTACAGGGCTGAATATTCATGTTTAAATTCAGGATTTAAATAAATTTGATAGTTTTCTTGTAAGAATACTTGATAGTTGAACATTAAAGATGTGTAGAAAAATGTGATATGTTTGTTTAGCTGACAGATGTGAGATCGGATAGATGTGTTTACAAATTGCCACTCAAGTAGTGCAGGAAAACATCTCAGCTTTTTTATTCTTACGATCCTCATTGTATTTACATTGCGCAAAAACCAGCTTCAATATATTATTGTGGTTAAAGTATTCCACAGTTTTATTAATGTCTTAGTTGACCTTCCATCCTCCTCTAATATTAGAATATGGTGAAATTTTGGATATATATATATATATATATATATATATATATATATATATATATATACGTTAAGATGAATGGTTGTAACGCTTTACGAATTCGTAAAATTACAAAATTAAGATCGTGTTGTCTCCATTTATTTTGGTATTGTTCTATGTATTTACAATAGTGTCTTTCTTTAATTATGTTCTTATATATATATATATATATATATATTCATTCATAAAATTCTCTCTTCTCCAACTCCATGGCGCATCTGGCCTAGATGGATCTTGGTCTACCAGCCGGTTACTGCCCTCACATCCACAGATATATTCATAGACGTTGGCGATCATCCAGGTAGCATGTGGTTAGCGTGTTTGAAAACAAAGTTCTTGAATCATTTTTTTTTTTTGGGAAAAACAGACGAACAGACAGATGATTAGAGAAAACTACACAATAGTGAACTACTTGGTACTTATAATAATAATAATAATAATAATAATAATAATAATAATAATAATAATAATAATAATAGCGTTATTTTACCTGGCAGAGTTAAGGCGTTAAGGCCTTGTCTGCCACTCAACCACGTTTTAAAATGTACAAAAAAATAGTCTTACATCAAAATTACAATAAACATAAACGATTACATGTTATAAATACAATGCAATTATTACTTATAATGTATTTTGATTTACTCTAGATTTAACGAATTAAATATAACATGTACAAGATATATAAAAGGGAAGCAATATATAATAAGAGTAGTTAAGTATCATAATCTGCTATGGACATGTGGCACGAATGGAGAATGAAAGTTGCATGGAAGCTTCTTTTAGGAGCAAAATTTCACCCATTCATAACTTTTTGGACTTTTGTAAAATAAAATATATCCTGTGCAACGAATGGGTGAACGTTTACTTAAAACCATCAAAAAAGGTCTTCATTTCACTCAACTTCAAGAAAAGGTAACTCCCAAATATATTTATACATCAATATTTAATATTAATTTGGGGGTGACCTTTTCTTGAAGCTCAGTGTAATAAAGAACTTTTACAATGGTTTTAAGCAAACGTTCACCCATTTGTTGCACAGGAAATATTTTACACCCATTCATTACACAGGAAATGTTTTACACCCATTCATTGCACAGTAAATGTTATATTTTACAGAAGTCCAAAAGTTATGAATGGGTGAACTTTTACTTAAAACCATTGAATAAGGCCTTCATTTCACTTAGTTTCAAGAAAAGGTCACTCCCAAATACACGAGTATTTATATATCAATATTTAATATTAATTTGGGGGTGACCTTTTCTAGAAGTTCAGTGAAATGAGGACATTTTTCAACAGTATTAAGCAAAACTTCGCCCATTCATTGAACAGGAAATATTGTATTTCACAAAAGTCCAAAAAGTTATCATCCTACTGATCACATGTCACGCCTATATTTGCTAGATGATCTTCCAGCTCTGAAAATAGCCCATATGAATGTGAGGTCACCAGTCGACTGACAGGCCAAGAGTCTTCTGGTGTGTCGCGCCATGGAGAAATAAAGAAAACAGAGAGATAAGATAATTTACGTGCTAAGACACGATAAGAATCGAGAATAGCATTTTTTATCAAAGTGGCTCGTTATGATGATTAAATTTGCAGTCACTTCTGAAAGGATGTACTCTTTTATCAACCATTCTTTGAGTATTCTTTCATAAAGACAATTTACAACATTTCAATAGAGTCACTTTGTCTCCATTCTTTTGTTTACTCTCTTTAAATTGGGTTCTTTTGTCTGGAATAATTGGATATTTAATCAGCTGTATAAATATTAACATGAATTAACCTATTTTTAAAAAATCTAAACATTACTTTTATATTAGCAGTCTTTGAAGTTAGATGGATCTTAAATATTTTACAGCCGATAAATTTAACGCCATAAAACTGAAAATATGTGAACTGCTTGATCAAATTCCTGTCGCATGCTACATTTTTATTTTTAGACAGTTATGTATATTCTTAAATAGACAGCGTACATGGGAAAGAGTCTGAAGTTGAATTTAAAATCTAATATATAAAAATGAATGTTTGTTTGTTTGTTCGTGCTTTATGCGCGGGCGTACCGTTGATCCGATTGCGATGGAGCTTTTCGTAAAATGTTCAGGAGATTCCCAGGATGAACATAGGCTACAAGAGAGTTGTGATACTCAACTTCTACACCCTTAAAAATCGTCATTTGTAGTGGAAAACGTGAAAAAAGTAGCTCTTCGGACGCTTAAATGGCTTAATCTACCGAAACCAAAACTAATACACAAAGTTAATGTACACAGAATTGAATATCTCAAAAAGCTCTACAAAAACGTCGCGGTAGCACATGTTTATCACTTACGGATAACTCACAATAACAAATTTTGTCTTTCATTGATGCCAAGAAGATCGAGACAAATACGTAGATACCTGTGCAAGCATAGCTGCACATGGTATTCTTTTACGGATAACTCACAATAACGAATTGTGTCTTTTAGCTCATTTATGCCAAGAAGATCGAGATAAGTAGATTCCCGGGCAACACCGGTTAATCAGCACGGGGAATCTTTAAAATAATTACCATATAGATTTATAATTATTTTTCATTTTACTTATTCAACTAATGATAGGAAGTACAATAATTTTTATCTTTCAGCTCATTTATGCCAAGAAGATCGGAATGAGCAGATTCCCGGACAACGCCGGGTAAACAGCACGGGGTATCTAAAAAT
Organism: Diploptera punctata; assembly: GCA_030220185.1. Taxonomy (NCBI): domain Eukaryota; kingdom Metazoa; phylum Arthropoda; class Insecta; order Blattodea; family Blaberidae; genus Diploptera; species Diploptera punctata. Next base: position 1,914,752 of record JASPKZ010007340.1, on the reverse strand, counting down.
AATTCCGATTGAGGGTCTTTCCACTTTTCAGCGGTTGCCCTTTTACCAGTCGGCTGCTGGCCCTTCACATCCACATGTGTCAATCACAGAGGTAGATGATCAACAGCCAGTGTAGGGGTGACATGTGGTTAGCATGTCGAGTCCCCCAGCCGTTATAGCTGGTTCCTCAACCTGGAGCCGCTACTTATTGTAGCTACCCAATTGCCTCACGATGCTGGGTGGGCACCGGTCCCATACTGGCCGAAATACCATGAGAAAATTTCTTCCCCCATGGAGACTCGAACCAGCGCAAGTCCCGGCGCCAAGGCTTCCTACCTTAACAGCTCGGCTACGGCGCGGGACTCAAAATAATTACGATGTAAATATTTCTATCACTTATTTAATTAAACATAAAACACATTAAGTTTCGTATTACAGCTTATTTATGCCAAGAAGATTGGGATAAGTAGATTCCCCGGGTAACGCCGGGTAATCAGCACGGGGTATCTGAAAATATAAATTTATAATTATATTTCCTTTTACTTATTCAACTAAACATAAAAGCACATTAATTTTCATTTATTTAGGCGTAGCAGCACACGCCGGGTATTAGTATGTAATATTATGTTTTTTTCGCGATAGTGCGTTTTGTCGTAATTACAGCAATGGCGACCATGATTGAAAGTTCAACTTCCTACATTTCGGGGTTGCCAACCTAAATAACTATACTGTAATAAAATAATTATACCGCAAATTTACATATTACAAACCACGTGTGGGAAGTAAAAACCATTACCCTCTATGTATACTATATACAATATACTCGTATATACAAAAAAATATCGAAAAGCTTGTGTTAATATACATTATACAAAAGAAATCACTGAATTTTAAATGAACTGAACTTTATTTGAAACAATATAAAAAATAAATACGTACTTGCCGCCATTTTATTACTAATTGGTTGCATGGTCTCGTGTACTTTCAACTAATAAACATTGCCCACATTGTTAACGTTAGTCAATTGTTTTAATGAACGCAAATATTTCCAACAATTTTTTTTTGTCTAATGCCACAGGTTGTCTTTTATGACATTTATGGCTTTCTCCCCTAGCATTGGCAGAATTGTAATCCATTTCTTAGGTTGGGACACCTGAAAGGCGGAGTTACGTTACCCCCATGATATGATGGGTGATAAATGATAATGAAGCGCCAGGAGAGTTCTTAACCTAAACTTAACCTAAATGCCTGACCATGGGCAGCCATAGGAATAATTCCCTTTAAGAAAAAATCGAAATCGGGACCTCATGAACAGTAGCCAGGAACGCTGGCCACTAGCCCATGAGGCTGGTCACAAAGATATTATTTTACTATTATTTATTATTTTGAAAACACCATCGCGTAAAAAATAATGTACTACGCACGTTTGTGAAGTGTTTTACAGAATCTCGGAAATTAAAAAACCTCGCTATCGGTCGGTTTTTCAACATTTTCCTCGCTTCTGTAAAACCATATCCCAACCTCACATCGTAATATAGGTATACTATTAAATTATGAAAATTATTTTCTTGTTCCTTCTGGTTGAATATTTACAGTAGACTATTTTTAAAAGAGTGAGTTACTTCCGAAGATAGCTTCTAAGAACAGTGTTTAGAATGTGTAGGGTTTAAATTCTAGAATTAAGTGGTGTGTCTGTACAGTATCTTATGTTGCCACACTTTGATTACTGTGACGTTACATATAATGACCTGAACCATGACTTGTAACAGAGAACTGCAGCTTGTTCATAATACTTGCTTTCGTTTCATTTTCAAAACATCCGCCGTTATGATCGTATTTCAACACTTCAATAACCTCCCTTGGTTCTGCCTTTGTGACAGACGTAAATTGTACTCTCTTTCACTTATTTTCAAGCTTCTAAATTCCTACACTCCTAGTTACCTGGCGTTCAGATTTCAGAAGTTATCTCTTACCACAATATTGACCCTAGGTCACAAGATAACAGTCTGCTAACAATCCCTTTCCACAGCACTTCCTCTTATTATACACTATCAACTAAAAAGTAATTGGACACCCATGAGTTTGGTTACTTTAGTATGTCATTTGAATGTTGTGGTTGGTATCTGATGCAGTGAGTCAGCGTACCAGTTAAGAACGAGACGGCACGTGATGCAGAGCTATCTTACTTTGATAGGGGCATAATTGTGGCCTGCCACCTCAGTGGACTCTCTAGCAGGACAATAACCGCTAAGTTAAATAGGCCCATGTCAACAGTCGCATTCATCCCACGTAAGTGGAAAGTCGATGGACATTGTGACAATGATCAACGTTCAGGGCGACCGAAAATTCTGACCAACATAGATCGCAGAACCCTCAAACGTGAGATGATAAAGAACAGAACACAACCAAAGGCTTCCATCAGACAGGAGTTCTGAGCAGCAATAAACATGGCTGTTTCCATTGGAATTTAGGAACAGAGTCCCATTAACCCGGATACCACAGAAAAGCAGCAGCACAAAAGCCGCATATCACGAAGATAAACAAAGTTCAGAGACTCAGGTGGTGTTTGGACCATCGTAACTGGACCCTGGGGCAATAGAAATCGGTTCAATGGAGTGACGAGTTGAGATTCACATTATTTCGATCTGATGAACGTGTTTGGGTGTGGCGCCTACCAGGGGAAAGGCTTCTACCAGAGTGTACAGTGCCTACCAGAAAATTTGGTGGTGGTGGAGTGATGGTGTGGGGGTGATTCTCGTACTACGGTGTAGGATCACTGGTGGTTGTTCGTGGTAAAATTAACTCTGTGGCATGCTGTACTATTCTGGATAACGAAATTCTCCCTACACTGTGGGGGTTTTATGGAATGTACCCTTGTTTTACTTCCAGGATGAGAATGCCAGGTGTCATGTTTCGGCGAATACTTAGCGGTGGTATGCACAAAATAATGTTCACCGGTTGGACTGGCCCACTCAGAGTCCTGATCTCAATCCTATTGAGCACCTTTGGGACGAATTGGACCGGTGAGTGAGGTCTCAGCAAACGCGGCCAACTTCCATTATCCAAACGAGTGTCATGTTGCAAGAGGAATGGTGACGCATTCCAATGGACATTCTACAAAAACTAGTGGAGAACATGCCTAACAAGGTAGCTACAGTTATGACAGCCAGATGTGGCACCCCGAGATTCTAGAGGACAAAAACAAAGTGCCCAATTACTTTTAGGTAGATAGTGTATTTCCTTCACGGTAGCCTTTGCCGTTCCTAGAATTCTCCCTCTTAAGATATCATGAGTTTCCGCACACTTGACACTTTTAAGTCACTCATATACAATTACTTGTTTTTGGTGGCATTAGAAAAAAAATTACTTGTAAAATAATAATTTTTGTCCAGAACTTAAGGGAATAAGAGTAACTAAATTGACTTGGTCTAGTATCTCCAAACAAAGAAGAGGCTCAGGCCCAACATTGGGCTGTTACCCATTGTAGATGTACCGGTATATGATTATGTGGACACACAGCATTTTCATGCGCTTTTCATCATATGTAAAAGGCTCAGTTGCAATAATTTCATAATCAGACATCTTTCTCTTTCTTTCCCCCCTCTTGTTTTAATCTCTGCCTCTTATGGATTCTTTCCTACGTATAAAAATAGTGAGTATGGCTTCCTTGGGAAAGGTCCCGTGTCGCAGAATTACCGAAAGACTAGTATTGCTTCCTATACGAACTTTGGAGGGATCAGCCCATCTTTATCTTGATTTGCCGTTGGATCTGTTCGCGGTTTGAGGATCTCATATTCTAACTTTTTGTATCTTCTTTCAACTTTAAGTATTCCAAAATCAGCTCTCCATTTTCATTTGACGTAGGTAGCTTCTTGTGATGTGTTAATAATTGCTTAAATATTTTGAAGTACCAATATAAAATTATAAAATTGAATACCAATAGGCCTACTGCTCATTAGCCAAACAACATTATGCTGAAGATGGAATTGGATCCGAAAGGCCTAAATTACTTTAAAAGTTTTATTAAGATAAGATAAATGAACATTAACTAAATAAAATCCGTAGTTTCATGGCGGCGCGGACATAAGCTCTCCATACATCCCTATCCTGAGCTAAAGTTTTCCAATCATTCCCTGTATAATCTACTTCCCTCAAATTATGGTTAACGTTATTCTCCCACCTCATTCTTGTTCTACGAACTGGGCGTTTTCTTCAGGTTTTCCTATAATAAGCCTCAATGCACCTCTTCGATTCACCATTCGTGCCACATGTACTGTGGCACAAATGGAGAATACAAGTATTAAATTTTGTAATTTTGAATTATGACTAATAGCTCAACGGATTTATGCCATGAATTTGATTGTGTTGAATAATTGGAAGTTGTAGCTTAAATGTAGTCCACCGCTGTGATCTCGCTGTATACTCTATCAAAAGAGGTAGCAGGAATTCGGTCTCACTGCCCTTTAGTGCTTACTATAACAAGTAAGCATATTAAAGATAATTTTTACTTTATAGCAGTGACGCTTCTGTACGTTAATGTTAAAAAATCTTTACAGATATTCGCCGATTCTCTCTAGTAAACACCGAAAATGACACACACACACCACACACACACACACACACACACATATATATATATATATATATATATATATATATATATACTTACTCACTGGCACTATCGAACCCGTAGGTTCGTGGCTGCGCGGACATAAGTTCTCCATATATCCCTATCCTGAGCTAATGCTTTCCAATCATTCCCTGCATAATCTACTTCCCTCAAATCATAGTTAATGTTATTTTCCCACCTCATTCTTGGTCTACCAACTGGGCGTTTTCCCTCTGGCTTTCCTACAAGAAGCTTCCATGCAAGTCTTTCATTCCCCATACGTGCAACATGTCCTGTCCATCGCAATCTACGAGACTTAACTGTTCTTATTATATCTGACCTCCTATAAAGACCATGTAGTTCATTGTTATGTAGACATATATATAGTGTGTTTGTGAGTGAGTGGGTGTGTTTTGTATGTGTGTGTGTGTTAGTCCGTTAACGCTCTAGCAGCCGCAATTTTTGTTTAATCGAAATAAAATGTCATATAGCAATTAATTAAAAATATAACCATTTGATGTAGGAGTTCACCTGAAATGAAGATTTAAAAATCGCTCTAACGGTTGCAATTTTTTATATTTCACAACAAAACTCATAATTTGCTATTAATATAAACCGAGAAAGGTATTTTCCAAAAATCAGCGAAGTTCGATCAATAGAAATGGGGGTTTATCTGAAACCCGAAATTAAAAATTTACTCTACCAACCGCCATGTTCGGTTCATTGCAGTGTATACCAACAGTTTAATTAACCCTTAAATTGTCAATGTATCCTATAATATACATTAGTTTAATTTATTTAATTATGTAATAAAGTAATGGAAAAATGAATCATGGTTAATTTTTTAATTCGAGTAAAATTATACAAAAACATGCAAATAAGTAATAACCTGCTAACTAACTAACTCACTGGCACTATCGAAACTGTAGGTTCATGGCCGTGCGAACATAAGCTCTCCACACATCCCTATCCTGAGCTAATGTTTTCCAATCATCCCTTGCATAATCTAATTCCCTCAAATCATGGGCAATGTTATTCTCCCACCTCATTCATGATCTACCAACTGGGCGTTTTCCCTCTGGTTTTCCTACAAGAAGCCTCCATGCACGTCTTTCATTCCACATTCGTGCCACATGCCCTGCCCATCGCAACCTACGAGACTCAACTCTTCTTATTATATCTGTCTTACTATAAAGATCACATAGTTCACTGTTGTGTAGTCTTCTCCATTCACCTGACTGTTCATCTCTCTTTGTCCAAAAAATGTCCAAAGAACTTTATTCTCAAATGTAGCAACTTGCTATTGTAAATAATTAGTTTTCTCTAAATACCGAAACATTTAAATTTGCTGGCATCAGATATTGTGCTTCTCCAATTTAGGCCTAACAAAAGAAATATATATTCCATAAACCAGCAAAATGGAACTATGAATTCAACTTGCCGAGGAATTCACTTAGTTTACGAAGTTCCTGCGGACGGACTTTTAATTTATAGAGTGAAGCAAGCTGTGAGTTGATTTTAGTAGTAGTAGTAGTAGTAGTAGTAGTAGTAGTAGTAGTAGTAGTAGTAGTAGTAGAAGTAATAGGACTTTATTAGACTAAAAGTAAGATATATACAATGTTATATATACATATGGGTCGCACGGGCAGTAAGCCGTACGTGCTGTTGACAGTACGTTAAAATAAAATAATATTTGGTAATAGTATAAAGAAAAACAAAAAGAAAACAATAATATTACAATTACATAAACAAAGCACAATAATATTACAATTACATATTATTACAATAACATTATAAATTAATTAAGTTATGTAGAATTACTAAGAATTAATGATATTGCATTTTGATAACATGTACTTATTCATGAATGAATGTTCTTATTTTCCGCGTTTTGTCCAGAAGTTTACCCAAGTTTATTCAATTTTCTGGGTTTACCATTAACTCGTAGCATGCCAATATTTCACGATTTGAATTTAGAAATCTTTCCGGTAATAAACTGACGCCTTCAATATTCTAAATCGTTACATTTTGCTAATATACGTATGTAACAAATGTCCTTGAGATGAGCGAAGGAAAAAATATTAGTCTCTTGTGACCCAAATTAAAATCGTTAACCTCACGAAAAAGTCTTGCTCACGCTCTTAGATAATCTAAACCGAGGTCAAATTTTTACACCTTCCCAACACGGGTATTATGTTCTATTCTTAGCTACTAATGCAAGTCTAGATAGATAAAAATATACTAAACTGAAGCAGCCAACAAGCACTAGGCCTATAAATTGTTTCTTTCAGAAAGCTTTGATCTATATACATGATGCACTATAGAGTACAACCATCACGCAATGTAGTTTCAATTACCAAGTGAAAGGGAATCCCGATAATGGATTGGAAGCCCCTCGGGTACGTGAGAAATATGTTATTAACTACAGTAGAACAGTACCTAGACGTTCATTTTTTTTTCTTTTTCCTGCAACAAAAGCTCAATCACTCCAATGCCAGGTTTAATAAACTAGTGTTCAAAGAGGAAACAAACCGTTTTACAACACTAATAATAACAATAAAACAATAATAATAATAATAATAATAATTTTCTTTTTCAAATGCCCCAGGTTTGTCTTTCAACATTCCTGGTTTCTCTCCTGGCATGGCGTACTTGTAACCCGCTTCTGAGGCTGGGGCGCCTGGAAGGCGGGGTTACGTTGCCCCGATGATATGATGGGTGATGATGATGATAATGGTGCGCCAGGAGAGTCCCTAATCCTAAGCTTAACCTAACATGAATATGAATGATGATGATTGCGCTGGCCATATGATCTCGGGGACCATTTGGGCCTTAAAGATTTCCTAACATTTGTCTTACAGGTGAGGAAAAACCCCTATAAAAACCTCACCCAGAAAAACTGTCCCGACCGGGGATCAAACCCGGGCCCGCTGCGTGACAAGGCAGCACGCTCCCCGAGACCACAGCGGTGGACTATAATAATAATATTAATAATAATAATATTAATAATAACAATAATCATAATAATAATATTAATAATATTAACCTGAAAGGTCCGTCTCCTCAACTTAATTAATCATTTAACTATAGCGCTTTCGGGACTTGTCCCATCATCGGCAGGATTCAAAACTGGTGTTTCACTGAAGATCTGGTAGAGGGGGTTGCATGTATTGGGTTCGTTTTCGTTTATCAGGCTGTCGTTGTGAGCTGCTTTCATGATTTCCATCTCTTCGAGTACGTTTATCTTCGCTGGATTATTTTCTCTGTGCATTATTGTTAGGGTGTTTTCAATATTTAACATGCGATGTCCTTCATGGATAATGTGTTTTGCATAGCTTGATTTCCCTTCTGCGTGAATGAAGTCTCGAAAATGTTCTTTGAATCTGATGTTAAAACTCCTGTTTGTCCTTCCTATATAAAATTTGTTGCAGTCCTTACGTGTCAGTTTATAAACTCCTTTGCTGTTGAAAATATTATTTTCTTCAATGTTATTGTTTATTATGTTGTTTAATTTGTTATTGATTCTGTATGCTATTTTTACGCTTTTATCGGCTTTCTTTAGTGCATTGGCTAATTTTGTCGTTTCTTTTCCTGTGTATGTAAGTGTAATCCATGTTTTTTTGTTGTTGTCAGATTCTTTTTCTAGTTTAGTTATGTTGGTTATGTTGTTCTTCCTTTTTTTACGAGTTTATCTATGAATTCTTCATTATAGCCATTGGTTTTTGCCATATACTTAATGTAGTTGAGTTCTTGGATATAATTGTCTTTGCTTAATGGGAGTTTCAACATTCTGCTGACTAAGCTATTAAATGTACTAATTTTCTGTTGAAAAGGGTGTGTAGAATTTTTGTTTATGGCCAGAGCATTGTTTGTGGGTTTCCGGTAGATACCGATTTCTAGTTTATTGTTGTGTAGATTTTTGATTATAGACAAATCTAAGTCGTTTTTATGCTGTTATTAACTTCTATTTCTTCGGTGTGAAAGTGATTTTTTTCATGCATGTTGTTTAAGTCTTGTAGTATTTCTTTTTCTTTTCTGTTTTCATTTTCATATATTACTAGTACATCATCGACATATCGTGTTATTAGTTTTATGTTGAATTTGTGTATTAGTTCCTCAAAATGTTTATTTTTCCAGTTCTTGTAGGAAAATTTCTGCCATTATTCCAGATGTAGGACTCCCCATCGTGATCCCGTCTTCTTGAATAAATAGTTCATTGTTAAATTGGAAGTAATTTTGCTTTTTTGTTGTTGTTATTAGTTTGTTTAACTGATTGATATAGTTATCTTCAAGTTTACTGTCTGTTAGTTTTTGTTTTATTATGTTTGCTGTTTCGTTTATCGGGATATTTGTGTAGAGGTTTTTTATGTCGAATGACGTCATTTTAGTATTCCTATTGATTTCTAAATGCTGTAGTTTGTCTGCTAGTTCAAATGAGTTCTTAATTGTGTAACGACATTCAAGTGTGACATCATTTTTCATTTTCTGAGCGACTAATTTGGAAATTTTATAGTTAAGAGCATTCATGCAATTAACAACTGGTCTTATGGGAATGTTGTCTTTATGGATTTTTGGAAGGGCTTTCATTACTGGTGGTGAGGGTGTATTATTTACCCATTTGGCGTTTTTGTATTTATTATGTTCATTATTGGTTGTGTTGGTGATTAGAGGGCACGATTTTAGTGCTTCTTTTATTTGTCTGCTATACTTTCCTGTGGGATCTTTTTCAATTTTTTTGAAATTGTTTTCTTTTATAAATTGCTTGGTTTTATTAATGTATTCTTTCTTTTCCATAATAACTATTGTGTTGCCCTTGTCGGCTTTTGTGTGTATTATATTGTTGTTCCTAAATTTTGTTTTTATTTTAGAGATGTTCTTGAGAGTTTGTTTATCTTTGATGTTTATTGTAGGTGGAGTTTCTTTTATGACTTTAGCTGCTTCGTATCTAATATGATTTTTGTTATTAATGTTAAGTTTATTTATTGCAATTTCAGTTTCAGTAATTAAATTTTGTTGTGTTCTTTTTGCGTTGTGTGTAGGGAAATTGAATTTGTATCCCTTTTCTAGCAAGTCTGTTTCCTGTTTGTTGAATTTTATTTTTGTAAGGTTTGTAATTCTTTTGTCTTCAAAATTGTGTGATTTGTTATGTTTTAGATATGTGTTGTGTTGCATGGCCTTTAATTTAGTTAGCTTCTTGTTCATTGTTTCATATTTATTGTACATGTTATTATTAATGTTTTCGTGAATTTGGTTTTCTATGATTGTCCAACATTTGCCGAATAGCAAGGCGGCTTCTTGTGTGTAGTAGTATAGCTGGTTGTTGATGTTTTGCTTCTTTATGTATAGGAATCTGATTTCGTTTTTTATCCAATTAATTTCGGCCTGTTTTTGTACTTTTGTTGCTGTATTATTTCTGTTTTTTAATTTTATTTTAGCGTAGTTAGGTATTATATTGTGTTTTAAGCATTCTTTATTGAAGTGTATGTTCGCGATCGTTTTGTGAAGTTGCGTTTTGAGGTTAGAATACTTGTGTTTAATTTTAGCCTGACTGGCTGCATAATCAACTTTTATAAGATTCATGATGTGTTCCGTTGAGGTATATTCACAATTATATACAGTTATGGAATATTCACCTGAAAGGTCCGTCTCCTCAACTTAATTAATCATTTAACTGTAGCGCTTTCGGGACTTGTCCCATCATCGGCAGGATTCAAAACTGGTGTTTCACTGAAGATCTGGTAGAGGGGGTTGCATGTATTGGGTTCGTTTTCGTTTATCAGGCTGACGTTGTGAGCTGCTTTCATGATTTCCATCTCTTCGAGTACGTTTATCTTCGCTGGATTATTTTCTGAGTTTTAACATCAGATTCAAAGAACATTTTCGAGACTTCATTCACGCAGAAGGGAAATCAAGCTATGCAAAACACGTTATCCATGAAGGACATCGCATGTTAAATATTGAAAACACCCTAACAATAATGCACAGAGAAAATAATCCAGCGAAGATAAACGTACTCGAAGAGATGGAAATCATGAAAGCAGCTCACAACGTCAGCCTGATAAACGAAAACGAACCCAATACATGCAACCCCCTCTACCAGATCTTCAGTGAAACACCAGTTTTGAATCCTGCCGATGATGGGACAAGCCCCGAAAGCGCTACAGTTAAATGATTAATTAAGTTGAGGAGACGGACCTTTCAGGGAATATTCCATAATTTTATATTAATTTTGAATAAACCTCAACGGAACACATCATGAATCTTATAAAAGTTGAATATTAATAATAACAATAATCATAATAACAATATCAATAATAATAATAATATTATTATTATTATTATTATTATTATTATTATTATTATTATTATTATTATTATTATTATTATCAACAGTAATCTAACAAGAGGTTGTGTTTTTCTGAAAAAAAATGACGAGCGACAAAGCCGCGAGTGATTTTGTCATAAGTAATGCCACGAGTGATTTCCAAATTATCTATAAAATCACGACTCACGAAGTGAGGAGTGAATTTATCTAGAGAATTTGGAAATCAAGAGTGGCATTTGTTAGGACTATTTAACGAATAAAATTAAGCTATTTACTTACGAATCTATATTTAAATATAATTATTTTAAAATATTCATATATTTCATGTAAACGGCGATGTTTGAAAACAAATGAGAAACGTTTATTATGTTTTATTTGTTCATCACTGCAACCAGATAATATTATTTATTGCCAAAGGATCGCAATATTGTAAGAATATACCTTATTGGAGAAAAAAAGTGAAACACATCAAAGTGTTTATAACCAACATTATAGCTTATTAATTAATTTATGATGTCCTATGATGTAAATATGCAATTTTATTTTTCTGTTGTTGTTCACATATATTATGTAGTTTAAAAATATTCCTTTGAAGTTCGTCTTTCGTATTTGCTATTATTATCTGGTCATCAGCGTATAATAATGTTTTCAAGTAGTGTGTTTTATCTAATTTTATTCCTTTATTTGTTTTTTCGTTCCATTTCATTGATGTATAGGTTAACCAAACTGGAGAGATACTAATAGGTTGTTTCTTTCCTTAATATAAGATATAGTCCACCGCCGTTGATCATTGGCTTAAGTCGATGCTTCAGTTGCAACGGGTCCAGGTTCGATCTCCGATCGGGAAAATATTCCTGAGTGAAAGATTTTCAAGTCTTTTTTTTACTCACCTTAAGACAAATGTCGGGAAACTTTAAGCCACAAATAGTCCCGTTTGGCCATTATAATCAATCTATTACATTCACTTTGTTACTATGAATGTACGAGTAAATGGTTTGCCTTGTTGACTGGGATAAGTTAGAACAGTATCGCTGGTATAGCGAGCGGAATAACCTAAGGTCAGTCCGCAAAACATGAAAAATGGAGCACTATACGCGAAATAAATTTAACACTTTTACTTCCGTATGTAATATGCTCTTTAGTTTTTTGAGAGCAAGGATTTCAAGACGGGATAAAGTCGGAAACAGCACAATAAGGGAAATTATGCAAGTTGAAAAATATATAAAAAATATAAGAAAAACGTTTGAAATGATGAGGAACCTTATAAGAATGGAAGAATATAGAATATCAAAGAAGATCCTTGATTGGAAAGCTAATGGAAAAAGTAGAAGTGACAGACCTACAGAACGATGGAGAGTCAGGGGTAAGGAGAAGTATGGAAGCTAGAGATTTAAGGGAAGAAAATGCTTTAGACAAAAAAAGTCTGGCAATAAATCAGTCTGGGTTAAAGAATAACCACTTTAGTGTGATATTCCTTTAAAAATGTAATATGCCTAGCTTAACTATGCAGTATTTCCCTCTTTCTCAAGGCATGTTAGTTGAACCAAACGTCATAATGTAGACGACTGATCTACATCTATTGTAGAATGGAACTGAAGTATATGTGGCGTAGAGTTAATTTAACAAGGAGTAGTTCCAAAATATGCAGATCCTATTCTAGCTTTTGTAACTAATACATATTCGTGTAGTCTCCGAGCGAGGCTTGACATCGAGCTCATCATTCATCTTGAGCGATCTTCCAAGTCTTTGTGCGGTCAAGAAAATTGTGTGTAGAATTCAGAGTTTAAAAATCCTCTCCTGACAGATCGTGTCTGTCTAGAACACAAGAGCTGTGCGGCACATAAAAAATACCTACAATGGAATAGGTTAAACTGCTATGAAAAAAAGAAAGAAAGAAGCTAAAATGTTTCAGAACCTAAATAATCAAGTTTTTAACAGCTATTTCGAACTATTAAAGGAAAAGAAAATAAAATTATATCACAAACGATAAAATGAACTTAAAAAATAAAATAATGAACACATAATTTAATGTTGTGCTGAAAAAGGCGTTACTGAGGATCCTTTACAACATGTCACGCGACAATTTTTTCTCAGTTCCAATCATACTCTACTGTATGCGCATGTATCAACAAACGCGAAGCGGTTTTACACTATGGAATCACAGAACGCAGCCAACATATACACGATATTTAACGACCCTAAAAGCTAACCTAACGCAATTTAAGTACTCTAACCTGTGAAAGACTAACCTAAAAGCTAACCTAACGCAATTTAAACACTCTAACCTGTGAAAGAATGCTACGCCCAAAAATAAATAGTAAGTTCTGAAATTCTGAAGTATATGTGTACAGTTAATCAGTACATACTCTATGTTGGCTGCACTGGAAGAATATATAGCCTACCGGCATTCGTTAAAATCAATATGGCTGCCACATCTTTATGTAGTTAAATATCATAGACAAATGTATTGAAATAATCGGTAGAAAAAATGTAAAAATCATTGTAAATGGTGGGAAATAATTTGAAAAATGTAACACTAATAATAAAATGTAACAGGAGATTACGAAGGAATTAAAAAAGTAACGTCACGTGTTGTAAAGAATAGCCGAAATTTTAACAGCAATTTTGAACTATTTAAGCAAATATCAATAAAACTAAATATATGGTCATACGTAGAAATGCATTATATAATGGAAATGGACAGCTAGACAAATGAGGTAAATTTTGAGGAAGTGGGTGAATTCAAATACCTAGGATACAATAATCACAAATAGGAATGAGATGCACAAAGAAATTAAACATAGGCTCAATTCTGAAAATGCGTGCTATTATGCATTGCAGAGACTTTTGATGTCCCAACTCCTTTCAAAAAAGTTAAACTGAAAGTATATAAAATTATTATTCTACCAGTTATATTATATGGATGCGAAACATGGACTCTACTTTAAGGGAGGAAATGAGATTACTAGTTTTTGAGAAAAAAGTTTTTAGGAAAATTTTTGAATCAAAGAGAGATAAACAGACAGGTGAATGGAGAAGACTACTTAACAATGAACTACATGGTCTTTATAGGAAGCCAGATATAATAAGAACAGTTAAGTCCCATATACTGCGATGGGCAGGACATGTTGCGCGTATGGGGAATGAAAGACGTGCATGGAAGCTTCTTGTAGGAAAGCCAGAGGGAAAACGCCCAGTTGGTAGACCAAGAATGAGGTGGGAGAACAACATTAACTATGATTTGAGGGAAGTCGATTATACAGGGAATGATTGGAAAACATTAGCTAAGGATAGGGATGTGTGGAGAGCTTATGTCTGCGCGGCCATGAACCTATGGGTTCGATAGTGCCAATGAGTAAGTAAGTAAGTAAAAGAAAAGAAAACAAAAGTATAGCTGTCACAAATGAAAAAAATGAAGTTAAATAATAAACTAATGAACAAATACATAATGTTGTGCTGAAAAAGGCGTTATTAATTACAGTAGTAACACCGTTAATCTGATGAAATGAAGAAACTGCGCGTTAAACTGTTTAATATAACACTGTAGAATAATTAAACAACCAACTCGTCTTATTTCTCAACTGAGTAGCACCTACAAACAAATACATCTCTCTTCATTTAGTTAGACAGTTCTTTGATATGTTTAGTGATTCCAGAAGCTAGAAATAAACTGCGTCAGTATTTCGTTAGATATGTAACAAACATATCTACTTCTTCGTTCAACTGTGTAATTGTATTAGGAATGTAAACTCGACATGTATTAAGAAGAGTGGGCATAGTAGAATAGCTCTGCACTTGGCTACGTCATACGGTGAGACGGGCAACTGCAATATCCGCAATAACGATATTTACCCATTGGAACAATCGAATATACAAACCTTAACGTAATCACATACTGATAAAAATTTGAATAAGATGTTAATTATAAATTTGATACCTGGTAAGTCAGTCGTCCTCAACTAAATTATTAAATTTCTTCAAGTTATTCCAATATGGAGGCCTTTCAAAAACAATGCCTCATCTTCTGCATTTTAATTGGTACGGATGCTGTTGTATAGGTTGTATAATGGATTTATGTCTGCGGGTACGTTCTCATTAAGTAGGTATTTATTCTTTGCTTCTTTCAGGATCTCTATGTCTTCAAGGATGCTGATCCTGTTGTTGTTATACTCTCTGTGTAGTACTGATATATAGTTATCGATTTTTTCGAACTGATGGCCCGTTTCTAGTATGTGTTTGGCAAAACTTGATTTCTCTGCATTATTAATAACATTTTTCAAATGTTCAGAATATCTTGTATTGAAGTTTCTTGTTGTTTTGCCTATGTAGAACTTTTCGCAATTATTGCATTTTAGTTTATAAACGCCTTTATTTTCGTATTTATTTGTTATTTCTGTTTTGTTGGATATGATGTTGTTGAGTTTGTTATTAGTTTTGAAGGCGATTTTAATGTTTTTATCTTGTTTCCTGATCGAATTAACTAATTTTGTTATTTCATTTCCTGTATAAGTTAGTGTAATCCATTTGTTTGTAGATAATATGAATTTCAAAAGCGTTGAAAAATTAGAATATTCATAAGTAATGCCACGAGTGATTTCCAAATTCTCTAGACAAATTCACTCCTCACTTCGTGTGTCGTGAATTTATCGATAATTTGGAAATCAAGAGTGGTATTTGTTAGGACTATTATCGAATAAAATTAAGCTGTTTACTCACAAATCATTGTTTAACTATAGTTATTTTAAAATATCAATATATTTAGTGTAAACGGCGATGTTTGAAAACAAATCAGAAATGTTAGGTTATGTTCACTCACTGCTGTTTGATCATATTATTTATTGCCAAATAAGATCGGAATATTGTAAGAGTTCACCCAAGTGAAGAAATAATGAAACACATCAAACTATACAACATAATCAACAATATGGGTTATTCATTTATTTTTGTAGTAAACAACTCAGTAAAATCAAGGAATCTTTTCATTATTTGCTATATTCAATGTATTTGTTGGAGAAAAAAATGCTTTGACCTGTTCAGAACATTAAAAAGGAGGAGCTTTCTTTATCACAAAAGCAGGAGCTGATAAAGAGAAATCGATAAAGAGCGAGGTGAAACACGACTGTCATTAGTTGTAAAACAACATTAATTGAAACGTGATTGGTCATTGACTAGCATTTGTGGCATGAGTTAAATAGTCTGTTTAAATCATTCCGTACCGCGATAGGCCTACTAATTCCGAGCTAAGTTCCAGTTGTACTGTAAAAGAACTTCTGTAAGATGTTCGCCGACACAATCTACTGGGGGAACCGTAATGTTATTTTTACCCGCCATGTGACTGAACTGTATATGCAACTGTCATCGATAGAAACATCGTTCTTAGGCAACATCGTATTTTACTAAAAATAAGGCTAAATATAAGGTAAGATGGTACAATAATCAGGAACTTCCTCCATTTCTTATTTATTTAAGACAAAAAAATGATGGATGGACCTACCTAATCAGACGTTTATGTTTTTCTTTTCATTATGTTCTTTATTTACAATTTCATTACGAACGGAATTTATGTTTCATGCTGATTTACCTGTAAATTCTGATATTATTTTGACGTACTCTGTGGCTGATGTAGGATATTTTTCACTAAACTGTTTGAAAACATTCCAAATAATTGTTTCCCTCCGCTTTTTCACAGCTTTTCTTTTTTGATGATTTAAAAATTGTATAGGAAAAACAGACTTTGGAACAATTTAAATTCTAATGTATTCTGTTTTGTGTATGCATAAGAATTAAATAATGAACTGTTTTTTTTATCTATTATAATTTAATTATATTTTTAAGATTCTTCCATTTAACTTATATAGGCATGTGCTACATAACGTGTATTTTTATTGTTTTTATTTTCTTTATTTCGAGTGTTAGAGAGCGAACTACATTTTCTTACACGCTTAAAGATAAACAATCATTAAAACGCAGTCATACATGTTGTTTGTTTACATTACAACTGGAACTTAGCTTGGATGAGATATAGAAGGCCTTTGGCCTCACATTCTCATGTATCATTTACAGAGGAAGATGATTATCCATCCAATAAAAGGGTTGCACGAGTCAGCATTTCGAGTCCCCCAGCCACTACAGCAATCAAAGTTGCGAGATCACAGAAATTAACTTTCTTACAATCTATTCCATGTTGCACAAATCGAATAAGACTGAAAGAACGTTTTTATTACAAATACTTACTAAATAAATATTTATGCACGGCGTAGAATATTCTCTCTCTCTCTCTCTCCTCTCGTCTCTCTCTCTCCTCTCCCTCCCCGTCATCTGTCTGTCTATGTCTCTCTCTCTCCTCTCTCTCGTCTCTCTCTCTCTCTCTCTCTCTCTCTCTCTCTCTCTCTGTCTCTCTCTTCTCTCTCTCTGTCTCTCTCTCTGTCTCCTCTCTCTGTCTCTCTCTCTGTCTCTCTCCTCTGTCTCTCTCTCTCTCTCTCTCTCTCTCTCTGTCTCTCTTCTTTCCTCTCTCTCTGTCTCTCTTGTCTGCCTGTGCCTCTCTCTCCTCTGCTCTCTCTCTGTCTCTCTCGCTCTGTCCCTCCGTCTCTCTCTCCCTGTCTCTCTCCTCCTCTCCTCTCCCTCTCCTCTCACTCTCTCTCTTCTCTCTCTCTCGTCGCTGTTCTCTCCTCTCTTTCTCTCTCTCTCGTCTCTCTCTCTGTCCTCTCTCTTTCTCTCTCTCTCTGTCTCTCTGGCTCTGGTCTCTCTCTCTGTCTTCTCGTCGGTCTCTCTCTGTCTCTCTATCTGTGATCTCTCTCTGTCTCTCTCTGTATCTGTCTCTCTCTCTCTGTCTCTCTCTCTCTCTCTCTCTCTGTCTCTCTCTCTCTCTCTCTCACACACACACACACACACACACACACACACAACTGCACAGATTTCTCTCCGTCTCTCCCCGCAATAACGAACTAGTAGTGTAAAGTTATTCTGCATAAAGTCTAAATGTTTATTCATGTGTCTCCTTTGTTTTAATATTAACAGTGCAATACTTATAGCAGAGACAGTAAAACAACTTACATCAACGTCTTCAGAATCATTCATATTTTTCAACCATAGTACGTATCATGATGAAATATAAAAGCGATATTTAATGTGGTATGGACACACACATGGAATATGATTGACAACACAAGACGACCTGAGAAAATTTTAATGGGCCCCCACCACAAGTGATAAAGAGATTGGGACGACCTACAAAAATTGGATGAATTATATCCAGGCAGCCATGCTTAGAGAGAGGATATTTAAATTTCGAAGAGAGAAAGAAACCAGCTGTGACTGCCTGCATCATAGTAATAAGAATAATGTATACGCATCAGATGCATGAAGATTAAGTTTGTTAAAGGACAGTCAATAATTAAGCAATAAAAAGAGGCAATTTCTGGTGGCAAAAGAAATTCCTGTGTTTTATAACTGAATTTTCTCCCAGAACAAAGTTATACTTTTTTTCAAAGATGATCTTAACATGCCATTAAAAACGCTTTTCAATGTAAAACTCTACTTGGGGAAAAATGAGGGTTACAACTTTCTTCTGGGCAGCAATTCAACTCGAAAAAAATGTAAAAATGTAGCAAATGTGTCTAACGCTATAGCGGAGTGGTTAAGGCAAGATTTATTGGCACAAAGCTACGGGAATTGCATCTGTTCGGGTCTCCATGGGGGAAGAAATTTTCTTATTGAATTTCAGCCAGTAATGGACCAGTTCCCACAGAGCATCGTAAGGCTTTTGGGTAGCTACAACAAGTAGCCTCTAGATTTAGAAAACCAGTTATAACGGTTGGGAACTCGACAACGCTGACCACATATTACCCATACACTGGCTTGATAATTGTCCATATCTGTGATTAACACATGTGGATGTGGTAGATCAAGGGCCTTCTAGGCCTGTCGCGCCGTGGAGTTTAGTTGTAAATGTACACCGCAAAACATTCACACACTTCAGCACCCAGTTGGATTGGTCCTACTATGCAGATGACGCTCCTCTTTTTCCATGACTTCGGCGGTTACTTGATTTTACCACATGTAATGTTTCCACATGTATTACATCAAATATCATGTGTACGTGCTTTCTATGCCCTCAGATTTATCAGAATACCGAGAATGATCACGAATGCATTTGTTTACATTCACTGAATGTTGGGACGTGTGCAGCAGAACTGGAATACTGAATCGATGCCTACTACGTCACCAGAGGTGCATATATCGATCATCTGTAACCCTTATACAAACTTTTAAATACAGGGTGTCCACAGTGAGATTCCCTCATTTCAAACAAACATAACGCAAAGTAAATATTGTGTACTATAATTACTATACACGAAAATGATAAGTAACTCATAAATTTTTAATTTAAGTTTTAATTTTGTGATTGTGACAAACTCTAGTTCAGTGCACTTGGACATGTGCGCTTCGGGTGCGCGAAGAATATCCAACCTGTAGTCAATTTCACGCCCTGTGTTGAACAGCATGTCTTCTGTCACAGAGTTTATAACATCTCTAATGCGTTGTTTTAAGTCCAGTACATCGTTCATTTTTGTGGCGTACACTCTATCTTTGACGTACCCCCACAAGAAGAAATCTAGTGTCGGGGGAACGCGGAGGCCAAGGAATAGGACCACTACGGCCTATCCAACGACCTGTCCCCAGCTGGTGCACTGGGGTAAAGATCGGTGGATCTGCTAGACAGTCCTCCCGGTTAAGTCCATGGGACTCGTGAACCATTAGTGGGGTAGGCAAGAGTTGAGCGCCTTGTCTTACTAGTTGCTCATCTGTTGGAGCTTGCGAGCTCCGTGCTGGCCCACAACAGCTGCAGAAGGTGTCCCTGGGGGCACACCAGGGCTCGGCTCGGACCAGTCCAGAGGGGAGCTACTGTACTGGTTCCTGGCTCGGCCTACGGGGCCGTCGACAAACTGTGGGGTCGCCAGGAGATGAGCACCTGGATGTACTAAAAGTCTCACACTGTTGGGCTTGTAGCCCTAGCCGGTCTCACAACGGCTGCAGGACACGTCCCTGGAGGCAGAACAGGGGAATGGTCGGTGGATCTGCGACAGCAGTCCTCCCGGCTAGGCTCATGGAGCCCGTGGACCAACTGTGGGGTCGTCAGGATTGAGCGACCTGATGTACTATGTAGCTCAGCAATTCCCAGAACTGCAAACTCCAACACTCTCTCCCTAGGGTGTTGGTGTAAGGACCGTGAACTTGAATGTGGACGTGAACATAGAATAGGGAGGACTAGAACTAGGACTTGGGAGTATGGTCAGGACGACCGAGGTATCCCAAGGGGTGGATGGATGGGCCTAGATATCCAACGACCTGGGAATGTGTCTTTTAAGAACTGTCGGACATTAAGGTTCCAATGGGGTGGGACACTATCCTGTTGAAAGATTATTTTTGGCTGCATGGGTGCTATCTGTGGCACAGGAGAGTTCTCCAACATATCCAAATAAATGTTACCAGTGATCGTATTCTCTTTAAATAAAAACGGCCCAACAATTTGATTTTTGCAGAAGACCGCACCAAACATTTACCTTTGGATGTGTTCTATGAATGTATGAGGATTTTCTGAACCCCATATACGCACATTGTGGCGATTCACTTTCCCTAAAACGTGAAAGGTGGCCTCATCTCTAAACATCACGCGCGATAAAAAGGTTTCATCCTCAGCAATGCAATCCAGCATAGTGATTGCTTTGGTGCGCCATCAGGCTTGACTTCCTACTCAATTTGATGCATACAATTGCAGTCGACGGTGAAGAACTTTGTGAACTGTCGACCGTTTCATACCAAGTTCTCTCGCTGCTTGTCTTATCGACTTCCGTGATTCCTTTCGAATGACCTCCGCACATTTTCACTGTCTCTTCCTGGATTCTGGGTTTACCACCACCGTGTCCTTTTGAAACATTGCCGGTCGCCAAAAACTGTTTACACCAACTCCTTATATTCTGGGTGACGGAGGATCCTTATTCTAAACACGACGAATGTTTCGTTGCACTTGAATAATGGATTTCGTTTCAGCATACCGCCAGAAAACCTGGGCACGCTGGTTTGGAATCTTCATTTTGGAAACAATCGTTTGTTGCAGTGCCACTACGGTTATTGTGCGTACTACAACATTACCACATAAAATTTTTGAGTTGCTGTTTCTGCTCTTTCAAGATTTATAGTTTTACAACCTATAATAAGAAATTTACAGACTTTTAAAATGAGGGAATCTCACTGTGGACACACTGTATTTTTAATCCGTTGATGTAAGTGGCTTTACTGTGTCGCTATGGTTATCGTGCTGTTAATGTTTAAATCAGTTGGAAGACATATGCATAGAATGGAATAGATCTGGTGGAGTTAAGGCCATGTGGCCTTGTCTTCCACTTACCAGGACAAACATATGTTACATTTAAATACAAAAATTACAATAATAGTACATACTAAGCAATTAATTATCTGTCAAACTGAAGAAAAATGAAAATAATGTCTAATAAAACAATAAAATTAAATACAATTAAAATTAAACTAATGAAAGAATTTATATACAAATAAATAACAGCTCGAATCTACTATACATAAATGGAAAAGAAAAAATACAAAGAAAGTTTAATAAACTATAATGAATTAATCTATGGCTTATATATACAAGGCATTAGATAAATATATATTGGCAAATCTTAAAACTATTTTTATTAAATAATGAAAAAGAAATTATTAATCGTTTAAAAAGTAATATTAGTCAGACGTTTCTGTTAATAATTTTATTTTCAATTTGTTACTGAAAGATAGTAAAGTTGGCAGTCTCTAACATAGGGTGAAAGGGAATTCCATGTTCCAGCAAAAGAAACTGTAAAATATTTCGGGTAATAGGTAGTATGCTGAGGAGGGATATAAATGATACTGTGCTGATGGGATCTGGTATCTAATTTATGTGCATCAGAGAGTCTAGTGAAGTGGTGTGATAAATAATAAGGTAATGATGTGTGTAACATTTTATAGAGAAGGCATAAGGAATGGATGGTTCTACGATCTTGTAGACGAAGCCATGACAATTGTTCCAGGGATGGTGTAACGTGATCAAAACTCCGAGTAATAAAACATAGACCAAGAATGTAAATTTTGATGACTTAGTTTTGAATCAATAGAATGATCACTAGCTTCTTTACTTGTCCAGAGGAAGAGAGGGAGGTGAGGAGAGGAAAGATAAGAACAATGGTGAACAGGCATGCTATGAGGATTTAGTTGTCATGATTTTTACTATCCCCTTGTAACGTTTTTACTGAAGCTTAAGGATCTTTTACAAGCCTGAAAATCTTCAGACTTGGGATCCACGGCTTAAAGTCCGTGCCGGAGGATTTCTCCTTGGATTTTTACGTCCCAAAAAACCCATCGACCTCGGCCGGGTTTGAACCCACTACCCTCGGAACCAGATGCAAAGAGCATAACAATCTGTCCACCGCAGGATTATTTATGTTCTTGGAAATAGTTTATTCTATTGAATGTAAATTAAAATTGGTTAAACCTAAGACAAAGTAGATATATAAACTCCCTAAACAATTCGTATAACACAGTCCTATAATCAATCTTAATAGTCTCATTTTGTAGCTAGTATTTAAAAAAAACGTCGATTAAAGATTTTATCATATTTACACAACGAATTCATATTTATCCTCTTCATTCCCTTACACACACACACACACACACACACACACACACACTATTAAGTAACACTAAGAAATTGGACTGGAAGTAAATATCAATAAAACAAAATATATATATATATATATATATATATATATATATATATAACCACACATAGAAATACATTATATAATGGAAACGGTCAGCTAATGACAAATGAGGGAAATTTTGAGGAGGTGGCAGAATTCAAATACCTAGGAACAATAATCACAAATAGGAATGAGATGCACAAAGAAATTAAACATAGGCTCAATTCTGGAAATGCGTGCTATTATGCATTGCAGAGACTCTTGATGTCCCAACTCCTTTCAAAAAACGTTAAACTGAAAATATATAAAACTATTATTCTACCAGTTATTTTATATGGATGCGAAACATGGACTCATACTTTAAGGGAGGTAAGGAGATTACGAGAATTTGAGAATAAAGTTCTTTGGAAAATTTTTGGACCAAAGAGAGATGAACATACAAGTGAATTGAGAAGACTACATAAAATGAACTACATTGTCTTTATAGGAAGTCAGATATAATGAGAACAGTTAAGTCTCGTAGACTGCGATGGGCAGGACATGTGGCACGAATGGGGAATGAAAGCTTCTTGTAGGAAAACCAGAGGGAAAACGCCCAGTTGGTAGACCAAGAAAGAGGTGGGAGAATAACATGAACTATGATTTGAGGGAAGTAGATTATACAGTGGATGATTGGAAAACATTAGATCAGGGTAGGGATGTATGGAGAGCTTATGTCCGCGCGGTCATGAACCTCCGGATTCGATAGTGCCAGTTAGTTAGTTAGTGTCCTATATACATGAGAGATAGATTTTTTCTCACTCTATAAGCAATTCAAGATCTTTGTGATTGTTTTTTAATAATGTTTATGTAACTGTGGTCCATGCTTATATTTTTTTTTATTTTATTTGCTTTAAAGTTATATAAATTGTGAAAATGTAGCAGAAACTTACTCTGTCATAGGTATTCTCTCTTGGCTCCGTCTTACTAATAGACGTAAATTGCACTCTCTTTCACTTCTTTTCAAGCTTCTGAATTGCTACACTCCTAGTTATCTGGCGTCCAGATTTGAGAAGTTATATTCTTACAATAATATTGACACTAGGTCACAAGATAATAGTCTGTTAATAATCTCTGTTCATAGCACTTCCTCTTATTCTACTTCTTTCACAGTACCGCTCCTGGATTTCCTACCTCAAGATATCAGGGGTTGTCGCACACTTGGCACTTTTAAGCCACGCTTATACAAATGCATATTGTTAAATAATTTTTCTCGACAACTAAATTTATTCTATGTCTTTAATAGCGTTCATCTGACTTTTCTATCTCGTATATTTTATATCTGAATCGTAAAATTTAGATTGGAATCAAAATTTTTGTAAATTAATTATATTGTTAGATCGGACCAGGGAGAGGGAAGGGGGGGGAAGGGAGAGGGAAGAAGAAGGGGGGGAGGGGGGGACCGGAGGGAGGGGGGAGACAAGGGCGGAAGGCCAGGAACGCTGGCAGGGGAAAAGAAAGCGAGAAGAAGAAGAATAAGAAGAAGAAGAAGAAGAAGAAGAAGAAGAGAAGAAGAAGAGAAGAAAGAAGAAGAAGAAGAAGAAGAAGAAGAAGAAGAAGAAGAAGAGGAGGATGGAGGGAGGAGGAGGAAGAGGAAGCAGGAGGAGTGAGCAGGAGGAGGAGCAGGAGGAGGAGCAGAGAGGAGAGCAGGAGGAGTAGCAGGTAGGAGGGGGCAGGAGGAGGAGGAGCGGGATGGAGGTTGAGGAGCAGCAGGAGGAGGGGAGGAGGAGGAGGAGGAGCTATGAGGCAGGACGTAGCCGAAGTATGGGGAGCAGAGGATGAGCAGAGGAAGCAGGAAGGAGGAGCGAGGGAGCAGGAGCAGCAGTAGGATTATGATCATTATCATTATAATTAGTAAAATCATTATATTATTATCTATAATTATTAAAATCATTATAATTATTATATACTCATTATAGTATTATATCATTATCATCATTATCATCTTTTATCATTCCATTATCATCATTATCATCATCATTCATCATCATTATTATCATTATTATCATTATTATCATTATTATCATTATTATTATTATTATATTATTATTATTATATATTATACACTCAATCACCATCAAATTCCCCACATTTTTTTTGTAAAATTGGAAATATATATGCTATTTAATACATGCTCATATATAAAAAAAAATATAACTCTTAAAATTAGGTTTAGGTTCCCTTGAAGATCTCAAATATTGGCCCAAAAACAATGTTTTGATTTCAATGTTCGATAGTGACAGTGAGTGAGTGCTATAAAGGAAGTTACTGCAGTTAAAGAGAATTCAATTTAAATGCTGCCCCTGGTTGTAGGCCTCCCGTAATTCATGTTTAATACAAGTCCGGCATTGCGCACCTGTAACCTAGTAATAACGCGCAAGTCCATTGATATTGGGATTTCCTACCGTTATGTAACTTCAGTTAGCTATTAAACTCCGTTTGCTAATGCTATTTTAAGGCACAAAAAAAACGCTCTTTGTACAATATATCTTTATCTAATCCCTTTAATTCTGCGCAATTGTATAGGCTTACTTTTATAACTGGGGCAGACTCAGGCATAGTTGGTTAAGGCAATACACTAGAATACATAATATTTGTTTATTTATTTTACCTTATGGAGTTAAGACCTAAGGTCTCCTCTTCCACTTCACCAGGGTTAAATTATACATATAATAACAATTATGAATTATCATAAGTAATGCCACGAGTGATTTTCAAATTATCGATAAATTCACGACTCACGAAGTGAGGAGTGAATGTATGTACAGAATTTGGAAATCAAGAGTGGCATTTGTTAAGACTATTTAACGAATAAAATTAAGGTGTTTACTGACAAATCATTGTTTAACTATAGTTATTTTAAAATATTTATATATTTAATGTGAACGGCGATTTTTGAAAACAAATGAGAAACGATTAGCATGCTTAATTTGCTTCTTTTGTTCATCACTGCAAACAGATCATATTATTTATTGCCAAAGGATCGGAATACTGTAAGAATTCACCCTAGTGGAGAAATTTATAACCAACATTATAGGTATTAATTAATTTCTCATGTCCTATGATGTAAATATGTCAATTATATTTTTCTGCAACGTGATTTCCTGGAAAATAATATGTTTAAGAAAGTGTAAACAATAGTTTCTTTTTTTTGTGGTATAATCAATTGTTACAAATGTTTTTATATTATCTTCCGCATGCGCTATCTGCTGACATTCATGTACTATATATACAATCTGGTAGCCGTATTTCTTGGAGTCAGTCACTGCAAAATAATGCTATGACCTTCACAGTATCTGTAAAATTTCAGAAAAAAATGAGTGATTGGTTAAAAGTTGAATTTTGATCGCCTCTGGTGTCTAAGAGCAAGTCAAACTAGCATTCCAGTGATTCCGGAATCGATTCACGGCTGTACCATCAAAAGTTTTCTTTCGACCAACTGGATATCTATTTAGTATGAGAAGTAGCGAAATGCTGTTAAGAAAATTGAAAATAAGATTTAGGAACTGCGCCAAGCTTCTAACCATCTACACCCCGTACTGTTTTCTGCTAGTCAGCAATAAAATATAATTCAGTCGACATTGGCTCTCCGCAATGTCATGATACAGATTCTATTAAAAAATACATTTATTTTATCTTAATATTTGAGCTTCACCCAACCTCTAATTAAGGTGTAAAGCCTTACATCCTTATCTAATTTTAATACTTGATTATATCAAATACAAACATCTATAAACTATTTTTGTTTGTCTGAGGCCCTGAATTCCCTATTTCTAAGAGTTTGTTGGAAACCCACTATAAACCATTTTTTCTTGCTTATTTTACACCATGCATTTTCCATATTGTGACTTTTCTTTGTCGAGTTGCATATCAACAAAACTCAGAAACAGGGAAGAAAGAGGAAACAAAAAATAAAAACGAGAAAGAGGGAAGAAGAAGAAGAAGAAGAAGAAGAAGAAAATAATGAGGTTGTACATGTAAAAGTTTTCCATTCCGATTCACTTCTAACATAATTTCTTTAATTCAAAATAAATGTCTATTTACCTTATACTCAATCTCCTAAACAACCGCATTTTAAACATCTTATTGGCCTAAAAAAATATAGGTGGAATTATTAAACAAGTTTGAAGAAAAATATTACAGTAGACTAAGTAAATTCTAATAGTATGTAGTTCTATCATCACACTTTAGGAATAAATACTGGACCAATCCTTATGAAAGATTACAAAAACACCAAGGTTGAAGAAAAAATTCTTGGAAATTGTTAATACTAATTTATTTTAATTCTATTAATACAGTGAGCTATAATACTGTACTAAGAGAGCTGCAGCTGAAAAAAGAATACATTTGGACCGATTTCTACAACACCGATGCCATGATCTCAGAAGACTGGAAGAAGCCGAACTACGACACCTAGTGACCCGGCTAGCATTACACGGCTTCCATCACAGACTGTGCAAAACGAAACAGTTTCATGACCCGGGACCAGAATGCATGTGCGAGCGATGCGGCATGTTATGCGAGAGATACCATGTGCTAAAGTGCAAAAACAGAGGGCAATCTCTGACAGGATTCTTTATGGACAGATAAACTAATATAGATTAACTAATCTTTGCACAATATGCGCTATACATTATTATTAGAATTCTATTAATATCATCGTCACTCTTGAATATTTATGCTCCAACTTTTCTGCCCTAATAGAATGTAGGATATTTGGAAGTTGTAAAAACGTATACTGTGCATTTTTTTTATCATGAACTCGTTTAAAATTACTTGATTCTAAATACCACAAGTTTGCTTATATTTAAATATTTATAAAACAAATGACATCATTTTCATGAATTGTGATTTTTCCATTCCCATGTTATCCCTTAGACTATTTAACTCATGCCCTAAATGGGAGTCAATGACCAATCACGTTACAATGATTTTTGATTAACAACCAATCACAGTCGTGTTTCGCCTAGAATTCTCCAATTAATGTTTGTCATAATAAAGAAAGCACCTCCTTTTTAACATTCTGAATAGATCATAGCATTATTTTGCAGTGACTGACTCGCCAAGAAATACCAGATTGTATATATAGTGCATGAATGTCAACACATACCGCATGCGGGAGTTAATATAAAAACAGTAGCAGCAATTGATTATACCACGAAAAAAAAAACCCACTGTTTGCACTTTCTTAAATGTATTTTTTTCCCAGAAAAATATAATTGTCATATTTACATCATAGGACATATAAAATTAATTAATGTACAGTTTGATGTGTTTCATTTTTTCTCCATTAGAGTGCATTCTTACAATATAGCGTTCCCTTGGCAATAAATAATATGATCTGGTTGCAGTGACGAACAAAAGAAGCAAATAAAGCGTACCAATCGTTTCTCATTTGTTTTCAAACATCGCCGTTTACATTAAATATATAAATATTTTAAAATAACTATAATTAAATAATGATTTGTGAGTAAACAGCTTAATTTTATTCGTTAAATAGTCCTAACAAATGCCACTCTTGATTTCCAAATTCTCTAAATAAATTCACCCCTCACTTCGTGAGTCGTGAATGTATCGATAATTTGGAAATCACTCGTGGCATTACTTATGATAATGCAATTCATATAAATACCTAAGAGAAAAAATTGATCCGGACAGTAGACTTATATATGTTATTGAAGAGGAAATGAGAACACAGGAAAGAAATGGAATAAGTCCTTTAAATGAGCAAAACCAATGAATGAATGGGACGAAAGTGAGACAAAATAATGGTTAGAATGATAAGAATGTGCAGGGATAGGAGACTATGGGGAACTGTGTGAACCGAGATTAACCCGACGCCTAACAGTATTAAGGGCAGAAGAATAAGATCTTTCAAAATGTATTTCAAATCAGTAGAATTATTTTACGCAGTTAGATAAGACACGTTTTATTTGTGGTATACGTAGATTTGATCACGGTACACCATCTCTGGAACAATTGTCATGGATTCGTCTTCAAGATCGTAGAACCATCCATTCCCTATGCCTTCTCTATAACATATTACACACATCATTACCTTATTATTTATCACACCGCTTCACTAAACTCTCTGATATACATAACTTAGATACCCGATCCCTTGAGCACAGTGTCCTTTATATCCCTCCTCATCATACTACCTATTATTCGAAATCTTTTACAGTTTCTCTTGCTAGAACATGGAATTCACTTCCACCCTATGTCAGAGACTGCCAAACTTTACCATCTTTCAGAAATAAATTGAAAATAAAATCACTAACAGAAAAGAAACAACTCACTAATACTACTTTTTAAGAATTAATAATGTGTTTTTGCATTATTTATTAAAAATAGACTTAGGATTTGTTAATATATTTACCTAATGCCTTGTATAAAAAGCGTAGATTAATTCATTGTAGTTTATTACTTTCATTGTATTTTTTTTCTTTTCTTTTTATGCATAGTAGATTCGAGCTGTTATTCCTGTTTTATTCATTGTATCATTAATTTAATTTTAATTGTATTTAGTTTCATTCTATTATTAGACATTAATTTCATTATTATTCAATATGACAGATAATTAATTGTTCAATGACTATTATTGTAACTTTTTTTTGTATTCATATGTAACATATGTTTGTCCTGTTTAATATGACTATTATTTTAATTTTTTTTGTATTCATGTGTAACATATGTTTGTCCTGTTTAATATGACTATTATTGTATTTTTTTTGTATTCATATGTAACATATGCTTGTTCTGGTGAGTGGAAGAGAAGGCCACATTGCCTTAACTCCACCAGGCTAAATAAATCTATTCTAAATCTATTCTTAATGAGGTAAGTTAAAAATGAGATACAAATGCCTCTGATCTAGGTTAAAGAGAGGCAATCTAAAAAAAAGTATAGTACCCGTATGAACTAATTTTAGGTCTAAATAATTTTAGAAAGCGTTTATACAACAAATAAGAGAAATTTAGAAGATGTGGCTGAATTAAAATTACCTAGAAACAATAATTATAAATAAGAATGAGATTCATGAATAAAATTAAACACAGGCTCAATTCTGCAAATGCGTGCTATTAATTGATTACAGGGACTCTTGTCGGTCCAACTCCTCTCAAAAAACGTTAAACTAAAAATATATAAAACAGTTATTATCCCAGTTACATTAAATGGATGCGAAACATGGACTCTTACTATAAGAGGAAATGAAATTACGAGTATTTGAGAATAAAATGTTTGGGTCAAAGAGAGATGAACAGACAGGTGAATGGAGAAGATTACATAACAGTGAGCTACATGGTTTTTATAAGAAGCCAGATATAATAAGAATAGTTAAGTCTCGTAGACTGTGATAGACAGGAGACATGGCACGAATGGGGAATGAAAGAGGTGCGTAGAAGCTTCTTGTAGGAAAATGCCCAGTTGGTAGACCAAGAATGAGGTGGGAGAATAACTTTAACTACGATTTGAAGGAAGTAGATTATACAGGGAATGATTGGAAAACATTAGCTCAGGATAGGGATGTATGGAGAGCTTATGTCCGCACGGCCATGAACCTGGGTTCGATAGTGCCAATGGATTCGTTAGTTTTAGGCAGTTTGTGTTGTCTGGATTAAACTTGACTGGCGGTCATTTCTAAACCATTTCCTCAGTTGAAACAATTTTCAAACGCTATAATATACAAACAGGGCTAAAAATTTGTGTGGTTACAGAAACACAAATTTGTGGTATGAGATATTGAGGGGAGAGGGATTGCTTATGAATGTCCGTTATTGCCTGGAGCTATTTTTGAACACAATGCATATCACATGCGGAGTAATGGATGCTGCCATCATGTTATTGGACGGCAATAGAACATGCACAGTGTGGCTGTATTACTCTATAATTCAATTAGCATTCCTAATAAAACAGAAACCCGATGCGGAGTTCTCAGAAAATAAAAACTGATACAGATAGACCACTAACTTAGTTTTATTATTGTTTCTCCAATTACGAAAAATAATGTAATTTTCTTAACGAATATTCAAGCAAGGAAATCAATGCCACATGAAGGGAGATTGTATAAAAATGTACCAGGATGTTTACACTTAGGAACATTTTTGGACCAAAGAGAGATGGACAGACATGTGAATGGAGAAAACTTCACAACAGTAAGCTACATGGTATTTATAGGAAGTCAGATATAATAAGAACAGTTAAGTCTCGTAGGCTGCGATGGGCAGGACATTTGGCACGAATGGGGAATGAAAGAAGTTCATGGAAGCTTCTTGTAGGAAAACCAGAGGGAAAACGCCCAGTTGGTAGATCAAGAATGGAGGAGCAGAATAATATTAATCATAATTTGAGGGAAGTAGATTATACGGGGATGATTAGAAAACATTAGTTTAGGATAGGGATGCATGGAGAGCTTATGTCCGCGCGGCCATGATCCTACGGGTTCGGTAGAGGCAGTGAGTTAGTCAATTATTATGTTTTCGCACATTATCGGACAAGGGTTCTCTCTCATAATTCCTTGTTATTTTATGTCTTTAAGGATGATTTAATTGAGATGAGATTTTTAAGAAATATAGCAGGATATACTCTGCTGGATAAGAAAAGAAATGAAGATATAAGAAAGAAACTAAATATTTTCAAACTTACAGAACGAATAATTAAATATAGGAACGACTGGAAAGAACATATTGATAGAATGCCAGAAAGAAGATTTCCAAAATTATTGCTAAATTATAAACCGCACGGAAGGAGAAATGTTGGACG
The DNA here is from genome assembly GCA_030220185.1 of Diploptera punctata. Lineage (NCBI taxonomy): Eukaryota > Metazoa > Arthropoda > Insecta > Blattodea > Blaberidae > Diploptera > Diploptera punctata. The sequence goes on along the minus strand of JASPKZ010007340.1, from coordinate 1,883,289 downwards.
CCCACACAGAAGATGGTTTGAACAATTTTAACAATTCTAGCTTTCATGAAACCGGAACGAGCCAACAGGCTTAATCCCTCGATGATGATGATAATTTATAGACCTAATAACAAAATTAATGTAATAGATGTTAAAAAAACTTCACTCGCGTAAGTATCGGATCAATATAAATAGAATTTTTGTCAAATAGCAAATAAGGACTGTTTTTAATACAATACCGTACTAACAAACAATTAGAAGAAGGAATTTGGTTTTAAAAATACAACATTTGAATACGCTGATACAATACTCACATATGAAGTATCATCCTCATCTCGTATCCAACTCAGAGTCGCGTTGAGGGATGAAATGAGATGAAGCCCCTATATTTATAGAGGTCTGTGAACGACAAAGATACCGGTCGACCACGACCGACTCACCGTCACAGGGGCGGATGAACGAAATGAAACGAAATGGATGAGATGAGTACGGAGAAATTGTAGAAGGAAATTTATGGCAGGGGAAAACGGGAGAATCTCGAGAAAAACCTGCCCAGGCTCCGTTTCATCTACAGGGAAATCCACATGGAGAGACCGAGACTCCAGCGAGAGGCGAGCGTCTAACTCACGCCACGGAGCTACCAGAATATAATGTTGTCATAAGTAATGCCACGAGTGATTTCCAAATTATCGATAAATTCACGACTCACGAAGTGAGGAGTGAATTTATCTAGAGAATTTGGAAATCAAGAGTGGCATTTGTTAGGACTATTTAACGAATAAAATTAAGCTGTCTACTCACAAATCATTATTTAACTATAGTTATTTTAAAATATTTATATATTTATTGTAAACGGCGATGTTTGAAAACAAATGAGAAACGATAGGTACGCTTCTACTGCTTCTTTTGTTTATCACTGCAACCAGATCATACTATTTATTGCCAAAGGATCGCAATATTATAAGGAGGAGCTTTCTTTAATATGGTAATTATAACACTGATAAATATTTGGTGAAACACGACTCTGATTGGTTGTAAAACAGAAATCATTGAAACGTGATTGGTCATTGACTCCCATTTGGGGCATGAGTTAAATAGTCATATAAAATTATAAAATTTAACACCTGCAAGGTTCAGTTTTCTCAACTTGGTTAAAACTTTCTAAAACTCTAAAGCTAGACAAACTTCTGCTAAAGTGAACAGTTTCCAAAAGGCCTAGAAATTTTAACCAAGTTGAGACTGGACCTCACAGGTATTTTATTTTTTTATTCAATGCCACCAGTTTGTCATTTCGACATTTCTGGTATTATCTCTTAGCATTGGCGTTATCTAACCCACCTCTAAGGTTGGGAAGCCTGGAAGGCGAGATTACGTTGCCCCAATAATATAATGAATTGAATATGATAATGATGGCCAGATGATGTTCGGGGACCGTTTGGGCCTTAACGTTTCCTGACATTTGTCTTACAGGTGAGGATATACCCAAAGAAGCCCTCACTCAGGAGACTTCTCCCGACCGAGGATCGAACCCGGCCCCCTGCGTAGCAAGGCAGCACGTTTCCTGGATGGACACGGGTATTTAATTATAATTTTATATTTTGACTAATACTTCAATGGGATTTTATTATGCACTAGCTGATGTTTAGTTAAATAAGTAAAAGGAAAATTTATATCGTAATTAATTTTAGATACCCCGTGCTGATTACCCGGCGTTGTCCGGTAATCTACACATCCCGATCTTCTTGGTATAAATGAGCTGAAAGACAAAAATTAATGAATTCTTAAGATTAGTTGAATAAGTAAAATGAAAAATAATTATAAATGTATATCATAATTATTTTAAGACTCCCCGTGCTGATTACTCTGTGTTGCCCGGGAATCTAATTATCTCGATATTCTTGGCATAAATGAGCTAAAAGACAAAATTCGTTAATGTGAGTTATGCGCAAACGAATACCCGCCATGTGCTGCAATGCTTGCACAGGAATCTACGTAGTACCTGTATCGACCTTCTTGGCATCAATGAAAGACAAAAATGGTTATTGTGAGTTATCCGTAAGAGATAATCGTATGCTGTGGCGGACTTCTTGTAGAGCGTTTTGAGATATTCAATTCTGTCTACAATCATTTTGTATATTTGTTATGGTTTAGGCATCCTAAGCCATTTAAGCGTCCAAAGAGTTACTTTTTTCACGTTTTCCACTACAAAGGGCGATTTTTAAGGGTGTAGGAGTTGAGTATCACAATTCTCTTATAGCCTATGTTCATCCCGGGAATCTCTTCAATATTTTGCAAAAAGCCCCATCACAATCCGATCAACGGTATGGCCGCGCATAAAGTATGAACAAACAAACAAACATTCATTTTTATATATTAGAAGATTTCATGAGTATAGTTCCATTATCAGTTTTTTACTTAACATTCATCTGGTTAAAATGGATATTATTTATTCCCTTCAGCTCTTTATAAAACTTAATCTTCTCCAGCAAATACCTGATATTATGATTTAACTATCGTCCATAACCTGCAATTTGGATGCACGCTCCAAGCACAATTCATTACTTTTATAGTCTTTCTCATGAAACCATTTTATATTCCTTGTGTTTGCAGTAAATATCATTCATATCAGTGCATTAATTTAGGTAAACGCAGGAGAAAGACGCCCCCCATATATTATTTCCTTATGATATATTATAACACTATTGTTGGAATCATCTGTAAATTGCTATTTTTTGTCAAAATGTTTTTAAAAAATCTCGTTCTATGTACGTTGGGGTCTATACACACCCTTTATTAAAAAGTCTATGATAGCGAGTCCCAATTTTTTTCAACTAAAGCACTGCTTGATGTCTAATTTTCGTTTTACTGACATTCTGAGCTACTAAAATATATGTTTTACCAACTAACTAAGTCACAGGCACTATCGATCCGTAGGTTCATGGCCGTGCAGACATAAGCTCTCCATTCATTCCTATCCTGGGATAACGTGTTCCAATCATTCCCTGTATAATATACTTCCCTCAAGGTAATGTTATTCTCCCACCTCATTCTTGGTCTACCAACTGGGCGTTTTCACTCTGGCATTCCTACAAGAAGCTTCCATGTACATCTTTCATTCCCCATTCGTGCCACATGTCTTGCCAGTCGCAGTCTATGAGACTTAACTTTTCTTATTATATCTGGCTTCCTATGAAGACCATGTAGGCCTAGCTCACAGCTATATATAATCTTCTTCATTCACCTGTTTGTTCATCTCTATTTGATCCAAAAATGTTCCTAAGAACTTTATTCTCAAATACTCGTAATCTCCTTTCCTCCCTTAAAGTAAGAGTCCACGTTTCGCATCCATATAATATAACTGGTAGAATAATAGTTTTACATAGTTTTATATATGCATAATAGCACGCATTTCCAGAATTGAGCCTATGTTTAATTTCTTTGTGCATCTCATTCCTGTTTGTGATTATTGTTCCTATGTATTTGACTCCAGCCAATTCCTCAAAATTTCCCTCATTTGTCTTAGCTGTCCATTTTCTTTATATAATGTATTTCTATGTGTGATCATATATTTAATTTTATTGATATTTACTTCAAGTCCCAATTCATTATTATTATTATTATTATTATTATTAATTAGCGCCCACAACTAACGTAATCATAAAAAATCATAAACATAAAATGTTCATATGATGTATTGATATATATATATATATATATATATATATATATATATATATAATTTGGAAAATATGAATATTCCACACAACTTTATCACTTGGATATTACATTGAATATATTATTTTATAAGAAATGTGTAGGTACTCTGAAATTTCTTACCCATTAGGCATTGTAATTATTTAATAAATCTACATTAAGCCTATACGATTAAACGACTAATGAATTATGAGGCAGAGAAATTTATTTCAAAATGAAGACTGGTGAAAACATTAAGGCTCTTGTTTTCTACCACATTTTATTCTGCAGTTTCATAATATCAGTTAATTTCACACTCCATATCACAGCTAACGTCTCTTTCTGCCAGTCCACACACTATTAACTACATCCTATATCTTCTAAAAACTTTTAAACAATATAAATTTACAAAACCTAACCAGAATTAACAGAATAACTTAAAATTTTCGGAGCAATCATACAATTTGTTGTGTAGTTCATAATTCGATTTGTAATATTTTTTGTTGTTATAATTAACCAATAATAATCATCATCATAATTAACATTCCTGGAATAGGTCTTCAGAATGAAAATTGTCCTTAAAATGCTCCTTTGGACGTACAAGAGATACCTCCTGAATCTACTCAACTTACTTACTTACTCACTGGCACTATCGAACCCGTAGGTTCATGGCCGCGCGGACATAAGCTCTCCATACATTCCTATCCTGAGCTAATGTTTTCCAATCGTTCCCTGTATAATCTACTTCCCTAATCATAGTTAATGTTGTTCTCCCACTTCATTCTTGGTCTACCAACTGGGCGTTTTCCCTCCGGCTTTCCTACAAGAAGCTTCCATGCACGTCTTTCATTCCCCATACGTGCAACATGTCCTGCCCATTGCAGTCTACGAGACTTGACTTTTCTTATTATATCTGGCTTCCTATAAATTACATGTAGTTCATTGTTATATAGTCTTCTCCATTCACCTGTCTGTTCATCTCTCTTTGGTCCAAAAATTTTCCTAAGAACTTTATTCTCAAAAACTCTTAATCACATTTCCTCCCTTAAAGCAAGAGTCCATGTTTCGCACCCATATAATATAACTGGTAGAATAATAGTTTTATATATTTTCAGTTTAACGTTTTTTGAAAGGAGTTGGGACATCAAGAGTCTCTGCAATGCATAATAGCACGCATTTCCAGAATTGAGCCTATGTTTAATTTCTTTGTGCATCTCATTCCTATTTGTGATTATTGTTCCTAGGTATTTGAATTCAGCCACTTCCTCAAAATTTCCCTCATTTGTCATTAGCTGTCCTCATCTATTATATAATGAATTTCTACGTGTGCTACTCAACTAAGTTACCAAAAAAATAATATATATATATATATATATATATATATGTGTGTGTGTGTGTGTGTGTGTGTGTGTGTGACTTCAGACTCCATATAGGCAACGTTTTAATAACCAAATGGGCAAACATATGTTGTGTATTATTGATTCATCTAAATACTGGCCTAAATATTTACAGATTCTTGTTGGAAAATCATATAGAAAGCGAACTGTAGGTAGGCCAAGAATGAAAGGGAGAATAATATGAAGGATAATTTGAGGAAGGTAATTTATATAAGAAATGATTGGAAAATAATTAGCTGAGAATAGGAATGTATGAAACTTAAGTCCAAGCGGTCATTAACCTCTGCGTTCGATAGCCACAGTAAGTTAGTATAGTATGAATATTATTTCTTTATTAACTAAAGGGGGTTGTTGGATGTGATGTCCCGCGTTGTGGAGACATTTGAAGATATATGATTGTAATAATTTTAATCACTGTTATTTGCCACGGCACTCATGACTCCTTTCAGGGAAATGGGGGAAAGTTTCTTACATAAACAAATAACTACACTTTGTTAACAGCCAAACTAAATGTTATTTTATTAAAGATTTCACTTCTGTTTAGATGAATCTTGTAAATGATCAATAATTTAAAAGATTCCGGCTTAAATTAATAAATTTCACTTATAGAAGGTTATTACTTCATATATGTAATAGATGACTATTTCCAACGGTCAATTTTTTACTAACACTTTATTTTCACTTTATGGATTATTTATACTCCATATGAATTAAATTTATACTACAGTATTATCTTCCATAACTTTGACACCATTTTGTCAACTAATATCAATAAATGAACACTAATTAACTTATTTTTCGATGACTCATTATTTTACACATCCAACTTCTTTCAAGTATTGTAGCCATCTTGTTGTTCTGGGAAAAATCCCATTTCATTTCTGTTATAATCTGGAAGTTCTGATTGGTCCAACTGAAAAAGGAAGGAGTACTACTGGCTGACTCTCATCCAATTCATCCAATCCCATTTATTTGTTTATAATAAATATCAATTCAAGTATTCAAAGTATTTTTACATATATTAAATCAGTTAGAAATACATCTAACTGTATTAATAGTTTATATTGACCAGTTTGAATTTTTTATATACTTATACAAATTTGAATTTTCTAAATCAGTCTTATTTCCATTTTTAATAGAAATAAATATAATACTATTTAAATACTAAATAAGAAAACCCTTATTATTATTATTATTATTATTATTATTATTATTATTATTATTATTATTATTATTAGGCCTATATGGAGATAAATATCCGGTTTTATAACTAACAATTATTTTCATTATATTTTCATTTACAGACGTTTTAACTAATGTCATATCTAGACGACCAAACAGCTACACTACTTATTTGCGCATAGTGCGTTTTGTCGTACTTACAGCAATAGCGACCATGATTGAAACTTCAACTTCCTACAATTCAGGGTTGCCAACCTGAATAACTATACTGTAATATTACATATTACAAACCACATGCGGAAAGTAAAACAACTGCCCTTCACGTATACTACGTACAAAGGTATATACAAAAATATATCAAAAGGGTAGTGTTAATACACATTATACGAAACAAATCACTGCATTTTAAATGAACTGAACTTTATTTGAAACAATATAAAACAATAAATTTGTACTTGCCGCCATTTTAAGACTGGTAGTCTCAACCAATAAACATTGCCAACACTGCTAACGTTAGTCAGTTGTACAATGAGTGCAAATATTTCTAATAAAGCTGTTATTATATTACTATTATAAATTATTTTCAAAACACCATCGCGCAAAAAATAATCTAGGCCTACAACGCACGTTTGTGAATTGTTTTACAGAATCTCGGAAATTAAAAACCTCTCTATGTCTTGATTTTTAAACATTTCTTTGCTTCTGTAAAAATCACTTCAACCTCGCATCGTAATATATTATTACTTCAATGCAAGCTACAAGAAAAGAACAGACCAGCGCACATCAAATACCCAAACATAGTGCTACGAAAAGTTATCAAAATGCCATGAACAATCAAGTATATAAACGAAATATTCCGACACTTAAATAAACCCTATTAATTGTAAAATAAATATCCTGCGATATACCCACAGGGCAAAACGCAGGTTGCAAGAATTTGTTTAAAAAATCTATGTACTTACTTTTTAATTACACTAATATGGAATGTTGAATCTGATGAAATGGGTTCGTTAATGAAATTCCAACCCAGTATTTCACTTAATAGCTGAGGAAACCAGGAAAACACATAGGCCTACGGTTAGTTGGCACCGGATTTTGAACCTGGAACCTCGCGAATACTAATCTCTTACCCCAATGCTTAGGCCAAATCGCTCGGGAACACAATTATTGTCCAGTCGAACGAGTTGGCTCAGAGGGTAGTGTTCGGAATCGTATTTGGGAAATCTAGAGTTCAAATCTTGCACTAGATCATACTGACTGTGGTTATACACATATAACAGACAGGTGAATGGAGAACATTTACATAACAGTGAACTACATGGCCTGTATAAGAAGCCACATATAATAAGAACAGTTAAGTCTCGTAGACTTCAACGGGCAGGACATGTGGCACGAATGGGGGAATGAAAGACGTGCATGGAAGATTCGTGTAGGAAAACCAGAAGGAAAACGCCCAGTTGGTAGACCAAGAATGAGGTGGGAGAATCACATTAATTATGATTTGAAGAAGTACATTATACAGAGCATGATTGGAAAACATTAGCTCATGATAGGTATATATGGAGAGCTTATGTTCGTGCGGCCATGAATCTACGGGTTCGATAGTGCCAGTGAGTGAGTTAGTTAGTTAGTACAGGAATTAGAATAGTGGGAGGTTCTGTGTTGTGGGATGTCAAGCAGCAGATTTTGGTTTGATCATGTACTCAAATTGTGATTGGAAGAAAAGAGATGAAAAGCAAGTTAAAAAGTAGCTTGATGCAGAAATATGTACAATTTTGAACAGAAGAGTAAAGGAATCCATTTATCTAAGATAATGGAGGTGGGATCACCACAGTTCGCGGAAATATCTGTCTTTTGTGTAATTTATTCCACTGATTATAAATTTCTATAATATTTCATTGTACCAGGCAAAATTTGCCAGATAATTTGAATAACAGATTGCTGTAAAAAGCGAAAGAAATTTTGACATTCTCATGACAAGAAAAATGATAGAAACATGCAAATGTAAGAGAATTACTCGTTTGTAGAAGAGCGGCTTTCAATTCTAGGGAGAATTTCACATCTATTAGTACTAAAGTGATTAATGGAATGGGATAGACTACATGAGAAATATTTTACTTTCGCAAGCAAGGGAGGAAATTAACTCAAAATGTAGTTATCATTTCTGGAGGATGCACATTACATCGGATATTTCCATCTCCGAGAATTGTCAAGTTTTAACTTGAGAAAACGTGTTAGACGGGTTGAAGTGAGGTAAATCAAATCACAAGTTTCATAACTACCGAGATATCATTTCAAAGCATGATTTTCAAATTTCGTTAAAATGTTGGAAATCTCTCTCTATCTCTCTCATTATTCATTTATTTATTAAATCTCCAAGATTTGTTGACCTATTTTACAAATGTATGTTAGGGATGTTGATTGGAGAAAACTACATAGACCTAATAGTGAGCTACATGGTATGTGTAGGAAGCCAGATAATACATACCATGTAGCTCATTATTATATTATAATAAGAACAGTTAAGGCTCGTAGACTGTGATGGGCAGGACATGTGGCACGTATGGGGATGATAGACGTGCATGGAAACTTTTTGTAGGAAAACCAGAAGGAAAACGCCCAGTTGGTAGACCAAAAATGAGGTGGGAGAATAGCATTAACTATGATTTGAGGGAAGTAGATTATACAGGGAATGAATGGAAAACATTAGCTCAGGATAGGGATGTGTGGAGATCTCATGTCCGCGCGGCCATGAACCTACGGGTTCGATAGTGGCAGTAGGTTAGTTAGTTAGCTAGGTTAGGGCTGTAGTTAAAATGTGAAAGGAAATTGAAGATAAACATAGTTACAAAATTTAAATAAAATAAAAAAAACAAATGAGCGAAACATGAACTAACACAAAACATAAAATAAGTAGTAATAAAGATGAAGTACAATGTGGTGAAAACAGCATTCACAAATATTTTAATTAATGTGTAACAACATTTCTTTTTTTTTAATACCAATTATTGGATTACGTAATACTTTATTACATTCAATTAAATCAGGGACGTAATACTTTATTACATTCAATTACATCAGGGACGTAATACTTTATTACATTCAATTACATCAGGGACGCCCAAACAACGGCCCTCCATCACTTCCTTTTCGGCCCCTGTAGGCCTGCAGTATTCTAATAAATTGAATATATGTTAAGGGTAGGTCTATAATGTAAGTCTATCAGTAATGAAACAAAATCTTTTTAAATATGTTGTAACGACATTACAAGAAATGTATAAAAATCAACACACGCTTATAATAATAATAATAATAATAATAATAATAATAATAATAATAATAATAATAATATGTTTTATTATTTATTATTCCGGCTTTTACAATGAATATACATTTTTTCCGGTACCCATGTTCACAGTTAACTACACATTTGTTTCAACATATTTTTCCATTCCTGTCTGTTCATCCATATATCTTCTTCTATTTCCCATTCCCTCTTAGCTTCATTGAGTCCCTGAATCCACGTAATAGTTGGTCTACCCTTCTTTTTTCCTTCCCTGTGGTTCCCAATCCATGATTATCTTAGGTAGTCTTCCTTCTTCCATTCTTCTAATATGTCCGTACCAATTTAATTGTTTCTTCTTTATAAAATCTAATATTGAATATTGTACCTGCATTTTTTCTTTTATATATGAATTTCTGACGTTATCCTTCCTGGATATTCTTGCAGCACGTCTCCAGTGGTCCATTTCAGTGGCGAGCAATTTTTTTTTTTTTTGTGCATTTAAAGCCCACACATCAGCTCCATAGGTAATAATGCTTCTGATTGTTGTATTAAAAATAGTTTTTTTTGTTTCTTTGAAGATATGTTTGTCCCATACTATTCCATTTAAGGCAGATATAACATACTTTCCTATATATATTGGTAAATCCAGAAAATTGGATAAACCTCGGTAAATTTCTGGACAAAACGCGAAAAATAAGGACAACACTCATTCATGAATAAATATATGTTATAAAAATGCAATACCATTAATTATTAACAATTATATATAAATTAATTAGTGTATAATGCTATTGTGTTATTATTTAATTGTAATATTAATGTGTTTTCTTTATGTAATTGTAATGTTAATGTTTTTTTAGTGTATAATGCTATTGTGTTATTACTTAATTGTAATATTATTGTGTTTTCTTTATGTAATTGTAATGTTAATGTTTTTAGTGTATAATGCTATTGTGTTATTATTTAATTGTAATATTATTATTGTGTTTTCTTTATGTAATTGTAATGTTATTGCTGTTTTGTTGTTTATTTTTCTTTACACTAGTACCAATTATTACTTTATTGTAACGGACTATCAACAGCACGTACGGCTTACTGCCCGTGCGACCCATACTTGTAAATAATATTGTAAATATCTTACTTTTTGTCTAATAAAGTCCTACTACTACTACTACTTTCCTATATTGATCCTGTTTCTTGTTTTCCATCTTTAGTAATTTTAATTCCCAAATACTTATATTCTTCAGTGTGTTTAATTGTCCCTAAATATTCTTCTAGTATTAAATCTTGAGGAAGATCCCCTATTGTCATATATCTAGATTTATCCATATTGATCTTTAAAACCTCAAACTATATTCTTGTATTAATTTTCTAGTGAGGTATTCTATATCTTCAAATTCTTGAGCCAATATCAATTGGTCATCTGCAAACTGGAGTGTATACTGTTGAATTATCATCTAGTGGTATTCCCATCGGTTTACATTTCTTTTTCCATTCTTCAATAGCTTTTTCAGTATAAATCTTATATAATGTTGGAGATATACAGCATCCCTGTCGTAATCCTTTATTTGTTTGAAAACCTTTAGACAAGTACTTTCCCATTTTTACTTGCACATATGATTCTGAATATAGTTTTTGAATTTCTTCAATCAGTGTTGGATTTATTTTTTTTAGTTTTAAGACTTTCCATAATTTTGCTGTAGGAATCTTATCGTAGGCTTTTTCTATATCTATAAATACTAGATGTATAATAATAATAATAATAATAATAATAATAATAATAATAATAATAATAATCATAATAATAATGTGGTATGATCATGTAAAAAGGATTACAGAAGACACATTCCAAAAAAGAATACTAGAATGATGCCAGTTGGTAGACGAAGCAGACGGACGAAAATAGAGTGGAATGTTGGTGATTTCAGCAGCATGAAAGAAAAAGGATTGGGCGGTGGAGATTGAAATGACAGAGAAATGTGGAGGAGAATGACTGTAGATTAATTATGGCGCAGAAAGATGGTGTGAAACATTGAGAAATATACTGAATATATAAACAAATAAATAATAATATTCCACAACAGCTATAAAGGGCCTATGGTCCGCACCACATTTCTGTTTCAAGCATTTGGCCCGTGATACAAAAACGTTAGGGAGGCTCTGAATTAAATGAACATCTAGAATGTATCGCTTATACTCATGAGAGGGTCAGACCAAAATAAGGTGTTCAACAATTTGTTTATCATTACCACAGGAGCAGATGGAATTGTATTGTATTGTATTGTAAGCCTATGTTTTCCCTTTACAGAGATTTAGGCGCTCTCCCCCTACAGGGAAGAATTTGAACCATACTAATTTTAGTTGCACTTCTTTTCGTATAGATGTCATTTTGAGTGGTAGGCCTACGTGGTCAGCGTTCCGCCTCATACTGACATCTAGGAAACCAAGGTAGTACTAGGACGGGAAAATTCGGTATTTTGCTTAGAGGCCTTTTCATTCAGGCTTAAGGATTTTTTACGAGCCTGAAAATCTTCAGACTCGGGACCCATGGCTTAAAGTCCCTCCCGGAGGACTTGCTCCTTGGATTTTTCCGTCCTAAAAAATCCATTGACCCCGGCCGGGTTTGAACCCGCGACCCTTGGGACCAGATGCAAGGAGCATAACCACTAGTCCACCGCGGACGACGAGCAGATGGAATACGAAAAATAAATTAGATACATTTAAATATATTTAAAGTGTACACGACCAGACAAATACAAAAGAGGAATCATAAAGTTTCACTGACTATTTAAGTCGTGCCCCAAAAGGGAGTCAATGACTAATCACGTTTCAATGAATTTTTTTACAACCAATGACAGTCGTGTTTCACCTCGCTCTTTATCAATTTATCTTTATCGGCTCCTGCTTTTGTGACAAAGAAAGCTCCTCCTTTTTAATATTCTGAACAGCTCAGAGCATTATTTTTCTCCAACAAAGGCACTGATTATAGAAAATAATGAACCGATTCCTTGATTTTACTGAGTTGTTTCCAAAATAATAAATTAATAACCTGTAATGTTGATTATAATGTACAGTTTGATGTTTCATTTTTTTCTCTCCACTAGGGTGTATTCTTACAATATTTTGATCCTATTTGGCAATAAATAATATGATCAAGTTGCACTGAATGTACATAACCTCATTTCTTATTTGTTTTCAAACATCGCCGTTTACTTTAAATATGTAAACATTTTAAAATACCAGTAACTATATTTAAATAATGATTGTTGAGTAAACAGCTTAATTGTATTCGTTAAATAGTCCTAATAAATGCCACTCTTGATTTCCAAATCCTCTAAATAAATTCTAACCCGTAACCTCGTGAATTGTTGTCACATACGCTGACCACTAGCACATGAGTCTGGTCATTTAACTTCATGACATTTAATATTCCACATCTAATTAACTAACTCACTGGTTCTATCGAACCCGTACGTTCATGGCCGTGCGGACATAAGCTCTCCATACATACCTATCCTGAGCTATTTTCCAATCATCTCCTGTATAATCCACTTCTCTCAAATCATGGATGTTATTCTCCCACCTCATTCTTGGCCTACCAACTGGGCGTTTTCCCTCTGCTTTTCCTACAAGAAGCTTCCATGCACTTATGTCATCCCCCATACGTGCAACATGTCCTGCCCATCGCAGTCTTCGAGACTTAACTGTTGTTATTATAAATTTGTGGAAAATCCCCAATACCAAGCAAAATTTGTTTAAATAACAAAATTTTAGAGAGAGTTAATGAGTTTACTTATTTAGGATATAAACTCTCTTTTGTTGAAAATTTGGATTTACCAGAGAAAATTGTGAAATTCAACAAATCAATGGGAATCATTAATAGAGTTTTCAAACCTTCATTAGTTCAAAAATCAACTCGTACTCGTCTTTATCAAATAATGGCTCGACCAGTCCTATGTTATGGGAGTGAAGCGTGGACTATAAGGACGAGAGATGAAAGCAGACTAACAGCTTGTGAGATGAGATTTATGCGCCGAACAGCTGCCTACACCAAATGGGATCGAAAGAAAAATGTAGAAATCCTTCAAGACTACATCTCCAGATATCAGCTAAACTGGAAGGAACATGTCTCAAGAATTTCTAGATCCAGGACCCCCAAGGCAATAATGAACTACTCTCCAAATGGGAAACGGTCACTTGGTCGACCCATGAAAAGATGGCACGAAAACCGCTTTCTCAGGCCGTAACTGTTCTTCTAGGACTAATGCCTGGCAGGATGATGATGATTATATCTGGCTTCCTATACATACCATGTAGCACACTATTATAAAGTTTTCTCCGCTCACCTGTCTGTTCATCTCTTTTTGGAAAAAAAATCCTAAGAACTTTATTCCACATCGGGAAGCGTAATTTATAGTCTAGTATAAATACCACTCTTGTATCAGGTGTTAAAGTGGAGATAGTTAGATTTATATATTTATATATACACAACTTCAATGTTAAGTTAGGTTTCCATCACAAACAGATGTCTTGAATATGTAGAAAGGTAAAGAAATGGGTGCATATAAGGAGTTTGTTGAGGATAAACTACAAACTTGAGTTTCGCTAAAAACGTGCGCGGCTTGTTAAACTTCGATCCAATATACGTAACGAGCTTCTTTGCAAGTTCACTTAAGTGTATCAGAATCACTTACGTCACTAATTATTGCTTCTTTTAAACAAGTACTTCCTCCATACACTCAACACACAATTTCTTTTAGCACTAGTGAACCTTTTCAAAGCATCTTCAAAGTTTAACAAGTAGAAAAACTATCTGCTTCAATGAATTTATACACGATAAAGTCTACATTAAAAAATATGTGTAAACTTGTATGATATAGTCTATCAGAATACACAACTAAATTCCGTTGATGTGTAAGTCTCAACTTTTTTTTTGTCCAATGCCACCAGGTTGTCTTATGACATTTCTGACTTTCTCCCCTGCCATTGGTAGAATTGTAAATCAATTTCTTGTGTTTGGGCACCTGGAAGGCGATGACATGATGGGTGATAAATGAAAATGAAGCGCCAAGAAAGTTCTTAACTTAGACCATGGACAAACATAGGAATAATTCCCTTTAAGGAAAAATTCCTGACCGGGAATTGAACCCGGACCTCATGAACTGTGTAGTAAATAACGCTGACACTAGCTCATGAGGCTGGTAAAATCTTTATACAGGCACCAGACTATCCGACACACATAATCTTGACACTCGATCCCATCAGCATATTGTCCTATATATTCCTCCTCTTCACACTGTGTATTATTCATTATCTTTTACAGTCTCACTAGCCAAAACATGGAATTCCCTTCCACCCTATGTCAGAGACTGACAAACTATAACATCCTTCAAAAACAAACTAAAGAATGATTTAATAACAAACTAACTAATACACCTCACTGAAAGAATTATTTTAACAATTAATAAATTGTATTATTTATGCAAATAATATTAAAATTAACAAATATTTTAATTTGTTTAAATATTGTATAACCGTAAAATTAGTTTTTAGATCTTATTATTTTTCTTTTTTTTTATATAGGCCCCTACATTAGACAGGGACGGTCTACCAACAATTTAATTTACTTTGCTAGAATGCATTTTATTATTAGTTTTAGTCTTAATCTTAACTATCATTAACTGGTTGTATTGCAGATCAAAATATAATAGATATTATCTTATTGGTCAAATCTTCATTTAGTATTTAATATTAGAGTTAATTATGATTGTTATATTCTGATGTACTATATGTTTGTCCTGGTGACTGGAAGAGAAGGTCACATGGCCTTAACTCCACCAGGCTAAATAAATAAATGAAAATAAATGTAAAAATTCATCTTAGATATGTTATAGACTTATAGAATTCTAAACCGCTTAAGAGATCTTCATGAACATTTGTACACATAGGGTTTCAGTTACAGCGAGTGTTTAAACTGCAATCTGTTATGCTACAAAACTATAAGGCGTAGGAGTTCTCCTAGAACGAAAATTTAAAAATCGTTCTAGCGGTCGCAATTTTCGATTATCCACAACAAAACTCGATAGGTGCTATTAAAATATACCGATGCAAGTATTGTCTGAAACTCAGCGACATCGGGCCATAAGAAATGGGAGTTTGCCTGAAATCTGTAATTAAAAATTAACTAGCAATCGTCATATGTAATTAGTCACAGTGTATACCATACGTTTAATTAACCTCTCACCAAAACCTTGGCAGAGTGGCTTGAAGTTAATAAAATATATAAAACAAAAATATAATATAAATTTGGAAAAAGTTAAGAAAAATTAATCAAAATGATCAACTTCTTCGGCTCTGTAGCGAAACAGCCGGCGGAATCACCATTTGACACTGTGTTAATTCACTTCCTGTATTTTAATCTTCGTTATTAAAAATGTGTGCTTTTCATGATATTTTGGGCTCTTTTGTAGTTCCATAACTAATTGGTCCACGACTTCATTTAAAATCATGGCGTCTCTTTTGGAATGGGCAGTATTTACTGACCCACTCTCTATTGTCTGAACCATGGCCGTTTGAGTGCCTATACAATATTTTCTCGTGCCAGTTATTTAAATGTTCCGGACCGCAAGGAAAATAAATTCATGTTAAACCGTGTTGTTATACATTATTACGTAATTTGACATAATTATATGTAAGTAATTTTTACTCCTTTGTCTTCCTAGTGATCTAAAAACAATATTAAATAAATGAAATCAATGTATCCAATAAGATACATTTTTAATTTAAGGGTTAAATAGTTTCATAAATAAATAAATAAATAAATTAATTAATTAATTAATTGTTGGATACAATATTATTTGCGATTATCTAGTAGTGATTTCCAGTTCAGAAGATGATCTACAAATAGCTATTTTTAATTTGGAAAAAATAAGCGCCTATTATAATTTAAACATTTCAAAGAATAAAACTAACATTTTAGCATTTAAAGGACATGATACCATAAGAGCAAAAATAGTAATTGATGATAAAATTTTAGAGCAAGTGAATAGTTTTAAATATCAAGGTTTCAATGTATCATATGTTAAAATTGAAGATATTAATGACAAAATAAATACATGTAATCTAATATGTGGCACTATTAAAAGAACCCTTAAAAACACAAGAAAAGAAACAAAAATTAAATTTTATAAAGTAATGGCTGTTCCTGTATTAATGTATATATCAGAATGTTGGACGATCACTAAAAGACAAGAGTAAAGATTGGAAGCAGCTGAGATGAGATTTTTAAGAAATATAGCAGGATATACTCTGCTGGATAAAAAAATAAATTAAGACATATGAAAGGAACTAAATATTTTCAAACTTACAGACCGAATAATTAAATATAGGAATGCCTGGAAAGAACATGTTGATAGAAAACCAGAAGACAGATTTCCAAAATTATTGCTAAATTATAAACCACACGGAAGGAGAAATGTTGGACGCCCGCACAGAAGGTGGGCTGAGCAATTTTAACAATATAGATGACTGTATTATAGCTTCAGGATTCAACCATTTTGCTCACAATGAGGCAGTACAGTATTCAATGGTTTGACACACAGATTGATAAATATACCTATGAACTAAGAAAATTATGAAAATGAAAAAGAATACATAATCAATGTTGCAACAGATAACGATTACGAAGAAAATATGGTATATAAGAAAATAAATAAATTTAAAAGACAATAATCAATTAATGAAAGCACACTTATAAAACAAACAGAAAAAATACAATTGAATAAATTCACTTACCATCTACTGAAACACCACAAATTTCAAATATTTTCTAAACGTTCAATATAAGATTGGCACCGAAGAACGAATACAGCCTTAATAGGACAATTAAAACCAATAAAAATGAAAAAATAAGAAGAAAACAAATCAGGAATTTATCAGATCAAATGCAGGGATTGTGACAAAATTTATATTGGGAAAACAAAAAGAAATTTGAAAACAAGGGTGAAAGGACATCTTAGAAATGTCAGAAATGGAGAAGTGGAAAAGTCAGCAGTAGCTGCTCATGCATCGTCCGAAAAACATTTAATTGAATCAAAAGCCAGCCTAATTAAACAAATGGATAAACAAAAGGAACTCACGGTTTGGGAAAAAATCCACATTCAGAAAAACAAAGGAAAACTTACGAACTTCGAAATTCCCGCGAATCCTGGCCTGATCCAGAGGTTCATCGTTCCACCAACAGAGGGAAAAAGAAGTGTTTCTTCCGATCGACATAACATCAGTCGTCAAGATTGTACTGAAGATGAGACCGTTATGGGCTCGAAATCCCGATCTTCTTAGATGATTTATATAAGGAAAAGTAGGAAACATTTGATTTTATCATACTTTTAACAATTCTAGCTTTCATGAAACCGAAATGAGCCAACAGGCTTAATCCCTGGATGATGATGGTGATGATATTTTCATAAGTATAACACAATAGCTATATTCCTTTGGAATTGGGTATAAAGTTTGTGGTGAGTCAACCATAGATGAGCCAGTTCGTTGTAATGTAAAGAGCACTGAAATGGTTGCGGATATGTTTAGTAAGAGAATATTTGCATGTGCACGGAAATGAGTAGTGAAAACACACAAGCAGTGCCGCAATTGGGGGTATTGTCTACATAACAGGACTAGATCAATACCCGCGACTGCGATGACTCCTGTATGTCTCCCCAAGTTTATACACTATCTATCGTATAACCTTGCTGTCTTATCATACACCCACAAATGTCCTCCGACCATTCTATTACCTAGTCTAATTTATTCAACATTAAACTGGGGGGGGGGGGAATACTATATTTTCGAACAGAGTTCTTAAGTCTCGGAATCTCTCATTGCCGACGACTACGATATGCGAGTATTTACCAACGTGTGGAACTCTGAAGATATCCATAAATACATATCCGGTGAAAATTGTAATTATTTGGAATATTGGAGACATCAGTTGTTGCCTGAATTGTTTCTAAAATCAAATCGTGATAGTGACATGCTGCGAGTTACTGATACACCCAGAAAATGTTATGTAGGCTGATTTCTGGACAAGACACGGAAAATAAGATCATCACTCATTCGTATATATATATATATATAGTCTTTATAGGAAACTAGATATAATAAGAACAGTTAAGTCACGTAGACTGCAATGAGCAGAACACGTGGCACGAATGGGGAATGAAAGACATGCATGGAAGCTTCTTGTAGGAAAACTAGTAGGAAAACGCCCAGCTGGTAGACTATGAATGAGGTGGGAGAATAACATTAACTATGATTTGAGGGAAATAGATTATACAGGAAATGATTGGAAAACATTATCTCAGGACAGGGATGTATGGAGGACCGATGTCTGCGCGGCCATGGAATTACATGTTCGATAGTGCCAGTGAGTTAGTTATATAGGCCTATATAACGGATGACTTAACCTTGTATTTTTCCATCGACCTCAGTCAGGTTTAAATAAGCGACACTCGGGATTAGACGCATGGAACATGTCCCCTAGCTGATTCGAGGCCAATAAGCTACGTAGTAATATTATTTAATATTATGGGAAAACAATTATACAACGGTCTCGATCAGGTTTGAACATGTGACCCTCGGGACAGGAGACAAGGAACATATTCCCTAGCTCATTCAAGGCATATAACCTACGTCGTCATCATCATCATCATTATCAATAACAATCGGAGATTAGACCTTTGGCCTGTTCCGCTTCAGGATAGAAATTGGTCCCTCCATTGCTTCTTAGGTCGTTCAGAGTCTCTTCGCCCAGCGAGTCTGTAGTTGAATAGCTTCAAAGTTAGTCTATTGCAATACGCAATACGTACTAATATTATTTAATATTATGTATAATTATTTTTTGACAATATATATTATAATTAATAGTAGCTTTAAATCATACAAAGAATCATTTCAAAAATAAAAGTTTGAAATCATATAACAAGAGAGATTTATTACTATTACAAAAGGTTTAAGGCAGGGTTGCATTTTATCTCTAACTCTATTCAAAATTTATCTTGAAAGAGTACTAAGAGACTGGAGGAAACATGTCAAAAAATGGTCATACCAATCCAAAATACACATGTATATTCACTCAATTTTGCAGACGACCAGGTGTTAATAGCACAAGACCACGATGATATAGAATATATGGCAAAAAAAAACTAAAAGAAGAATATGAAAAATGGGGACTTTATATAAATATAGAGAAAACTGAATATCTGTGTATAGGAGAAAAAAATGGAAAATATACATTTCAACAATGGAGAAGAACTAAAACCTAGTATTGAACGCACTTATTTAGGAACAAAATTAGACCATTCAGGCTATAACACAGTGGAAATTAAAAATAGAATCGCACAAACAAACCAAGCAATAAATGCTTTAAACTCTGTTTGGTGAAGCAAAAATATTATAAAAATAGAAAATTACAAATATATTAAACGATAATTCAGAGCATTTTAACGTATGGTGCTGAAGTTTGGCAAATTCCTATCAGGGAAATGAAAATAATTTTAAGCATAGAAATTGATGTTTTAAGAAGATCAGCTGGAAAAATCCAGAATGGATAAAATACGAAGTAAAGAAATAAGGAGAATTATGGGTGTGCAAGGGGAGCCGGACATCATAGACTTTATATAAAAGAAAATATTACAGTGGTATGGCCATGTCAAAAGAATGCCAGAGCAAAGATTGCCTAAAATTGTTATGGAATGGATCCCAATGGAAAGGAGGAAGATAGAAAGACCGAAGAAAACTTGGATAGAAGGGGCACAAGCGGCTATGAATATCAGAGGATTGGACTAAAATCATTGGATGGACAGAGAGGAATGCCGTTTGGTTTCCGGAAGACGGCGGCAGCTGCCATGATACCGGAAGATGATTATATATATATTATAGGCCTCCAATGAGCTAGAGAATACTGTATGTTCCTTGCCTCTGATCCCGAGGGTCGCGTGTACAAACCGACCGAATTCGATAGAAAAATCCAATGTAAAGGTCATCCGGCAGGGACTTTAAGCCGTAATCCCCCGGGTCTGAAGATATTTAGGATCGTAAAACTTCAATCCTGAATTAATGTCTCTGAACAAAGTTAAATAATCGACCTTTCCCATATAAGTAATGCCTTAGTTCTCTATTAGGTGTCTTTAAAACCGATAGAGAACAACGTCTTTCACGGACATCTGTAGGGAAACAAGCATAATTAATGCGTCTTGTTTATGTAACTGCCGCAAGGGAGCATTGGGGATATGCAGGTATAGGCTGACAGATATTTTTATTCATGCAGGATCAATTGGGCTGAATGGGCCCAAACTGACTATAAAAACATCACAATATCAACTTGAAAATTCAGAAGCACAACAAGACAAAAAAAAATGGGTTTGCACAAGAGCATCTTGGGACTCAGGAACAGATTCAGAAAAATAAATTAAATAAATTAAACCTGATACTGAGTATATTTATGATGACTTTTTTTTTCAATCATAAATTATTTCACTTTTAATCCCAAATATTTTCAGAGAAAAAGTTTTAAAGTAAAGAATATTTAAAAACATAAGAAAGGAAACAAAACAACAATTTTATAAAGCAGTAGCAGTCCCCTTACTATTGTATGGTAGTGAATTTTAGGTTTTAACTAAAAGAGAAGAGAAGTTCATAGAAGCAGCTGAAATGAGATTTCTGAGAAGTGTGGCTGGCTCCAAACTTCTAGATAAAAGAAGAAGTGAAGATATTAGAAATGAGCTAAATATTTTTAAACTTTTAGATCAAATAAAAGAATGTAGAAAAAAACTGGAAAGTACACGTTCAAAGAATGAAAGATGATCGCATTACAAAAATTGTACTTAATTACAAACCAAAAGGAGACAGGAATGTTGGTAGACCGAAAAAGAGGTGGATTCAACTTTTTGAATGAGAATCTATGAGACAGAAACATGCCACATGGGCTTCATCCGTGATTGTTGCTGTTGATGATGAAGTAATAAGTTGAAAAATAACATATTTATATTTTTAGCTTTTGATTAGTTATTAACTGAAGACATGTTGGAAAGGATTATTTCTTTAAGAATTTGATTTTATATAGAGATACTCCTAGGAAACATTTAACCTTTAACAAAGATCGCGCCGCTCTGACTCCCACATCACACGTTCTGTTTGTAGTAATTCTAAATTGAAATGTCGTGCACAGATGTAGGAGCAGGGAGGTAGATTTCACAAGCCTATAGGGTACGAGTCAAACTATTTAAATTGTATTGTTTTCGCATGAATAAACTCTATGACAAGAAGCTTGTGAAAGCGGTACTTCATATTCCTTAACCATGTTCACTACAATCTATACAAAATACTAATTAGACATACATAATGTTTAAACATAATACAAGATGAAGGTGAAATTTCTCTCATTTCTCAAGTACAATTAAACTGCTTAGAACATTTAATTAAACTAACAGAGGAAAACTGTCCTTAGTTTAATCTTACGTTTCAGGTGTATTTAAAGTAACCTATTTAAAAATTTAATATACAGAGTGTAACAGGACCTCACCGACAAAATGGTAGGGATGATAGACCATGCAGAGAGGATCATTTTTTGTGAAGGAACATATAGTCGCAAACACGTCCTTTATGAGTTATGCGCAGATGAAGGTGTTCACCCATAAGGGTCGGAATTGAATAGAAACAATTGTACACGTACCTTTTATTGAAAAATACACGTTTCTACAATAAGTGTTCAAACAGTCAACCCGCGGTGCCTCATTGCATGTTTGATATCATCGCAGCAACGATCGGCCAGAACGGCCGATCATGGCAGGATTCTTCTTGACGTCGTCAAAACACTTATTGCTGTAAGTACGACCATTATTGAAAGTTCAACTTCCTACATTTTGGGGTTGTCAACCTAAATAACTATACTGTAATTTTACATTTACGCCCACGTGCGGGTAGTAAAACCACTGCCCTCTATGTATACTATGTAAATGTATATACAGAAAATACCCAAAAGGTAGTGTTAATACGCATTATACGAAACAAATCACTGCATTTTAAATTAACTGAACTTTATATGAAATAATATAAAACAATAAATACGTTCTTGCGGCCACGTTATCAATAAATGTTCACAAGGCCTCCTGTTGTTTCAACTAATAAACATTGCCCACACTGTTAAAGTTAGTCAATTGTTTATAATGAACGCAAATATTTCCAACAAAGATGTTATTATTTTACTATTATTTATTATTTTGAAAACAGCATCGCGCAAAAAATAATGTACAACGCACGTTTGTGAAGTGTGTTACAGAATCTCGGAAATTAAAAACATCGCTATCGCTCGGTTTTTAAACATTTTTCCTCGATTCTGTAAAAACCACTTACCAACCTCGCATCGAAATATACTATTCACGATACAACCTCACTAGGCACGTTTCTACAGAATTCGCTAATGCTGACAAATATGAACCTTTATGAATCATGTAATAAAGGTAACTTCAGACAGTTACATTCTTCATGAATCAGAATGTAAATGAATGGCCTTGATATTACAACATCCTGCATCAGATTGAAAATTTATAGTATCGCTACACTTTCTGCTTTACTTCTGGCAAAGCGATAGTTAAATCTTCAGTTTGAATTCAGTGTGACTCACCATTCACAGGTTTTAAGTCTGATTTGTTTTTTTTTCTTGAGATGAAAATATACTTAACATCTCTGATTATTTGTTCTTCTCTGAATGATAATCTATAACTTAGCAAAAACCTTGAAAGAACAAAATCAATACTAGAATACATCAATTTAACAACAGTTAAACAAATTGAAGTAATTTATCGTTCAATATCGAATCAAACCCTTTCTAAATGTTCTTAGCGTAAACCTATATCTCTCTCTCTTTTCTTTAGAGTTATGTTATTAGTTCATTCAACATTATAAAAGACCCACAGATTTTCCTCAGACGTTTTTCATGCTTCAAGTATTTTACATGCCAAATAACCAACGGATTTAGTTCCCTTCCGAAAAAATCAGGGGACACGTCGTACTGTAATGGTTAAGGCACTACGCTACAAGCCTGAAGATCGAGGGTTCGAGTCCCGGTGGGGTCAGAATTTTTAAACTAACCCACCTTTTGGCGGCACTATGACCCTTAGGTTGACGCAGCTTCTAACGGAAATGAGTACCAGACGACTTTTCTGGGGGTAAAGGCGGCCGTCACGCAGTGCTGATAACCCGGCTGACATCAGTGCCGATTCTCCAGAAAAAAAAATGGGAGCCTTAACCTCCTACTATCCCAAGGGTATCCTGAGGCCTGTAGTGGAATAAGTTTTTTTTTCTCCAAAGAATCCATACTCAGGATTTTTACACCCTGAATTCCTAACATTAGGAGTATTTGAAAATGAAGTTCTTATACAATTTTTAGACCAAGGAGAGAAGATCAGACAGATGAATGGAGAAGACTACATAACAGTGAGATACATAAACTTTATGGGAAACTAGATGTAATAAGAAAACTAAGTCTCATATATTGCAATGGAATGTACTAGTTTAAACATAGATATTTAAAAACTCTTTGTTCCTCATATTGCGGAGACAAAAGTTCAAATACCAGCATTAAAAATCGTAATATTACTGAAATGTTGTGGATAACAACGATTTAAATGCTAAAATTGACAATTTATCTAATGTATTAATACGAGTGAAACATTGGAAAGCGCTATGTAAACTAAATTAGTTCCTATGCAAGTTGAATTTATGGAACGGTTTTCCTTGTTTACGGGATGTATCTTTCTTTTGTCAATTAAATCGTATATATTGCGAAAAACAAACATGCCCCCTATATAGAGTCCACCTGAAACCTGAAATTTAAAAATAGCTCTAATAAACCGGCATGTTTGTTTTTCGCAATATATACGATAAATTGACAAAAGAAAAATATATCCCGTAAACCAGGAAATCCGTTCCATAAATTCGACTTGCTTAAGAATTAATTTAGTTTACATAGCTCTTTCAAATGTTTTACTCGTATTAATACATTAGAGAAATTAAACCAATGTATCTTTTAGGATAAATACGAATAGGGAATGAAAGAAGTGCATGGAAGAGTCTTGTAGGAAAACCACAAGGAAATCACTCAGCTGGTAAACCAAGAACAAGGTGGGAGAATAACATTAACCAAGATTTGAGGGAAGTGCATTGTACAGGGAATGATTGGAAAACATTAGCTAAAGAATAGGGATGTATGGAGAGCTTATGTCCGCGCGGCCATGAACCTACGGGTTCGATAGTACCAGTGAGTTAGTTAGTTAGGTAGCCTCTATTTACTTTTATTGGCCTTACTTCTGTTGGTCGGATGTCGCTGAGTTCCGAAGAATACCTTTACAGTTTTATTCCAATAACATATACCGAATTTCGTTGCGAAAAAAATAGAAACTGAGACGGTTAGAGCGATTTTAAAGTTTGATATGTAGACATTTGTCGGCATTGTTGATCGTGATCTTAAAAAAACTCCTGGCGCGACAGGCCTAGAAGGACCTTAGCCTACCAGCCGGCTGCTGACCTCACATCCACATGTGTCAATCACAGATGTGAATGATCAGCCAGTGTAGGGGTGACATGCGGTCAGCATGTCGAGTCCCCCAGCCGCTATAGCTGGTTTTCTCAACCTGGAGCCGCTACTTATTGTAGCTACCCAAATGCCTCACGATGCTGGATGGGCACCGGTCCCATACTGGCCGAAATACCATGAGAAAATGTCTTCCCTCATGGAGACCCAAACCAGCGCAAGTCCCATAGTTCTGTGCCAAGGCTTGCTGCCTTAACGGCTCGGGACCATCGTGATCTTGAGGCTTCAAATTCCCCCGATGTTTTGCTAGAGATTGCGTCCGGCATCCTCAAGGGTTGGTTTGAGACAGCTTGAACCCAATCCTTGAGGATACCGGACGCAGTCTCTGGTGAAATGTCCGGAAATACGAACTCCAGCCGTGAAGTTCTAAGTAAAAATTAAAATATAAAATTATGGAATATTCACCTCAAAGGTCCGTCTCCTCAACTTGATTAATTATTTAACTGTAGCGCTTTCGGGACTTGTCCCATCATCGGAGATTCAAAACTGGTGCTTCACTGAAGATCTGGTAGAGGGGGTTACATGTATTGGGTTCGTTTTCGTTTATCAGACTGTCGTTATTATGAGCTGCTTTCATGATTTCCATCTCTTCGAGTACGTTTATCTTCGCTGGATTATTGAAATCATGAAAGCAGCTCACAACAACAATGACAATCTGATAAACGAAAACGAACCCAATACATGTAACCCCCTCTACCAGATCTTCAGTGAAACACCAGTTTTGAATCCTGCCGATGATGGGACAAGTCCCGAAAACGCTACAGTTAAATAATTAATTAAGTTGAGGAGACGGACCTTTCAGGTGAATATTCTATAATTTTATATTTTAATTTTGGATAATACCTCAACGGAACATGTCATGAATCTTATAAAGGTTGAAGTTCTAAGTCGATGTTTAAATTTTCTCTCCCACTCCTAATGGTCCGTTTTTGCTAATTAACGAGCTCTATCTTACCACTCTTAGGCTTAATTGAAGTGGTCAGGAGCAAAAAAGTGATAAACATTTTTGAAGAAGTGGCTGAATTCAAATATCTAGGAACAATAAATTACACATCGGAATGAGATGCACAAAGAAATTAAACATAGGCTCAATTCTGAAAATTCATGCTATTATGCATTACAGGGACTCTTGACGTCCCCAACTTCTTTCAAAAAAGGTTAAACTGAAAATAAGGCATTGTAGCCTATCTATGATGGTTGTCCGTTTATATAAAACCGGGTGCGTCGCGACAATGCTTCACAATTATTAACATGCGGAATTATTATAGTGGCGGTAGTCGGTATCTTTGTATTTAATTATATATAACATCTGCTGGGAAGCAAAATGAGTCGGTGGACAACAGTATAGTGAGGCTATAATATAGCCTATAAAACTGTTATTCTCCCAGTTATATTATATGTATGCAAAACATGGACTCTTACTTAAAGGGAAAAAAAGAATATTACGAGTATATGAGAATAAAGCTACATGGTCTTTATAGGAAGCCAGATATAATAAGAACAGTTAAGTCTCATGGATTACGATGGACAGGAATATGGCACGAATGGGAAACAGAAATGCATGGAAGCTTCTTGTAGGAAAACCAGAGGGAAAACGTTCAGTTGGTAGACCAACAATGAGGTAGGAGGATAACATTAACTATGATTTGAAGGAAGTAGATTATACAGGGAATGATTGGAAAACATTAGCTCGGGATAGGGATGTATGGAGAGCTTATATCCGCGCGGCCATGAACCTACGGGTTCGATAGTACCAGTGAGTTAGTTAGTTATAATTGCAATATGGAACAACGTGTGGCTTAATGGTACCACAGGCACATTAGCACAACAACTGTACTTTCCAAGTATCTAGGACAGAATAAAATACAAACACGTTGTTCCAAATTTTACATTATTACCCGTTTAAGGAGTAAGCGTAGTTGTTGACGGAGGGCACTGCAGTCGTGTTTATGCAGGAATAGAGCACGTGACACTGCTATCTATGATTGCAGAGGGGAATGGGATGTGGGACGCTGGCAGTGTACACTGCCTTATATGACGTCACATATAGCAACAAATAGAGCTTCGTAGTTCTTCCGCCAGCAGATATATTTTGAATGATTAATAACACAATTCCTCACTGGACACATAAATTTGCCAAATTCCTCCAGAGATTTAACATCAGAGAAAATGCAAGTTGTAATTGTGGCATTAACAAACAAAGCGTTGAACATATTATCTTTGATTGTCCTTTGTTATTTAACGAAAGGTTCGAATTCTCATGTCTTCTAAATAACATCGCCTGTTTAAGTGAAACACCCATAACTGAAGTGCTTATGACACAAAAGAATTACAGACTCTCTCATGTTTTATAAATAAAGTTAATAAAAAACTTTAATTTTAGATAAAATGATATAATGAGTCACAACTTTGTAACAAACTATAACTCTAATGTACCGTAGGTAAAATAAGTTTTTTTTTTTCATTTCGAATATTAAATAAATAAATAAATAAATAATAATAATAATAATAATAATAATAATAATAATAATAATAATAATAATAATAATAATAATAATAATTGTTAATATTATTTCAGGAATGTTTCTGTTATTTACACAGGTACCCTCAACCAAAATATACAATTTTTTTCTTCCACACTTCCCGGTCTTGCGTATCTGCTTCTGTCATATTTCTCTTTTTCATGTTGTCTTGAATTCGCTTTATCCACGTTGGTTTTGGCCTACCACGTTTCTCTTTTCGAGGAGGTATCCATTTCAATGCATCTTTGTTTGTTTCTGTGTCTCTTCTTCTCATTATATGTCCATACTATCTTAGTTGGATTACTTCAATCTCTTTTACAATATCCTTTTCTACATTCATTATTTCTCTTATTGTATTATTTCTTACTTTATGCAATTTTAATATTCTTGCCGATCTTCTTAAAAAGTCAATTTCTGTGACTAATAATTTATTTCTGTGTTTTTGCTTCAACGTCCAAGTTTCTGCACCATATAACAGAATACTCTTCACAACTGTGTTATATATTAATAATTTAGTCCTCTTGATTATATGCTTACTCAATAAAATAGAATTTAATATGCCAATAACTTATTTTGTCTCTATTGCGTATTCTTTTTTCGATGTCCAATTCAGAAAATCCATCTTTCTGAATTATTGATCCCAAATACTTAAAATATTCTATTGTCTTAATCTTTGTTCCATTTATTTTTAGTTCCTCGGAAAGATCTGCGCTCAAATATTCTGTTTTATTATAATTAATTGTTAACCCCCATCCTCTAGTTTCCTACCCATATACGTAGTTTGCATCTTCACATACTGAAGTGACTACCACTTGATCATCTGCGAATAATAATAATAAGTGAATAATTAACTCAAATTTTAACCGGACATGGAAAATTTCAGGCATATTTACACAAATTTAAAATACCATCAAATGCAAATTGTAAATGTGCAAAGATATTCAAACAGTCAAACATATTGTATTTAATTGTCCAATGTTGTGGTTTGAACGTTATAAACTTCAAACATATTTGCATTTTAATGAAAAAATTAATACAGTCATCTTTGTCATATTCTTAACGACAAAATTGTTATAATTACTTTTGTTCAACTATTTTATGTTAATTTACTTGTTAATGTTACATAATTACAACCCTTATATACTGTAAGGTAGCGTGCTGCCTTGTCATGCAGCGGGCCCGGGTTCGATCCGCGGTCGGGGCAGCTTTTATGGGTGAGGTTTTTATCGGGGTTTTTCCTCACCTGTAAGACAAATGTCAGGAAAACTTTAAGGCCCAAACGATCCCCGAAATAATATGGCCATCATCATCATCCTTCACCGATGTGGAAAGCAACGGGAAGCTACCACACCTACAATTCCCTAGTAAAGCTGCAAAGCATAGCATAAAAATGCTATGATTTCAGTGAAAGACCTGCCCTCCGGCAGAATTACTATGGATGGATGGATATTCTGTAAGATAAATAAATAATAGTTTTAAAAAACTAAAACAACACGCTTTATTAGAAAACCGAACTAAAAAAATGAAAAATAATTTTAATTTCCAACACGCTTGGGATAAAATTAAAGTGGTCAACAAAAAAATCATCTCCAACACACATAGAATAAAACTAGAGTTATCAACGAAAAGAAAATAATTTTGCCATCAAAAGCGTGGGGTGCTCTATATCAATTAATATATTTGATAATAAACAAATATTGGTAAAAGTAAAGTCTCTAAGAAGAAAATGTAAAAATCATAAAAAGCATCCCACGCTTTTGATGGTAAAATTATTTTCTTTTTGTTGATAACTCTAGTTTTATTCTATATGTGTTGGAGATGATTTTTTTTGTTGACCACTTTAATTTTATCCCAAGCGTGTTGGAAATTAAAATTATTTTTCATTTTTTTTAGTTCGGTTTTCTAATAAAGCGTGTTGTTTTAGTTTTTTAAAAGTATTATTTATTTTTTTAGTTTTTAGTTTTAATATTTTACAGAATGAGATAAAAATGTAAATATCTTTAAATTCGATACTATTGTAGTATGAGCTAAAAGTAATACTCTTCTAAAAAAATCCTCCCCAGCCGGATTTGAACCAGCGAACTATGGTTTGCTGAAATTATATACCACTAGTTCACCGCTCTAACCAACTGAGCTCTTACAACGATTGACTAAAAAGTTGACAAGTCCGCAACCCATTATACCAGTTTTAATTTTTTTGATTTTCTGATGATTCTGACCAAGATTTTAGAAACAAAATATGAAATTATTGTAGTGTCACGGGTCCTTTACAAGTATACAAAGTTTCAAGTCGATCCAATGTTTCTAAGTGGGTTAAAATCGTGTTCAAAGATTCCGTTACATTTATACAAAAACACTTTTTTTTTTCTGATGATTATGGCCAGGATTTTAGAAAATAAATATGAAATTGTTGTATTGTCACGGGTCCTCTACAAGTATACAAAGTTTCAGGTCGATCCGATGATTTTAAGTGGGTGAAAATCGCGTTGAAAGATTCCGTTACATAGATAGATAGATAGATAGATAGATAGATAGATAGATAGATAGATAGATAGATAGATAGATACAGGTCAAGCTAATATAAAGCGTGTAAAAAGCGTTTTAATATTTGATATAATAAAAAAATATAAGTGAATGTTATGCAGTATTGAGAAAAATAGGTTTCAAATTGAAATTGTATAAGAAAATCATAAGCAATTGAAAATTATACGAGTAACAATCATACTTTATCTACTTCTAACACAACACTGAATAAAACTATTCTTCAATAATGTACTCGTAATTATAGCCTACACCAAACTCATTTTTGCCAAAAATATATATACTTACATCCCTTTGTTTCTAATCGCCTCAGTTGATTCTTATATGCCGAGATTTATTTCGAAAAATATTGTGGTCGCTAATACCTTACCTGGCATATATAAGTCTATCCAGTTCCAAAGAAAATCGTAAAAATAACAAACAAATCGAACGCATTTATATATTCATTCATTCATTCATAGTGTTCTGCCCAAGAGCAGATCTTTCACTGCAAACTCAGCATTCTCCACGCTTTCCTTAACTCAGCCTTCCTTTTTGTATCCGCATACAAACCATTTATTTTAATATTGTCTATCATTGATGTCTTTTTTCTGCCTCTAACTTTCTTTGCGTTGACCATTCCTTCTAAGGCATCCGTCAGCATGCAGTTTCTTCTTGGCCAGTTTGCTAATCCAATTTATTTTCTTCTTCTTCTTTATGAGTTCCAGCATCGTTCTTCCTTCACCCACTTTGTCTAGCACATCTTTATTTTGTCTGTCCATTTTATGCGTTCCATCCTTCTCCATGTCCACATCTCAAAAGATGTATATATATATAGGCTATATATAATTTCAAATATGTGTTCTTAAAAAAAACCTCAATGCTTCATTCTTCGGAATTCGCTAAAACGAACGAGTAGAAATTACTTTAATCTGTATCGAAATAGTCCACCGCTGTGGTCTCGAGTAGCGTGCTGCCTTGTCACGCAGCGGGCCCGGGTTCGATGCCCGGTCGGGACAGTTTTTCTGGGTGAGGTTTTTATCGGGGTGTTTCCTCACCTTTAAGACAAATGTCAGGAAAACGTTAAGGCCCAAACGGTCCCCGAAATCATATGGTCATCATCATCATCATCCTTCATCGGCGTGGAAAGCAACGGGAAGCTACCACACCTACAGTTCCCTAGTAAAACTGAAAACATAGCAAGGACCTGCCTTCGGGGCAGAATTACTATGAATGGATATCGAAATACACAATATATAGTCCTAGTAACTAGAGGTTTTTATACGATTTCGTTTTCACTGCAGTAGACATATTTAAATAACTGGCACGAAAAATGAACTTTTCCCAATTTAAGGATTAAATTGTACTTCGCGAGTAAATACGTTTCTTCAGAAAACATCGGGCTAAATATAATGAGGTGTTATAAAATAAAAATTAAAATATACCTGTTGGCAAGTGCCGTCGTCCTCAACCGTGTTAAAATATTATATTAAAATGTTAACTGGAGGCCTTTCGGAAGTTAACTTCCATCATAAGCAGGATGAGTCTGCTACTATATGTTGTTGTTCACGACGATGTGGATTTGAAATTTCGTTAGTGTAACTGACTTGTCTTTAACGATCTCGTAAAGAGGGTTGTACGACTGGGGTGTGTTCTCATTAATTAGTAAGCTGTTGTTTACTTCTTTTATAATTTCTAGGTCTTCCAATATATTTATCTTTAATTGATTTTTTTTCTCTGTGAACTTTTGTTAGGGTGTTTTCTATTGTATTCATTCGGTGACCAGCATGAATGATATGTTTGGCATAGCTTGATATATCACCGGCGTGCATAAAATCCTTGAGATGTTCCTTGTAATGAAGAGTTTTAGAGTAAAATAGTTTTTTAGAGTAAAATAATTCGAAAATATAAGAATACAATCAACAGAAATTCAAATTTCTCTGTCCAAACATGACCTCAATTATGTAAACTGTATTGATTACTTAAGCGCTTAACAAATATGCGCTACAGTATACTTTAAATACAATGTCTAGTTTTTTATTCGAGAATATATTTTATGATTCTGGCAGTTCACGTCGTAATAACTTGATTGATCTTACATCCACAATTCCGTTCTCACGATCGGTTCCTCAACACGTTTTGAATCCAGGTTTTAACAACCAAACAAAGTGATATTGGTGAATGAGGCTATTATACGAGCCTAGTATCCATAATTACTAGGGCTATTAAACTCATGCCCCAAATGAGAGCCAATGGCCAATCACGTTTCAATAAATTTTGTTTTACGAGCAATGACAGTCGTGTTTCACTTTGCTATTTATCGAATTCTGTTTATCAAAATAAAGAAAGCTCCTCCTTTTTTAATATTCTGAACAGGTCAGAGCATTATTTTGCAGTGACTGACTCTCTAACAAATACGTTGAATATAGCAAATAATAAACAGATCCTATCGAAATACACATTTGATAATTGTGTGTTCAATAATTGTGTTTTTAAATAATGATTTTACTGAGTTGTTTCCTTAAAAAAATAATTAATAACCTACAATGTTGGTTATAATATAGTGTTTGATGTGTTTCATTTTTTCCCCACTTGGGTGCATTCTTCCAATATTGCGATATTAATGGGTTATCGCACATTGCAATCATATTTGGCAATAAATAATACGATCAAGTTGAAGTAAATGAAAATAACCACACATTTCTGATTTTTCAATAATAATAATAATAATAATAGCTTTATTTTACCTGGCAGAGTTAAGGCCTTTTCTGCCACTCAACCAGGTTTTAAAATACAAAAAAAAAAATAGTCTTTTCATCTAAATTACAATAAACATAAACGATTACATGCTCTATGTATGTGTGTATATATATATATATATATATATATTATAAATATATTTTTGACATTTGGCAATGAAGGCAAATATGATATGAAAAGAAAAATGAATGCTTGAGTCGGGATTCGAACTCGAGTCTCTAAAGTCTGTACCTTAAGCGCTCTAACCAACTGAGCTACTCAAGAATTCCAATACAAGCATACAATTTTCTTATACATGTAGTATTCTCAATTCACACAAGAGGTAGCTGAAATTGTTCCAACTGCCATCTCGCGGCTAACGTAACAGTTAAGCAAATTTTTAAAGAGAATATTTACTTTATAGCAGTAACGCTTTTATATATAGATATTATAAATATATTTTTGACATTTGGCAATGAAGGCAAATATGATAT
Source organism: Diploptera punctata (assembly GCA_030220185.1). Classification (NCBI taxonomy): domain Eukaryota; kingdom Metazoa; phylum Arthropoda; class Insecta; order Blattodea; family Blaberidae; genus Diploptera; species Diploptera punctata. The sequence continues at coordinate 1,849,831 of JASPKZ010007340.1, read as the reverse complement.
GAAAAATATATTTATAATATCTATATATAAAAGCGTTACTGCTATAAAGTAAATATTCTCTTTAAAAATTTGCTTAACTGTTACGTTAGCCGCGAGATGGCAGTTGGAACAATTTCAGCTACCTCTTGTGTGAATTGAGAATACTACATGTATAAGAAAATTGTATGCTTGTATTGGAATTCTTGAGTAGCTCAGTTGGTTAGAGCGCTAAAGGTACAGACTTTAGAGACTCGAGTTCGAATCCCGACTCAAGCATTCATTTTTCTTTTCATATCATATTTGCCTTCATTGCCAAATGTCAAAAATATATTTATAATATCTATATATATATATATATATATATATATATATATATATATAATACCAATTCAATTATTATTTATAATGTATTTTGATTTAGGGCCTACTTTAGATTTAACAAAATAAATCATCGCCGTTTACATTAAATATATAAACTTTTTAAAATGCAGAACAAGAATACCACGTCAGATCTTAAATTACCAGCCACCAGGCAAGAGATCTCTGGGCAGACCCTTCAAACGTTGGATTGAGACCGTAACAGACCACTAGGTCTATCACATGAAAGGAAGAAGAAGAAGAAGGACTTTTTAAAATACGGGTACCTATATTTAAATAGAGATTTGTGAGTAAACAGCTTAATTTTATTCGTTAAATAGTCCTAACAAATGTCACTCTTGATTTCCAAATCCTCTAGATAAATTGGAAATCACTCGTGGCAATACTTCTGAAGATAAATGCTACTTGGACAACAATATTAAGAATACTGCGTACATATAATACCCGAAAATAGCATTTTAGACACTCGCGTTTAAATAGGCGTTGCTTATCCTTTAAACCGTTCACAACACGTTACTAATAAAAAGAAAACAGCAATACATACACACCTCATAACAACTTCATTATCTTCTCAGTATGATATACCTACTGACAAAATTGTTGATATGCCCAGTATCGTGCATAACCAACTCATTTTATGTAGAAGCACATATTAATATTGGTATTCATTCGTAATTTTATTGAGATTAAAAAAATGTTTAATTAGATACTTTCAGAACATTTTCATAAATACAGAACATATTATGATCTTTAGCATCTGTACTTTTATTTTTTTAAAAAGAGGAATCTATATTTTAATACGTGAAGAAAAAACTTTATACCTTTTTTTAAGCACATTGCGCGCATGGAGAAATGTGACGTTTGGCATAATTAAAGTTCATATAGAGAAGGAGAACAGAAAAATAAAATTTATGTATAATATGTGTTTTTTTTTTCAAACGCCCCAGGTTGTCTTTCGACATTCCTGGTTTCTCTCCTGGCATGGTGTACTTGTAACCCACTTCTGAGGTTGGGGCGCCTGGAAGGCGGGGTTACGTTGCCCCGATGATATGATGGGTGATGATGATGATGATGATGATGATAGTGGTGCGCCAGGAGAGTTCCTAATCCTAAACCTAACCTAAGATGAATATGAATGATGATGATTGCGATGGCCATATGATTTCGGTGACCGTTTGGTCCTTAAAGTTGTTCTGACATTTGTCTTACAGGTGAGGAAAAACCCCGATAAAAACATCACCCAGAAAAACTGTCCCGACCGGGGATCGAACCCGGGCCCGCTGCGTGACAAGGCAGCACGCTACCCCGAGACCACAGCGGTGGACAATTTATGTATAATATGTGTTACAGATAAATTAAATTCAACAAAATAAAATTCTCTCTAAGGAATGTATGTGTATTACTCATTCATTTGTCTACTCATTCCTTAGTTTGTGTACTCATTCATTTGTTCACGTTCATACTGAAAGTGCATTGTTGTAAAGAAAAAATTGTGCAGCAGCAATGTGAATTGACTAACGCTTGCGTATTTATTATTTGTGGTTTATTATTACTGATTTAAATAAAGTGAGTACATTTTATTATTTAAATTAAACCCTATCTAATCTTTGTTTTAGTAATTTAATTACACTTTTTTCATATTTACATATTCGCACCTACTTCCATTATGTCTCAACATAGAACATTGACGGGTTGGAGTGAGAGACAAAGAAGAAGGGATATATATTCCCGTACACATAATAATAGGCCAAATGCAAATTTAAATAGTATAAATAGTATACAAACGTCAAATGACGCGTTATCGTTTATCAAATATGGCTTAGCGAAGCTATACCACATACAGTATTTCCTATCGTTCGTATTTTTAAAATAAATCGAAAATTAATGCCTAATGACGTATTTGTGACAAACTTAAATTAAAGAATTGTGGTCGAATTTCGACTGCTGGGCGATCACAGGTACTACTAAATTCTTCAAAAGCTCAAGCATAAACTAAACTCATGCAATTTTTTTCCAACTTGGGAAGAAAATTGAATGTCGCACCCGGTCAATAATTAATTTGACATCAAGATGATTGTTGAATTAATTTTAGATATTTAAAAAGATTTTGTGAATATAATTGTCCACCGCTGTGGTCTCGGGGTAGCGTGCTGCCTTATCACGCAGCAGGCCCGGGTTCGATCCCCGGTCGGGACAGTTTTTCTGGGTGAGGTTTTTATCGGGGTTTTTCCTCAGCTTTAAGACGAATGTCAGGAAAACTTTAAGGCCCAAACGGTCCCCGAAATCATATGGCCATCGCAATCATCATCATTCATATTCATCTTGGTTAAGCTTAGGATTAGGGAATCTCCCGGCCCACCTATCTCATGCATCCCCCAATAAGAGGGGCAAACCCGTTAACCCCGCCTTCCAGGCGTCCCAACCGCTCAGAAGTGGTTGTTAAAAGGACGCCATTGCCAGGAGAGTAAAACAGGATATGTTCGGAAAGGACCAAAACCTGGGAGCATTTGGAAAAAAAATATTCCAGTTAAAATATATTAATCTATCCTTTTCGACATCGTAAATAATTCAACAAACGATTATAGTAAGTTGCCCAAATACATGACTGCTACAAATATAGCCTATATTACATTCCAACACTTACAAAATCCAACATTAAGTTATACTACACTAACATAATATCTTCATTCACTAAATTTACAATGTTTTTTATTTTCCATGAACAAAATTCATCATGCTCCTCCTTCGTATAACTAACGTCAGATATAATTTGGATCAATTTTCCAACTCTTATTTCGACTTATTTGAAATAATTTCGGGAATTTCGCAATTATCATTCAAAGGTCCCTCCATATTTAATATTACATTCTAAATGGCGGCCCTGAACTGAGCATCATAATAGTACATCTGATGTCTTATTTACACAATGTTATTAATTTAATGAAAGGTAAGGATTTCAAAGTAGTATGAAAGAAAATATTGTACGCTGAAAAATTAAGACCTCGTCTGTCGGCTCGGACATGAACAATTCAAATAATGCGTGAAATGCTGTCATCTATCCTTGTACCGTAATATAGACCTACATTTCATCATATCAATATTGAATTCGTTTTTTTTTATTACTTTTGTAATAAATATTTTTAGTCAAATAGTATTTTGTCGATGTGCTCTGTTACCATTTCATATATTATTTTATATATTTTTAAATCAGAATCCTCTATAACCTGCTAATGTTCTTGCTGTAAATATTGTAGAGTCAATTGTTATCTTAATATAGATTATATACGTAGTTTACTTGATAATTCACAAATTATTTACACTTATATTATTTTACAACTTCAGTACTATTTAAAAAAACTGTATTTCATTTTAGGTGCATTTTTATATTAGCGTGATATAATATTAATTTCCAGATTTAACTCAATTTTTCTCCAGGATTCAAAGTAGGCCTATTCTATGTCATTAATAGCTTTATTTTATTTTTTCTATCTTATATATTTTACATTATATTCGTTAAATCAAGAGTGAATCAACATAATATATAATAACTGCATTGTAGGTATACTATATAATAATGTATGTTCATTGTAGTTTGGATCTAAGAGTAATTATTGTAATTTTCCTTCTAACCTGGTTGAGTGGTAGACAAGACCTTAACGTCTTTACTCTGCCAAGTAAAATAAAGCTATTATTATTATCTTTTCTACTACTATTATTATTATTATTATTATTATTATTATTATTATTATTATTATTATTATTATTAAACTATAGTGTGTGTGTGTATGTATATATATATATATATATATATATGTCCACCTCTGTGGTCTCGAGGTAGCGTACGCAGCGGGCACGGGTTCGATTCCCGGTCGGGAAAGGCTCCTGGGTGAGGTTTATTTTCGGGGATTTTCCTCACCTGTAAGACAAATGTCAGGAAGCTTAGGGCCCAACGGTCCCCAAAAATCATCCAGCCATCACCATTATACTTATGATTATCATCATCCTTCACGGGTGCGGAAATCAATGGGAAGCTACCACACCTAAAATTCCCTAGTAAAGCTGTAAAACATAGTTCTACTAGTAAAACTATTTATTATTATTATTATTATTATTATTATTATTATTATTATTATTATTATTATTATTATTATTATCATTATTAAATTACTGCTAAGACCCCTATAGACTACACTCTTTTTGTAAAAAAACAGAATATTGACATCCGGAAAGAATTAAATAACACGCCCATCACTAAATCATAAAAGTTTATCGAAATAACTGCTAAGGACACATATCACGGATGTCCAGTGACAGGCTACCTGTTTGCTAACAGGCACAATGGAAGGATGGAGAGAATAGTGAAGAGACCAGAAGTCCTAATCTAATATATAAAAATTAATGTTTGTTTGTTTTTTTTTCTTTCTTTCTTTGTTTGATCGTACTTTATGCGCGGCCATACCGTTGATCCGATTGTGATGGGTTTTTTTGCAAAATGTTCAGGAGATTCCCGGGATGAACTCTAGTGAAAAACATAAAAAAATCCTTTTTTGTCGCTTAAATAACTTACGCTGCCTAAACCATAACAAATACACAAAATTAATTTACGCAGAATTTAATATCTCAATAAACTCTACAAAAATGTCCGCGACAGCATATGTTTATCTTTTACGGATAACTCACAATAGCCATTTTTGTCTTTCATTGATGTCAAGAAGAACGGGGTAAGTAGACTGCCGAACAAGAGTGCACTGCCGGTTGTGATGGGGTTTTTTGCAAAATGTTCAGGATTTTCCCGGGAATGTTATAGGCTACAAGAGAATTTTAATACCGAAGCCCTTCACCCTTAAAAATTGCCCTTTGTAGTGAAAAGTAAAATAAAAGTGGCTTTTTGTACGTTTAAATGGCTTACGCTGCCTAAACCATAACAAATACACCAATATGTACACAGAATTGAATATCTCAAAAAACTCTAAAAAAAAGCCCGCGATACCATATGTTTATCTTTTATGGATAACTCACAATAACCATTTTTGTCTTTCATTGATGCCAAGAAGATCGGAATTAAGTAGATTCCCGGGCAAACAGAGCAGCAGCACGGATAACTCGAAATAACGAATTTTGTCTTTCAGTTCATTAATGCCAAATACATCGGGATACGTAGATTCCCGGGCAATGCCGGGTAATCAGCACGGGGTATCTAAAAATAATAATGATATAAATTTATAATTATTATTCCTTTCACTCAATCAACTAAACGTAAAACACATTATCATTTATTTAGGCGTAGTAGCGCACGCCGGGTATTAGCTTGTCCTTGATAAAATTGTATGATGGTTATTATTATTATTATTATTATTATTATTATTATTATTATTATTATTATTATTATTATTATTATTATTATTATTATTATATAATTACTTAACTCCATCAAAATGGGAACTACATTTTATTGAACTTTTAAAATGTATTTTATCTTTAGTGTATGTTGGTATGTATGTACTACAGGCTACGAGAGGGCTGAACACAGAATAACCTTTAAAAAAGGGATTTTTTTTCTTTAATGCAACGGATACATGTTAAATGTAAAATAATTCAAGATCCAGAAAAAATATTGAGCAACCTTATTAGTTATAATTATTACACTATAAGTGAGTTATTTTCAATGAGTTGAAGAAAATGTCTTAGGCCCTACTACTCACTATACTGTAGCAATCTTAACTTTTGAAACAAAAATTCGTTCCCTAACAAGAATTGAGATGTTGAAGCAATTGTATCAGTAATGGGTGACACTATAGTTAAATGTTCAACCAAAAATAAATGTAATTTATGGCTTAATTGATAGAGCGATTTACTTTCCAATAACATATTCCATAAACAAAACATTGAATTGGTTAAACATATTTTAATGGAAAATTATTATCCACAAGAATGTATTGATCAACAAATTAAGAGAAGATTCAACATATTGGAAGATAGAAAAACATGTACGGAATTTGATAAAATAAATCTAGATGTTGAACAACATAGTTTTCGCTTGAAATTACCTTATGTAAAAGGTTTAAATGAAGGATTGGAAAATATATTGAAACCATTCAAATTTCGTTTTGCTCATAGCGTTCCTAATAAACTTGAAGGAAATTTAATAAAAACTGACAAAGACAAAATCGATACTTGTAAATTGCCAGATGTTGTATACAAAATCCAATGTTATGATTGTAAAAAGTCTTATGTAGGCCAAACAAAAAAATCTATAAGAAAAAGAATCGAACATAAAAAGAATATCAGTACACCAAGTGCAGAACTTTCAGTAATCAGTGAACATATAATTAATCAAAATCATAAAATGAAATGGAATGACATAAAAAGTTTACACAAAGAAAATGATTACCAAAAAATTAATAGCAGAAATAGCCCAAATAAAAGAGAACAAAATAAAGTATTAAATAAACAAAAATATTTAAATGAATGGTGTGGAACATATGATTCCTTGCTCAAATAGTTTTAATTATAAATTTGAATTTTAAATTTATTCATTTAAATTTGTATATAAAGAAAATAAAATTTTCTAGGTGATGGTAACTATGTATCATAAATTTATAAACAACCATGTCTTGAAAATGATCTCACATAAGGCGATTGAAACGCAGTCTTAATAAATTTATGTTTTGTCTGAGATAACGTTTATTTCTTTGTAATTATGATTTCTAATTTTTTTGCTGTGCAATCTGTAGAAAACAAATATTATACTCATTATAGAAACTGTCTGAAGAAAATAATATTAATTTTTACATAGATTACAGTATTGACTTTTGCAAATTGTACTGCAAACAAGTAGAATTTAATATCTCTGATCTGATGTGTTCTTTGTTACAAACATTGAAACATAGGTTGTCTCAATACCGATAGAGCTTTCCATTGTGTCAATTCTTGTTACAACAGAAGTTTATAACAGATCGCTTATTCCTTAATCGAAATTTTCTGTAGAAGCTAATAATATTCATTCTTCATAAAGAATGCAGCATTGAATTCTCCAGATTGTACTGCATATAGGTAGAGTTCAACGCCACTACTTTGACGTGTTCTCCATTAGAAAAAAAACTGCTTCATTCTCTCAGTTCTGATCATAAAAGAAGTAATTAACAGAATACAGCAATCTTAATAGAAATTGTCTGCAGAAGATAATATTAATTATTTATTAAGAATGCAGCACGACTGTACTGCAAACAGGTAGAGTTTTAATGTGTTCTTCGTTATAAACAATGAAACATACAATGCCTTAATATTAATACAATTGCTTCATTGTCTCAGCCCTAATAACACCATAAATAAGAAAACAAGAATGATTGCTTTATTTATAATCTTTATAATATATATACATATATAATATCAATATATATATATATGTAGGATATAATGTAGTAAAAATTAGTAAAAAATTAATTGTAATATTATTGTGTTTTCTTTATGTAATTGTAATGTTAATGTTTTTAGTGTATAATGCTATTGTGTTATTATTTAATTGTAATATTATTATTGTGTTTTCTTTATGTAATTGTAATGTTATTGCTGTTTTTGTTGTTTATTTTTCTTTACACTAGTACCAATTATTACTTTATTGTAACGGACTGTCAACAGCACGTACGGCTTACTGCCCGTGTGACCCATATTTGTAAATAATATTGTAAATATCTTACTTTTTGTATAATAAAGTCCTACTACTACTAGTAAAAATTACAACGAAAAATGATGTTGCATGTTTTCAGAAATGTAAACTATATATAATTCAAGTATATTTATTTAGCTATATATATATATATATATATATATATATATGAAAAGAAAAAAAGAATGCTTGAGTCCGGATTTGAACTCGAGTCTCTAAAGTCTTTAGCGCTCTAACCAACTGAGCTACCCAAGAATTCCAATACAAGCATACAATTTTCTTATACATGTAGTATTCTCAATTCACACAAGAGGTAGCGGAAATTTATTCCAACTACCATCTCGCGGCTAACATAACAGTTAAGCAAATTTTTAAAGAGAATATTTACTTTATAGCAGTAACGCTTATATATATATATATATATATATATATATATATATATATATATATATATATATATAAAACACTGAGGGAACGTGCGTGTACATATATTAATCTAATATCTGAAGTTTTAATGGAGAAATTGAAGAATCAATAAGTTTTAAATTTATTTTTACTGAAATTAAAAACTATTACAGATTAATCAGAAATTATAAACATTAAAATTTGTTGTTGCAAAAATAAACATCAACAACACAAATATTTTAATGGATATATTCCTTAACTGACATTTCGATAAATTATAGTGTCACAATATATTACAATTGTAAAGTCTTCATAATACTTTTTGTTTAGTATATTTTACTTTGACTATTTAACTCATGCCCCAAATGGGAGTCAGTGAACAATCACATTTTAATGAATTTTGATTTACTACCAATCACAGTCATTTTTCGCCTCGATTTTATCAATTTAATTTTGTCATATTAAAATCAAGCTCCTCCTTTTTAACATTTTGAATAGGTCGAAGCATTATTTTGCAGTGACTGACTCTCTAAGAAATACGTTGAATATAGCAATTTATATAGAAAGATGTAAGAATCCTAGAATGCAAGTGGCTCCCAGATTGTATGTATAGTGCACGAATATAACCAGATACTGCTTGCGAGATGCAACAGAAAAAATAAAAAGACACTACTGTTTGTACTTTCTTAAACGTATTATTTACCAGGTATTTAAGTTCTAGAAAAATATAATTGACATATTTATATAATATGACATCAGAAATTAATTAATAACCTATAATGTTGATAATAAACAGTTTGATGTGTTTCATTTTTTCTCCACTAGGGTACATTCTTACAATATTGCGATCCTTTGGCAATACATAATATTATCTGGTTGCAGTGCTGAAGAAATGAAACATAATAATCTTTTCTCATTTGTTTTCAAACATCACCGTTTACATTAAATATATAAATATTTTAAAATAACTATATTTAAATGATGATTTATGAGTATACAGCTTAATTTTATTCGTTAAATAGTCCTAACAAATGCCACTCTTGATTTCCAAATTCTCTAGATAAATTCACTGGTCGCTTCGTGGCATCGTGAATTTATCGATAATTTGGAAATCACTCGTGACATTACTTATGATAAAATTTATTGAATGATAAAAGCGTAATTTCCTTACTTTTGTGATTGTCTACGATAGTAATAATCCGTATGCAAAACATAAAATTAGTTATTGACTATCAGCGTAATTTATTTAAAAAAACTGGTACTTTGTTGGGATACTTGTCATGAACAGTTGGGGCTCTGAGAAACCCATCTACTCGAATGAATAAGATGTTTGGCATCTGTGTTGTAATTATTGTATTTTCATTGTTTGAAATAAGCTTGTATACAAGTGTATACTAATTAATACTTAAATTGGAAGAACACTAATTTATATTGACAGTTATTTAAATGTGTCGGACTGCAGTGAATACAAACCAATGTATATCTGTAAATTGTTATTGTATATTATGTGATTCAACACAAACTTAAGTAATTTGTACTCATTCTGTTTTATTTAATTAATGAATCAATTAAACCGAAGTATCTTATATGATATATTGCCAATTTATTGTTTAACGATTACTTTTAGGACAACAAACTTTTTTCTTGTAACAACATACTTCTGTAGGATTCGTAAGGCTACAAAAATAATTAATGAATTAAGATAAATATTTTTTTTTTGCAAATGAAAACAAAATAAAACATTCCGGAACCAAACTCTTATCTTAAAAGTCTAATTACAGATGTATGACCCCGAAAATAATCTCGATGTAAAATATCCATGGTAAGTTTTTTAACAAAAATATAAATTCAGGATTTTTTAAAATAAAATATGCCTATGGTCTTAAACTATTGTCAGGTAATGAATAATAGAAGAACTCAAATCCACATATTCTTTCTTGATATAAATAATCAGATTTTGAGAAACTCACATAACCTCACTTATCGATTGACTCAGTAAACAAGACAGCACAAATGTTTGACAACATAAATCGTTAAGTAGCACTGTACTTACAATTTTGTGATTGAGATGGGCAAGTTCCCTCTCCGTCACCTTCCGTCGGTTCTGCTCCTGTTGTTGTCGTCGGTACTGGTTGTATTTATAAAACAGGTACATCCCGGGTAGCGCCAACACCACGAATGGCTTCATGAAAGCCGAAGAAGACAAACCCCGAGGCATTCTTGCTTGATGACTTACTCTTACGTTGACAATAAAATTTGATTCGTCGACCCCCAAACTTTTATAATACAATGTTTTGGTTGGTTTTCTTGACCGGATCCGCAAGATGTGTATAACCCCCCTAGTATGATGCCCACCTCCCTCCCCCCTACGACAGTCAAGTCATGAAAGTGATGGATACAGGGTTTCAGTTTTAACCTAAAACAAAAACAAAAGGTTGTTGTCTGAAGACACGCCAGGACGCGTGGTTGCGCGCAAGGCAGGTACTGGCGTTGTGCAGGAAGGCAGCCGGTTGCAGATGTGAGGCAGGCCCGAGACGCGAAGCGCCGCGCCGATTCACAGCGCCGCGGCCGGTCGATAGCGTGCGGTGACCACCCCAGTCATGACGAGGGACATGTGGAGAAAAGGCTGGCGAATATCTCCTTCCAGCCATTGCTGGTCAAAACTTTTTCACCCTTTCATCATCATAACAACTTCGTCACTCGACTTCAACAATATTCTTCTCCTTCTCCCCCCCCCCCCGCTTCCATCATCTTCCTTTCATTCCATCGTTTTCGCTTACGTTCTATTCTTTTCTTACCGTCTCTATTTTTCTTCTTCTTTATTATATATATTACTTTCAATGACTCCCTTAGTTTAACCTCTCCTTTGTACGTAATTTTACATGTCCCACGCCACTCGGGCCTTGCAAGGACACGAACTGTCAAGGCAGATTTGTAAAATCAGGATCACACGTACACATAATTTTAAAGGACATTTATAAAATACAGCAGTTTTCCTTCTATCTAAGGTCATATTATTCCTCCATAAATTGCTATCTTAAATATCTTCTTCTGCCAGTTTTTTTCTGATCATGCTACTCATCCATCTATTGCTTTTTAAGATTTTCCTTTTTTTTGGCCTTCGTTATTATCATTCACTTATTTATATTTTTCTCCTCCTCTCACTTCACGCTTGAATTCTTTCACGTTCCGTAAATCTACGATACAAGACTTTTAACTTTGTGACTACTTAAATATATTCACTAAATAATAAGGGAAATAAAAAAAGCTTAAAACCCATAAAAAATAATAAATAATTTAAAGATAAAGGTAAAAAGCTCTTTCACGCTAAATATACCCAAGTCCTTAATTTCCTTCCAAAGGAGGCCATAACTCAATATTTTTACGCCCCGAAAAAAAAAGTCCATGGACTTTGGCCGAGTTTGAACCTGTGAACCTCAGCGCCAGAGGCGAACATAGTAAATCATTCATCACTGGGATCGATTATTTTGACTTCTATTGAAATATTCAGAAATAAATGGAGTAAATATTTTTCTGACTGTAAACTAGTCTATCTGTCTAAATATGTCATGTAATTTGTATAGGAAGGAAGTCAGAAGTAGGCATATTATAAGTACAAAATTTATTGGGAAAATTTTTCCAAAAAGGATTATTTATGAAAATAATATTAATATTAACATATTTTCATTTGTTTATATATTGTGTAACCGTAAAATTAGTTATACCTACTGTATATACTTTTTGATCGCACAAAGCAACGTAGGACCTATCTGGATGAGTGATTGTTCAATTCAGAGTGACATTCGAGACACATGAAGATTTAAGACAAGAGACACCATCCACTCATAAAGTCATACTGAACATCTTCTTCTTCTTCTTCTACGTCATGGAATTAGGCCATAGACATATTTCCACATCAATAGACTGTATTCCTCCATCCTGTTATTAGGCGCCCAATATTTATTCTTCCTTTGGGTTGGCATACTAAACATAATTTGTAATAATGAACCTGGCAGACTCCTTATGATCCAAAGTAAAATAAAATCGAGGATAATTTTGATTTGAATGGAGATTAAACTCTTCAAAATAAAAATAATAAAACAGTATTTTCAAGCATGCAAGTAAAACATTTACACATTGAAAATGGTTAGAAAACTGGACAACCCCAGAATAGCGTCACTGATATGACCTCTAAACAAAGGCCTTGACCACAAACATTAAAAGCACAAGTTGCAATTAGTTAAAGAGTGCAGTAGTTTAACAGCAGAATCTGGCAACAGTTGCGTTATAAATTCTATGTTATTTCCTACAGGAATAAAACAGTGAAACAATTATATAATATCGTCTTGCGTCACTAGTCTTTAAAGAAACAATTGACATTCTAAAATACATTTGAATACAGACATTAAGTAATCAGTTAAATAGTATATTACGATGCGGGGTTGGAAAGTGGTTTTTACAGAAATGAGGAAATGTTTAAAAACCAAGCGATAGCGACGTTTTTAATTCCGAGATTCTGTAAAACACTTCAGAAACGTTCGTTGTACATTTTTTTTTGCGCGATGGTGTTTTCAAAATAATAAATAATAGTAAAATAATATCTTTGTTGGAAATATTTGCGTTCATTATAAACAATTGATTAACGTTAACAGTGTGGGCAATGATTATTAGTTGAAACAACGGAAGGCCTTGAGAACAATTAGGCTATTGATAACATGGCCGCAAGTACGTATTTATTGATTTATATTGTTTCAAATAAAGTTCAGTTCATTTAAAATGCAGTGATTTGTTTCGTAGACCTATAATGTATATTAACACTGCCTTTTGAATATATTTTTGAATATACATTATACGTAGTATACATAAAGGGCAGTAGTTTTACTTCCCGCACGAGGTTTGTAATATGTAATACTACAGTATAGTTATTTAGATTGGCAATCCCGAAATTTAAGTAGTTGAACTTTCAATCATGGTCGCCATTGCTGTAAGCACAACAAAACGCACCATCGCGCAAAAAAATACTTTATTGTTATTATTATATCGCCAACATTAATAAGAGTCAGAAAAACATTATAAAAGACATTCAGGTTTATCAGAATAATTGGCAGCGATCATTTGCAGTGAATAGACCAAACGGACTACCAAAAAACAGGTTTTACTGCACCAACCTAATTGATTTAGAAGAATAAGAATAATAAGAAGAAGACCGAAACAACTGTGAACCGGCAACGGAATCTTTAACATAGGAATAGGTTCAGAAGAGCTTAAACCTAATACGTTCAAAGTAATGACGATGAACTAGGGAAACTACATGGCCATTGCCGCATTCAATAATTACCTTCATTGGGCAATATCCCTAGCCAAATTAAATTTATCAGAATTCATTAACCTCACACCTAAAAGTGCTTCATAATAGACGTTATCTATGACTTTCTCAAGTAAAAATGTTGCAAATAGTTTTATTGTCATCCATACGAGCTACATGACCCCCCCCCCAACTCATTGGTTTAGTCTTAGCCCTGGCAGTATTAAAACTTACAGGCCTAATATGTGGAATTCCTCATTTTGAAGCTTTGTCAATTCTCATTCCTTAGGGGACTGTATATTCATTTTAGCATCCCACTATCTAGTACTCTTACATGCTTCCTTTTCTTAATGTATGAGTCTATGTTTCGCTCCCTTAGAGGGAAAATGTCCAGTAGATAGCCCAAGAATGAGGGAAGCAAATTATACCGGGAGTGAGTGGAAAATTTTGTTGACACATATAAATACATTATATAATGGAAATGGACAGCTAATGACAAATGAGGGAACAATAATCACAAACAGGAATGAGATGCACAAGGAAATTAAACACAGGCTCAATTCTGGAAATGCGTGTTATTATGCATTACAGAGACTCTTGAATGACCAACTCCTTCCAAAAAAACGTTAAACTGAAAATATATAAAACTATTATTCTACCAGTTATATGGATGCGAAATATAGAATCTTACTTTAAGGGAGGAAAGGAGATTACGAGTATTTGAGAATAAAGTTCTTAGGAAAAACTTTGGATCAAAGAGAGATGAACAGACGGGTGAATTACATGGTCTTTATAGGAAGCCAGATATGAGAATAGTTAAGTCTCGTAAACTGCGATGGGCACGACATGTGGCACGAATGGAGAATGAAAGACGTGCATGGAAGGTTCTTGTAGGAAAACCACAGGGAAAGCCCCTAGTTGGTAGACCAAGAATGAGGTGGGAGAATAATATTAACTATGATTTGAGAGAAGTAGATTATACAAGGGATGATTGGAAAACATTGTCTCAGGATAGGGATGTATGGAGAGCTTATGTCCGCGCGGCCATGAACCTACGGTTCCGATTAGTTCTAGTTAGTTAGTTAGTTTGTTTGTTTGTTTGTTTGTTTGTTTGTTTGTTTGTTTGTTAGTGCAAAATATTGCCTCAGGGTAGGGATGTGTGGAGAGTTTACATCCGCGCGATCAAGAGCATACGGGTTCGATAGTGCCAGTAAAATTAGTTAGAGCCAAGGATATTGTTTACAATCTATACAAAAATTAAGAAGACCGGAGGTATAGAACTTATATGTAAACAGGAATTTAGCAGGGAGGCCATTAACTTATAGGCCTACCTACTATTATTATTACAGTAAAACGTGTTCAAAACGGAATCAATGTAACCATTTTTTTCACATTAGACAACATTCCGCATTATAAAAAATATTAACCAATCTTAGATTAATTATAGAGCACCGTATATGTCTTTTTATGTACCTTGGATCAATTGTAGCTCTGTTGTCGTTGGAAAGTGAAGGATAGTATATACGAGCGACTTCGATGGGTACGCGCGAAAAAACAGCCCCGTTTCGTCAGAGTTAAAAATGTCTCTTAGGCGCGTATCCTGAAATTATAGAATGCTGTTTCGGTTTCCATTTCCTAACTATACTTACGTCCACATCCTTTGATTCCTCGCAAATTTCATTTCACATTACATTGTGTCGTCTTTTAAAACTGTCTACTACCAACCTGAAGATGCCCTGAGATCGTTATTCCCTAGGGATATAGCAACAGCTAGAGCTTGACTTTGGAGCATCGGTCCGGAAATTTGGAGATTTTTTGATCATGGACTTGTAAAACACACCTCGTTGATTTAATTTCTTTTTTTTTTTTTTTTGCTCTTCATTTGACCATTTTGTTGCATCCATTTATTCGTTATTTTTTCTTTGTGTTTTAAATCTCACAAACTTGGGTTTTTCCACATTTAAATTTAATCATTATTTCGCGTACCGAGAGTTTGTTTTCTTTATCTTCAATGACTTTCATTTTTTCGTTTAATGACAATGATACATACGATTTAGCCATCTTTATTCCGTAAATTCAGAACGCTACCTGTGAAAGATACATACACAATCAGTCTCAGATCTTAAACTAATTTAAGATTTTACAGTGCATTGGTTATTTGTAAGGCAGATGTCATACGCCAAACATTTGTTAAACGAACCTGTATTTCGCAAAAACGGGTATGCAGTAAGACCGAAAGAAAATTCCAGATAGAGTTAGAAGCCCTACTTCACACGGCGCGGGCGGCAGGAATTATTACTTATTGTTAATTCGCCCAACGGGAATTCAATGAAGTGGAAACTAATTTCTCTCTCTCTCTCCTCTCTCTCTCTCTCTCTCTCTCTCTCTCTCTCTCTCTCTCTCTCTCTCTCTCTCTCTCTCTCTCTCTCTCTCTCTCTCTCTCTCTCCGCCTTATAAACACTTTTTTCATGATTTGTGTAGAAATATCCTTCCGTTTCCGCGTTGGACAGATTTCGTTTTATACAAAATAAATACACGTAAAATTACTATTATTTTGCCGGGACCAATAAATTGTTCACATTGGACAGTTTTCCGGATTATTCACGTTCCGAATTAAACAAGTTTTATTGCATTATTATTATTATTATTATTATTATTATTATTATTATTACTGGGAGCGCGCCACCATCGTATAGTTGGTTAAGACAATACGCTACAAGTCGGATGTCCTGATGGGGTCAAGATTCTTAAACGGATATAAACCTTCAAGCGGCACCCTATTCCTGGGATGGACTCAGCCTCTTAACGGAAATGAGAAGGTCTACCAAATCCATGTTCTGGGGATAAAAGCGACCGTCACACATGGTTGACAACTCGGCTAACATATCGTGCCGATTGTCAAGAAAGGTGGGAGACCTAACCGGCTTACTATTCCAAGACCCGAATAAGGCCTGTAGCGGAATTACTTTACCTTCACTCTATTATTATTATTATTATTATTATTAATATTAATATTATTATTGTTTTATTATTGTCAGTAGTAATCAATAATGAAATAATAGAACAGATAGCACACTTTAACTATCTTGGTTCAGATATAACATATAGCTATGATTGGAATATACATAATAAATTAACTGATATCAAATGATGTGTGGCACTATAAGAAGAACCCTCCGAAAGACACGAAGAGAAACTCAGCTCAGGTTTTATAAAATTATGGGCTGTTCCTGTTCTTTTATATGGATCTGAATCTTGGGTACTTACAAAAAAAGATATCTCACACATTCAAGCCACTCAAATGAAATTTTTAAGATCCGTAAAAGGATGTCGCATGGATAGATTACACAATGAATCAATAAGATATGAACTGGAGATATTTTCAATACTCGATAAACTAGAAGAGGACAAATACCAATGGAAAGAACATTTAGACAGAATGGACAATACAATATTACCCAAACGATCAACGCCTACAAACCACATGGAAAAAGATCTTTCGGACAGCCAAGAAAACGATGGACTTGAGACCGAAACAGGTCGCATTGACCTAATCCTGGAAAGGAAAAAGAATATTATGATCATTAATTTCACTGATTCAACAAATTGTATAAATTGGTTTCTTTATTCTTTTCTAGTAATTCTCCTGTATACTCTTTTTAATTCGTTTACCGGTCTCATGCTCTTCGTATACTATTTTTAAATATATTATATTTATTAATTTAATTTGCTACAAAAATACATTAAATGTTGTACCGTCTGGAATAGTAACCAAACGATAGAACATTTAATATATTCGTGTAGCAAATTAAATAAATAAATATAAATATATTTAAAAATAGTAAACAAAAACATGAGGTCAGTGAACGAATTAAAAAGTATAAAGAAAATAATGTATGCAATTTGTTGAATCAGTGAATTCTTGACTGTTATAAACATATTAATTAGAAAAAACCAAATAACTCTATAAATAAATCGTACTATAGTTTGTAACATAGCATGCTGTTGATAACTTATTTATAGCTTTAAGTCCTCCGAGAGACTTTAAGCTGCGGCATATCCTCTTAAACGTTCGATTTGCCTCCGGATATGAACCTGACAATGAGCTGATCACTCATCCACGGAATGCCCTCCGCATTCATGTATGGTCAAAATATCATGTATGCGAACCAGAGTTTAAAATCCTCTCCTGATAGGTTGCATCTATAACAACCTCGAGTGACGTGGGTGGGTAAAGTTACCTTTAAAGGGAGAGTTATACCAAGGTAAAGAGAGAGTAAAAGAACCTCAAGCCTAAATTATGGCATCTGAGCAGACTTTTCCACCCAAGTAACACAATACAAGTAGTTTCCTACTAGGCTATGTCTAGCTACTGTCACTCGCTGACATCTGTAGGGGAATAAGCGTAACTAAATCGCAAGGGAGTGTCCTTGGCTCTCAAGGGGATGTAAGGATATACACAAATTGATAATAAAACGTAAAAATATACTGTGTTACTTTGTAATATCAAGTAAATTTTTAAGGAATTCAGCATTACATTATAAGTTTATTAAATATGTACGTGGTAAAATGTGCTCGGTTAGAAATGCTGCAATTCTATTGATTGCCATCTTAACAGTTGGTGACCTTATCAATAAAACAGATGGTCTCTTAGCTACCTCCACGCGACATATTTGCGCGACCTCAACTTACCATTCATGTAATAATTTTTCAACATAAATTTGTTTTTAATAATAACATGACAATTATAATAAGATATATGGATTAGATGCGAATGTAATAATTATACTAACTAATTAACTCTCTGGCATTATCGAACCCATAGGTTCATGACCGCGCAGACATAAGCTCTCCATAAATTCCAATCCTGAGCTAATGTTTTCCAATCATTCTGTGTATAATCTACTTCCCTCAAATCATAGTTAATGCTAGTCTCCCACTTCATTCTTGGTCTACCCAATTGGGTGTTTTCCCTCTGGTTTTCCTACAAGAAGCTTCCATGCACGTCTTTCATTCCCCATTCGTGTCACATGTCCTGTCCATCGTTGTCTACGAGACTTAACTATTCTTATTATTAATAATAATATTACAATGTATTTTCAAGGACATCAACTATTTATGTAATTCTTATTTTTTACACTTTGATATTTAAGGTTCTACATTTCAAAATTATTTACAATGGTTGTGTAAGAAAGATATCTAGTATTGTGGGTAACTGATTCGATTTACAGATTTTCTTTAAATTATAATCTGTACTCAAGTATAAATTTCAGTTAAATTACCAATAGTGTCTTTCCTTCATGGATTATTCTAAGGACATAAACAAATACAAATCTTTTTCACTTATATATAAGAATGAGTATACGTCTGTTTGTATGTCTTTCTGTATGTTTGTCTGTCCTGTATGGATTCAAAAATTACTTGGGGTTTGAATGGGGTTTTCACCATTTTAACATATGTATCATATTAGTCAACATAGTGTAGGGCCAGAGCTAGAAAAGGGCATCAGTAGCTTTTGGGCATTTAAGTGGCCTAAGCTGGCTAAACCATAACAAATACACAGAACTGATTATCTAAAAAAAAATCTACAAAAAAGTCCTCGATACCATATGTCTATCTTTTACGGATAACTCACAAATCATTTTTGTCTTTCAGCTCATTGATGCCAAGAAGATTGGGATAAGTAGATTCCTTGGCAACGCGACGTAATCAGCACGGAGTATCTAAACATAATGACGATATAAATCTATAATTTTTTCTTTTTATTTATTCAATTAAAAATGAAAACACATTTAAGTTATTTACGCGTAGTAGCGCACAACGCGCCGGTATCAGCTAGTGATACGTATAAGTACTCTGCTATATTGGATATTATCTTCGGAATTTGAATTCAGTAGTGATCTTACTTCTAACAGAATATCTTTTTGTATTGTATGCCCATGTTTTCCCTTTACAGAGATTTAGGCGCTCTCCCCCCTAGAGGGAAGAATTTGAACCATACTTATTTAGTTACACTTGTTTTCGTATAGATGTCACTTTGAGTGGTCCGTGGTCAGCGTTCCGCCTCATACTGACATCTAGGAAACCAAGGTAGTACTAGGACGGGAAAATTCGGTAGGGCCTTTTCATTCAAGCTTAAGGATTTTTTACGAGCCTGAAAATCTTCAGACTCGGGTCCCACGGCTTAAAGTCCCTCCCGGAGGACTTGCTCCTTGGATTTTTCCGTCCTAAAAAAAACCATCGACCCCGGCCGGGTTTGAACCCGCGACCCTCGGGACCAGAGGCAAGGAGCATAACCACTAGTCCATCGCGGCCGACCTAAGAGAATAAATTAATAATAATAATAATAATAATAATAATAATAATAATAATAATAATAATAATAATAATAGTAATAAACGCATGCTGGCCTCACATACACACACAGCAATGTCAACCACTGAAGTGAGGGATTAACCGGGCCAAAACATCAGTGAAATATAGTCAGGATTTCGCATCATCATTATAGCTTGTTATTACCACCTACAGCGCTATTTATTCCTCACGTTGCCTGGGTGCACTCCGGCTCCATACATTAACCGAAGTTTCATGGGAGATGTGCTTTCCAATGAGACTCGAATCAGTGTGCTTACCGTAGCTCTGCGCCAAGGCATGGTAACAGAGAGCTGGACCATAGTGAGGGACGATGATACCATCATCATTATTATTATTGAGCTGATGTGTGGGCTTTAAATGCACAAATGAAAAAAAATTGCTCGCCACTGAAATTGACTACTGGAGACGTGCTGCAAGAATATCCAGGAAGGATAAAATCAGAAATTCATATATAAAAGAAAAAATGCAGGTGCAATATTCAATATTATATTTTATAAAGAAGAAACAATTAAATTGGTACGGACACATTAGAAGAATGGAAGAAGGAAGACTACCTAAGATAATCATGGATTGGGAACCACAGGGAAGGAAAAAGAAGGGTAGACCAACGATTACGTGGATTCAGGGAATCAATGAAGCTAAGAGGGAATGGGAAATAGAAGAAGATATATGGATGAACAGACAGGAATGGAAAAATGTGTTGAAACAAATGTGTAGTTAACTGTGAACATGGGTACCGGAAAAATGTATATTCATTGTAAAAGCCGGAATAATAAAAATTATTATTATTATTGGCAGTGAGCTAATTATTAAAATTAATCAATATTAATGGCCATTTACTGCACAATTTATTATTCGCTGATGACCGGATTATAATAGGACAATATAAAGAAGATATAGAATATATGATCAGAAAGTTGGTCGATGCATTTGAGGTAGGTGGACTGAAGATAAATTATATTAAAACAGAATATATGGTAATCGGAGGAAATTCAGAAGGAATAGAATGGAAATAGAATTAATTAGTTTATTGGTTGTTTTGGCTGCTATAACAAAAAGAGCTCAAATTTCTTTTTCTTCCTGACTTCCGGCGGCAATAGCAGTTCCCCAGAAGTATACATTTTAATTCTTCCCGGCTTTGGAATAATTTCCCATATTATTTGTCACGAGAGAGGGAAAAAAGAAGCATTCGGTAATTTAGGTATAATTTTTTGGGGGTGGCTTTTTTAACATTGTTGGAACGTAAGGTTTTGGGCTATGTTCACATTCGTAAAGGACCTAATAAGGTAGGATTTATTGGTATTTTATAACCTTTTAGAGATGCTATTAAGTTATTTAGCAAGGAACAAACAAATAAATAATATGATAATTAAACGTGTTGCAGAATTTAAATATCTTGGATCTATAATAGATAAATCTGGTACTTGTGAAAAATATATTATTAACAGAGTAAATTGTGCAAGGAAGGCGATTAGATCCCTGAATGGTCTTTTATGGAATAGAAATTTGACCAGAAAAACAAACAAAGAGATTATACAGACAATAATAGAAAGTATACTTACATGTGGATCAGAAAGCTGGACAATAAATGAAAGGATGCAGAAAAGAATCTTGGCGACAGAAATGAATGGATTACGGAGAAGTACGAGAATATCCAGACTACAACATATTCGAAATACATATATCAGACAAGAAATGGATGCACAAGAAACTGTTATCGATAGGATAACAAAGAGATCTCTATAATGGTATGGACATGTACAACGCATGCCGGAAGACCAGTGACCTAAACAAGTGTTGGATTGGATGATACCAGGCAGAAGGAGAAGGGGAAGAAGTAGAAGAGCATGGTATGAGGGAATATATGATGCCATGATGAAGAGGGGTATGGAAGATGGACAATGGGAAGATAGGAATCTCTGGAAAGCAGGAATCAAAGGCAAACTGCTGTAAAGTGGGAAAGCCTGTATTAAGTATTAAGTAATTATTAAAATGCTGAGTTTGCAGTGAAAGACCTGCTCTTGAGTAGAACACTATGAATGAATTATTATTAAATCCTATATTCTAAATGTTTCAAGAACAACAATAACATTCAGGGCAGATTTTATATAAATAATGATTACTTGTAGTTAAAATTTGGTTTTATCATTTATTATAGAATATAAAAAAAGCTATAACTCAATTTGGGTAAGCGATGGGGTAATTTCAATTATCATTTAAAATGTTATTTGACTCAAAAGTCTAAGATATTATCCAAAAATATTATTGCCATTAATTACCATGACATTCGACCTGGCAAACGTGTGCGATTTAACTTTGTTGTAGCTCACTGCCAATAATAGAGAGCTGTCACAGATAAAAAAGAGTGGATACTTTAATATTTTATATCCTACCAGTATTAATTATACATGTCTAACTTGGAACTCAAAAAGCGCTATTTTCACATTTAGATGACGAAAGATTATATCATTTACATACTGAATGCATTTTATCATCATCAACAATCACGGATTAAGCCCATGGGGCTTGATAGATTCTCATTCAAAAAGTTGAATGCATTTCTTTTTCGACCTACCAGCATTCCTGTCACATTTGATTTGTAATTAAGTATAATTTTTGGAATGCGATCATCTTTGATTCTTTGGTCACGTTCTTTCCAGTTTTTTCTAGATTATTTTATTTTATTTAAAAGTTTAAAAATATTTAGTTCATTTCTAATATCTTCGTTTCTTTTATTCATCTAGAAGTATGCAGTTTGCAGAATACATTTTATAAATTATTTAATTAAATAAATGAGCAACAGGCCCTTAGTTCGGAATTTAATGGGACCCATTAAAGGAACGACTCTAGAATACCGTACTACATAGAAGCTACAACACGAGTGTACAGCACGAAGAGTCTTCATGATCCCCCAATATAACAACATTATTAGCGATATGGCAGAGAGTGACAAAATAATCGAAACTACTGCCGATGTTATCCTAATGAATGGGACCACAATACATAAAAAATCATCATCATCATCCGTCACGAAAAAGGCCTTTTTAGACCTGTTTCGGTCCCATCTAGCAGTCTTTTTAAGAGGTCTTCCTGGTCGACCATGTCTTTTAGGTTTATATTGCATCATCATTTTTGGGATTCCTGAATTATCCATTCTTTTACATGGTCTAATAAAAATGCATGTATTGTAAAAATGTATATATTTTAAAAACTAAATTAACATTAATCGACACAAAAGTTTTCAACAATGTCAGAAATTTATAATCAGAAATTTAACACGAGTATCATAACCTAAGAGCGATAATTGGCAATTGAATCAAAATTGTAGATTAAAAGAGTGTCAATAGAAATAGACTATTTAAGAAGATCAGCTAGACATTTATGATTAAAAAAATAGTATCACTATAATCGGTCAAGACACGAAGGTCTGACATTCTATATAAGACATCACTAAATATTTTTTGTCCAATACCACTAGGCAGTATTTTACGACATTTCTGATTCTCTCTCCTGGCATTTGCGGAATTGTAATCTAGTTCTTAGATTGTGGCACCTGGAAGGTGGAATTAAGTTACGCCAATGATATGATGGGTGATAAATGATAATAAATATAATCTGAAAAATAAAAACGATGGCTTTCAAGGGCGGTCATCCGGTTCGGACAAAGTTAATATTAGGAAATAAACCAATAGAACAAGTGGTAAGATATAACTTCCTAGGTTGCGAAATATCATACGCAGCGGAAACAGATCTAAATAACAAACTAAATAAGTTTAATTATATAACCGGAACACTAAAAAGGACTTTGAAAAATAAAGCCAGGAAAGACTCTATAATGAAATTATACAAGGCAATAATAGTTCCTATTATTACTTATGAATCTGAAACGCAACAATCTGCCACAATACAAGCTTCTGAAATGAAATTCCTCAGACCAATAGCAGGATATCAAATAACAGGCAAAAAAAACACAACACAGAAATAAGACAACTAAAATTAGAGGAATTAAACACAACAATAGTGAAATACAGAACAAACTGGAAAGAACACTAAGCAAGGATGACTGAGAATAGAATACCAAAAGCAGCATACAACTATTCACCACGAGGAAGAAGAAGTATGGGATGAAGAAAGAAAATAAGAAAACAGCAGCAATTTGGAGCCGGAACAGGCTAGTAGATAAGCCTAAACCGTGAAGAAGAAGAAGAAGAAGAAGATAAATGATAATGAATCGCCAAGAGAGTCCTTAACCTAAACTTAACATAATATGGACAACCGCGGAAAAATTTCTATGGTATGACCGGGGACCTCATGAACTGTAGTCAGAAACGCTGACTACTCGACCATGAGGCTGGTCTCATCTAATATATAAAAATGAAGGTTTGTTTGTTTGTTTGTTCGTACTTTATGCGCGGCCAAACTGTTCATCCGATTGTGATGGGGCTTTTTGCAAAATGTTCAGGAGATTTCCGGGATGAACATAGGCTACAAGAGAGTTGTGATACGCAACTCCGACACCTTTAAAAATCGCCCTTTGTAGTGGAAAACGTAAAATAAGTAGATATTTCGACGTTTAAATGGCTTACGCTGCTTAAACCATAACAAATGCACAAAAATAATGTACACAGAACTGA
This sequence comes from Diploptera punctata, assembly GCA_030220185.1. Taxonomy (NCBI): domain Eukaryota; kingdom Metazoa; phylum Arthropoda; class Insecta; order Blattodea; family Blaberidae; genus Diploptera; species Diploptera punctata. The sequence continues at coordinate 1,825,089 of JASPKZ010007340.1, read as the reverse complement.
ATATCCCTAAAAGCTCTACAAAAAAGTCCGCGACAGCTTATGTTTATCTCTTACGGATAACTCACAATAACCATTTTTGTCTTTCATTGATGCCAAGAAGATGGAGACTACGTAGATTCCTGTACAAGCATAGTAGAACATGACGGGTATTCTTTTGCGGATAACTCACAATAACGAATTTTGTCTTTTAGCTCATTTATGCCAAGAAGATCGAGATAAGTAGATTCCCGGGCAACACCGGGTAATCAACACGGAGAATCTTAAAATAATTACGATATGCATTTATAATTATTTTTCATTTTACTTATTCAACTAATCATAAGAAGTACATTAATATTCGTATTTCAGCTCATTTATGCCGAGAAGATCGGGATGAGTAGATTCCCGGACAAAACCTGGTAAACTAAAAATATAAATTCATAATTAAGTTATTTTACCTTCTACTTATTCAACTAAACATAAAAGCACATTAATTTTCATTTATTTAGGCGTAGCAGCACACACAGGATATTTGCTAGTTAAATATAGATATTTAGTATGGTAAGATCATGCCAGAAAACGCCGGGGCAGAGATTCTATAAAAAGGATTTGTTTGGATTCCCCAGGGAAGAAATAAGAAGGTTCGTCCAAAGATTACATGGATACAAAAGATTGGAAGATCAATGGTGGAAAATATATTGCAGGAAAGAGGTAAGGAAGATAGTGAATGAAGGGGAGGAAATGCTATAACTTTGTATACAGGAATTTTATTATACATTTTAACCATGTTCAATAAATATAAACTTTTTTGATCACGTGTTACTCATCTTCACCCTTGATGAAAACTATAATCATGTAGTGGAGTATGTTGAACTTGTGAACAATTTGAAGTCGCACGCCGCTCGATATAAAGCGATGTAGACACATAAAAGTCTCGTCTCAGTGAGCTTCTCGGAAACACATCTCACGGCATTCCATTCCTTTCACACACAGCGAATTGTGTTGTGTGGTAACGGCTAATTCACACCCAACACACTTCCTACATTGATTTCTCCTTCCCTATGTTCAATTACAGAAGAGAGCATGTACAATTACATTCTTGTAATTCGAGACATTTTCCCTAACGGAAAGAAATGCTACATGATACCCCTTTAGAACATGTCACAAGTTTCAAATATTTAGGATACGAGGTAAGAGTTATAAATGCACGAGTGAATGTAAAAATAAACTCCCTCTTTTCTGATAGAATACGGTACAATAAATAGAACGTTGAAAGAAACAGAAAGGAAACTCAAATTAAGTTCTACATGGTGACAGTAATACCACTTCTACCATATGGATCAGAAACGTGGACCATAAAAATGACATTAACAAATTGCAGGCTACAGAAATTACGGTTTTTGAGATCAGTTATGAGTTGAACTAGGATAGATAAGTTTTGAAAATGTGGATACAAGAAAAAAAATAAATGTACGAGTAATCTCATTAGAGGGAATGATTTATCATAAGTAATGTCACGATATCGATAAATTCACGACTCACGAAGTGAGTCGTGAATTTATCTAAAGAATTTGGAAATCAAGAGTGGCATTTGTTAGGACTATTTAACGAACAAAATTAAGCTGTTTACTCACAAATCATTGTTTAACTATAGTTATTTTAAAATATTTATATATTTAATGTAAACGGCGATGTTTGAAAACAAATCAGAAATGAGAGGTTATGTTCATTCACTGCTGCTTGATCATATTATTTTTTGTCAAATAAGATCGCAATATTGTAAGAGTGCACCCAAGTGGAGAAATAATGAAACACGTCAAACTATATATCGTAATCAACATTACGGTTATTCATTTATTTTTTTAGTAAACAACTCAGTAAAATCAAGGAATTTTTTCATTATTTGCTATATTCAGTGTATTTGTTGGAGAAAAATTATGATTTGACCTGTTCAGAACATTAAAAAGGAGGAGCTTTCTTTATCACAAAAGTAGGAGCTGATAAAGAGAAATAGATAAAGAGCGAGGTGAAACACGACTGTCATTGGTTGTAAAACAACCTTCATTGAAACGTGATTGGTCATTGACTAGCATTTGTAACATGAATTAAATAGTCATTACAAAGATAAACGGATTGAACGCCTAGGAAGAATGAGCTACAGTCGTATTCCTAGAAGAATTATTGAATGTAAACCTGAAGGAAGGAGACATTTGGGAAGCCACGGAAACGTTGGTAGAAGAATATGTGAAGCCGAAAAAGGTTAAGAGTCTAATCTCTGATTGAAAAAGTAGAATAAATAAATGCGAAACGACAGACTGTTCTACGAAACTTCGTAATCATATATGCAAAAGCAGTAATAAACACGGCCTAGTATCATTATCATCATATATGGCTCTACTAACTTACTGGCACTACCTAACCCGAGGTTCATAACTGCTAGGGACACAGTTCTCCATATATCCCTATCCCGTACTAATGATTTCCGATTATTCCCCATATAATACACCTTCCTCAAAACAAGTTAATATTATTCTGACATCATTCTTGGTCTACTTTCTCGGTCTTTCACTCTAGTTTTCCTACAAGCCCTTCTTTCATTCCCATTAATGCTCAACGCTGTCTATGAGACTTGACTTCTTATTACGTCTGCTTTTCCATAATAATAATAATAATGCAAACATCAGTGCACGACAGGCCTATAAGGCCTTTGGCCTACCGGCCGGCTGCTGGCTTCACATCCACTTGTCATTTATAGATGCAGACGATCATCTATACAGTTATGGATGACATATGGACATACGGGTGACAGAGGAATTTATTTATAAAGCCACTGTAGAATATTGTTATATGAATCAGAGACATGGGCAATTAAAAGGTGCCAAGGTAACAAGTTATTAGCAACAGAGATAGATTAATGGAGAAGATCGTCGCGGAAATCCATATTAGAAAAACATTAGAAACTTAAAAATTAGGAAAATTATGAAAGTTAAAAGAAATGTGCTACAGGCAATTGAAGAAAAGTGATTAAGATGGTACGGGCATCTCAAGAGTATGACAGCTGAATGAATCCGTAAGAAGACCTTGGAGTGGAGAATAGATGCGAAATGAAGAAAGAGAATATCTAAAGAAGGTTGAATGGATGGTGTCAGAATAAATATGAGTGAACAGGGACTTACAGATGAGAATGTTCAGGACCGCTGTAAATGTAGAAGTGGAATATCTTGAGGGTGAAGAAAAACCATTGTATTGTGGATAAATTCAGAAATAAAGAAAATATTTATTATTATTATTATTATTATTATTATTATTATTATTATTATTATTATTATTATTATTATTATTATTAATATTCGTATCATCCTTTCAATCGAAATTATTTTTTTTGAGGAGAACGAGATATTCATAATTGGTAAAAAATTAGAATGAATGTTAAGAATTTGATATGTATGCATAATAAGAGAGATAAGAACAGGAATGATTGAAAGAGGATCAGACGATATGGAATGGATGGATAGGGACGAGCAGAACTAAAAAAAAATTACTCACAGAAAGATGTGTAAACATAAAAATTATTATTATTATTATTAATTATTATTATTATTATTATTATTATTATTATTATTATTATTATTATTATTATTATTATTAGTCCACCGCTGTGGTCTTGAGGCAGCGTGCTGCCTTGTCACGCAGCGGGCCCGGGTTCGATTCCCAGTCGGGACAGGCTCCTGGGTGATGATTTTCTCGGGGTTTTTCCTCACTTGTAAGACAAATGTCAGGAAGCTTAGAGCCCAACGGTCCCCGAAAATCATCCGGTCATCATTATCATCCTTATCATTACCATCACCATCCTTAACCGGTGTGGAAAGCAACGGGAATCTACCACACCTATATATCCCTAGTAAAGCTGCAAGCATAGCATGAAAATGCTATGATTGCAGTAAAAGACCTACCCTTGGGCATAATCACTATGGATAGATGGATTATTATTATTATTATTATTATTATTATTATTATTATTATTATTATTATGGGGGCACGCCGTAGCGTAGTGGTTAAGGTACTGCGCTACAAGCCAGAAGGTCGCGGGTTCAAGTCCCGATGGGGTCAGGATTTTTAAACTGATCCAAACTTTCTGGCGGCACTATGGCCCTGGGGTCGACTCAGCCTCTAACGTAAATGAGTACCAGACGCTTGTTCTGGGGGTAAAGGCGGCCGTCACGCAGGGCTGACAACCCGGCTGACATCAAGTGCCGATTGTCTAGAAAAAAAGTGGAAGCCTTAACCTCCTACTACCCTAAGGGCCTCCTGAGGTCTGTCGTGGGATCACTTTACTTTACTTTACTTATTATTATTATTATTATTATTATTATTATTATTATTATTATTATTATTATTGTCATCATGATCATCTCAATCATCCTCATCATCATCACTTATTCACGATAAAAAATAAATGTATTCTTACGACTGTAGCGCTTTGCCTATGTAGGATAAATATGGAAGTTCTCGTGTCGGTTTATATTATAGCTATATTAAATGTATTTTGGCCGTCTCAGCTGGAAATTTCTGGGGCCTTGAGAGAGGAAAGACGGTGGTGCAAGGAAATTCATTATACATCGCGTTGACAGATGCTGATCTCCATAACAATAGCATTGACTTTTCATCTTGTCTTGCACCTCTAGTCATATAGATGGAGTTTAACTAATGCTTTATGAAATGTTAATAGAGTTGTGGCTAATAATCATACAACGACAGTTCCATCACATTATTTCCAAGGGACATTGTTATAAATATATAGTTTTTTATATAGATTTTTAATTGTTTTATAGATTATTTTAATTATTCAAGCAAAGTCTTTTGAAATAGAGTTTAGACATTCAAAGTCTGTTGAAATAGAGTTTAGACATGATATAGTTCAGAGCAAAGTTTTGCTTAGCTAACTGTAAACATCCCTACATTTAGTTCATTGGAATGTTAGTGAGTACAGTTAGGGTAACTAGAGGTCAAATTGAGTATATAATACTTGAGAAGTGAGGGTCTCGTGTCTGAGTGTGTAAACTGCTGAAGGGTAAGTCACCGACCATTTTTCTTAATATGTATTCTGAACTTTAGGATGTGAATCAAGTACAATTAACTATTTTGATATTAAATTTTTAAAAGGGATATAACATTTTTAAACATGTAGATGAGGGTAGATTTATAACTTCCACAACTCCCACTCTCTCAAACCCCAGAAGGTACTGTAGTTTTTAGTATAGGCTTAAATTAGTTATTTAGGGCTAGAATACTTAGGGATTCTAATTATTTATACTTTAGTAATAAAATAGTTTAAAATAAGACTCCATTTGTTTATTTCAAAACAAGTATACTGTACATCCTCATATTAACGCTCGGCTAGATAAACACGGTACCAGATTTTCCAAGTCCCGAAGGTCCTTTAAGCCTAAGAAATCCAGCTGGGGTCATAATAGACATTTACAATCAATTTTCATCTGTAATTCCTATTTCTATTAAGAATGTCGATCCTGGTACACTGGTGTTACCATGCCACTGGTTCCGAGGTTCGTGTGTTCAATCCAGCGTTATTATTTTTTCCTAGGCTTAAATTCCTGAGTATTGAATCTTTCAAATGGATCTAAGCTCATAATTAGAGACCGGATGTTAGGGAAAATGCCTATAGTTATTTATTATAGATATTGTAAAAGTGACTTCATATACATTCATACCAACGACCCTAAAGTTGTTTTCCATAAAGTTAATTTTGCCTATAAATGCCTATTTCAGCTTATAATGCCTATAAATGCCTATTTGCAATTTTTTTCGAAATTAACTCAGTTTTTCAATTAAATCAATTGAAATAGACAAACTTCATGGCACAAATAATTTCATTCAAGTGTTCTTTTTATAAATTCCCTTAGAATATTTTAGGATAAGGGTGGCAATAACCCAATAACCTAGCAGGTAGATGGTTTCTTCCTCAATGCACTCCCGTTAGGTAAATATTGTATTTTTCCACCTCATGCATTCCCGTTAATCGAAATAGTCCTAAGCTATGTCCCATTGTATTATGCTCCGGCTCGAAGGCTTGGAGAAAAGTTCTTTGCTTCTTTTCAATACAAACATTGCTGAGTGACAAAGAGGATTCTGCTTTTTGTAAAAAGGCAAAACAAATTCCAAAAGCATCTCTGATATCTTCGCATCCTATTGATACCATATGTTTATATTCTTAATGTAAGACTGTAAAAAGTCATGTTGTAGTCCATTTTTGTAAGAGCCTATTTTGAATTTTTAGTGCCTATATTAATGATTTTTAGTGCCTATTTTGAATTTTTAAGTGCATAACATCCGGACTCTAGTCATTATATATTCCGTGCCGTACATTTACAGCACGTAAAAGAACTTCAAGCTTGAGAAAAGAAAACTTATCGGTGTTTTCAAGCCCAGATTTCAATTGCGACGCTAATGACCTTAGCTGTTAAAGAGCATCGTTCAATAAAATAAAACAAATAACTTAGTTGATGTAAGCTAACTTGAAATGATGGAGATTAGATAATTAATTCAATCAAACGTCTGGATATTTTTCGACGTCACGAACGAGTGCCTTGTCAATAAATTTGAAGTACGTTGTTGCTGACTGCAGCTGAAATTAGCTGTTTTCTGCTGTCAACAGGAATTTTCTCTTTTCCTCACAACTCGAATATTTCGTTTTCTTGTTTCCGTCGTTCTCACTCTTAATGTGTGTTATTTTATTTCAATAAAATAAACAAACGGGGGACATTCCATATAGAATTCCAGTAGAAATGTTTTGTTATCCATCTTTCACAGCTTCATTTCCTAACTCTTGGAATTTCCTCCGTCTCTCCATCAGAGTATCTAGAGAACAAATATATTCAATTCCATCAACGCAGTATAACCTCTCATTTTATAGATAATTGTACGAGCAACAAACCACCCGGGTCTTACAGTGACACGACCTGTCGGGATAGGAATTTTAACTATGGATCACGTACATACTTTTTTGACCACACAAAGTCATGGAGGGCCTCCCTGAATGAGTGATCAGTTCAATGTCAAGGCCTCCTCCGAGACAACACAACATTAGGACGAAACTCGAAATTCACACTCATGTTCATTTTAAACATTGCAAATATGTTAACGGTGATTATGATGGCCAGATGATGTTCGGGCCTTAAAGGTTCCTGAGATTTGACTTACAAAAAAGCATCACCAAGGTAACTTGTCTCGAGCGGAGATCGAACCCGAGCCCGCTGCATACGAGACAGCGACGCTACCCGAAACCACAGTGGTGTATTCAATGATTACTTCTTATATCATTAGAAATTGAACAACAAGGAAAAAGTTGGAATGACGTCAGGAATTTGGCAAAAAACAGAGTCCGGCGGCGTGCTTTCAAAAAGGCCCTATGCTTTCAAGAGGAGTGACAGGTACTACTATATACCATTAAGAAATATATATTTACCCATTTAATACACAATTGATCTTCTTGGTGATACAATATTAAAATATATATACAGTCAATATGCCCATTTCACCAATAAATGTTTAAAATGGTCAACAAGTTTCTACAGCCAAGCTGTCATTCTCAAGACCAGTCAATATCTGGTCTTGAGAATGACAGCTTGGCTGTAGAAACTTGTTGACCATTTTAAACATTTATTGGTGAAATGGGCATATTGACTGTATATATATTTTAATATATTTACCCAGATCAACTTTCCCTTTCTATGTACTTCTGCATATCCTACGAACCCGAGACCGCTGCATACTGAGACAGCGACGCTACCCGAAACCACAGTGGTGTATTCATTGATTAATTCTTATATCATTATTAATTAGAAATTGAACAACAAGGGAAAACTTGGAATGAAATCAGGAATTTGGCAAAAAACTGAGTCCGGCGACGTGCTTTCAAAAAGGACCTATGCTTTCAAGAGGAATGACAGGTACTACTATATACCATTAATAAATATATATTTACCCAGATCAACTTTCCCTTTGTAGGTACTTCTACATGTCCTACATCAAATGGGCCTTGCTGAGACACGATCTGTCGGGAAGGGATTTTAAACTCTCGATCAAACATGTACTTGTTTTAACAGGAGGGTCTCCCTGATGCGTGATCAACTCTACGCCAGAGCCACCTCCGAGACATAAATATTTAAGGCAATATATGCCATTCACTCACAAAACAAGGCGAATAATATAGGCCCTATGGTTGATTTCGATGATCTGATGGTGTTTGGGGACTGTTTGGGCCTTGAAATTCGTCTCACAGACGAGGAAACCACCGAAAAAACCTCATCTAGGAAATTTATCCCGACCGGGATCATACCAGGGTCTGTTACTTACGAGAAAACTACCTTCCCTCGAGACCACAGGGGTGGACCCTTAAGAAATCAAATCAGTAAACTTTTACAGAATGTATAGTACACGAATACTAACTCAAACACCCTAATGATACCCTGTTCAAGGGCGAAACACGTGTCGGGATCAATTTGGGTATGTTTTTTGTATTATTTATTACTTATGCTGGTATCTGTGGTTTTAATTGGAAAGTTTTGCATCCCAGGTCGATTGCTGAGTATTTTAGCGGAATTACTACTAAGATAAATTATATATATATCTAATGAATTTGCACAAAGTTACGCCTGACTCCATTGAGTATAGCTTTAATTTTTCTATCGCCAATTCAACTTATAATTGCGCTTGATTCTGTGACCAATATTTCTGCTATCTATAAATTATCTTCTTCAATATTCTGTTATAGGCTAAATGTAAATTTAATAGCTGTTTAAAGTAATGTTTCCATTTATTTAATATCTTCCTGGAATCCGCAATCATATCACCATTTTGATTGGAAGATAAGGCCTTATGGACTTAACTCTGCCAGCTTAAACAACGCATTATTATTATATCTGCCGGGATAACCTTGATTTTCTTTCTAGGTTATTTAGGCTAAATAAACACAATGAATTTATTAAAAATTTCACTAAACACTTTATTTAATTGTTAACAAACTTCTATTCACAATTACAATTCCCAAAATAATCTTCTTTTAATTGTTATCTTAGTTAGAACAATTTTCAATTCACTGATAAATAAATTCGCCACAACTTACCGTCAAACAGTTCACCACAAGACTCGCTATCGCAGACTGACTGATCATCGCCGGCGATAAACACAAACTGACTCGCCACGCCGCATATTGTTGGCTGGAGTTCGGTGCCGGCGAGTTAGGTTACTCGCCATGACCCGGTAATTAAGGTGCTGGTCTGAGGTATTTAGGATTTTTGTAAGGCGATGAGAGTAATCCTCTAATTGCGGGACCAAGTTGGAAAGGAGGGTGAATGTAGCTTGAAGTAGTGCTGGGTTTTGAAGGATAATTGTGAAGAGGGGTAGGAGTTTTTAGATTGGGGTGTGTTGAGTGTCAGAGTAGGGAGTGCTGGAAGGGTGGGAGGACTTATGTTATGTACAGGAGTGGATTCTGATTTGCTTATAGGTGGGGAAGGAGGGGTGAGTTTTTGTGTAGTCTTCTCTTATGTAGGTTGTTGTCTCGTCTTTAAGTAATTCTGTAACGCTGGGCATTGCCTGAAGCTCGCTGCGTGTTCTTGATTGCAGTTGCAGCATTTAGGTGTTGTCTGGGTGCACTCAGCAACTCGGTGCTCTCCAGAGCATCGCTCACATTTTGTCGCCCTGAAGCAGAACTCCGCGATGTGCCCTAAGCCCTGGCAGTTAAAGCACTGAGTGCCTCCAGTCGGTTTCCTGTAGCTTTCTAGACGGACTTGGATTCCAAAAAGTTCACTGATATCTTCTTTCAGTCTTGTTTTTAGATCTTTCGTCTTGTCGAACGTAAGGATGTGGATTGGCAGTTCAATCCTTTTCTTTACGCCGACTTGTATGACTTGTTTGTCAAGGCTGCGCATTTCCCGTAGTGGTGCTTCCGATCCATGAGTTCATCATATAGCTGTTGAACTGTGATGGAGCTGGGGAGTCATTTCATGGTGAGCTTGATGACCGGAGGTTTGCCATATCTGTGCGTATAGAACGGTGTCTTCGATTCCTTGAGGTGTTTATATGCTTGTTGGTATGCTTTTTTCGTCGTTGTTCGAATGGTTAGGTAACCTTGGGTGTACCGCATGGATACTTCTTTCTTGTTGCCAGCGGTGATGCATTCCAGTTTGTACGGTGTAATTTCATCGGTGTTGACCACGATGTGTGGTGGTGTTTCTTCCTTGTCGGTGTCCAATAGTTCGACGAAGTTTCTTGTTTCTATTGGTGTATTGTTTCTCCTTGTGTTGTTCTTTCTAGCAATGTGACGGGCTGGTGGGAAGGAGATTCCCTCTTCATCCGGCCTTCTACCTCCGCTCTTTTATAAAGCGCGAGGAAATCTCCAGAAACAGCTTCTAGGCAGTTCGATGCCCAGAATCCTCTAGCATGGATCTTTCTCTGAAGTGGAGTGAGACATCGGCAGAACTATCTGGCAACTCACTCCAGACAATTCTCTCGGCTGTGCGGGTCACCTAACTCGCCCGCGCAATTCAAACGTCGCTATGCGACATGTAACATTATTATTATCATTGTTTAATTTTTTTGTTCTTAGTCCACCGCTGTGGTCTCGGGGTAGCGTGCTGCCTTGTCACGCAGCGGGCCCGGGTTCGATCCCCGGTCGGGACAGTTTTTATGGGTGGGGTTTTTATCGGGGTTTTTCCTCACCTGTAAGACAAATGTCAGGAAAACTTTAAGGTCCAAGCGGTCCCCGAAATCATATGGCCATCGCAATCATCATCATTCATATTCATCTTAGGTTAAGCTTAGGATTAGGGACTCTACTGGCGCATCATTATCATCATCATCAGTTCATCACCCATCATATCATCGGGGCAACGTAACCCCGCCTTCCAGGCGCCCCAACCTCAGAAGTGGGTTACAAATACGCCATGCCAGGAGAGAAACCAGGAATGTCGAAAGACAAACCTGGGGCATTTGAAAAAAAAAAGTTCTTTCCTTGTCATGTATATTGTGTAGCCTATGTTTATTATATAATGCCCTATTATTAATTAAGTTGTGGATAATTCAACGATTTAATTATATAGGCATATATATATATATATATATATATATATATATATATATATAGGGCCTATATATATAATTTAACCCTGGTGAAGCGGAAGAGAAGATCTTACGGTTTAACTCCGTCTGGTAAAATAAATATAACATTAAATAAATAAACCATTATTTTTTTTACAAACATTTCGTGTTCGTTAATCTTTTCTTTCAAATATCCCTCTATTTTCTCTTTAATAACCTTGTGGATAATAGGCCTAAATACATTTCTTGTCATGGCAATTTTCAATGTCTAATATGTAGGATCGATGAAAATTTGTAAAAAGTTTTCAAACATATTTTCAAAAAACTACTGTAGTAAGTACAATCCAAATCGGAATTAGCTTTAAACAAACTATTATAGGTGTATTTTATGAAACTGAAAGCGCAAAATCACATCCAGGCTTTATTATATAATATTATTCGTATTACATGCCACAAATCGTGACATTTAATATATCATGGAGTACTAGATTGTTTGCTCAACCACTAATACAGAATCTGAACTCCTACGCAATGGTTACTATTTCATAGAGTAAAGCTGAGGTTACAAACGTGGGTGGTTGGTGCCGGTGGGAGTGCAATACTTGCTTTGAAAATAGGCTATATAAAAATCCTGAAGAATATATAAAGCTTGCCTTCTACTTCAAACATAGTATACAATCTATATTCAATTTATTTTATATTTTCCTTCTGAAAATGGTATACATAATGTTTAACAATAATGGAAAGGATGTTTGAGGAACTTATTTCCAAAACCATCTCTTGTCCATTTTTTTATATTTTTTATTAGGATTCTCTACAATACAGCAGTTTTTCTACAACCCGTTGAGAATTGTACTCCTCCATACATCCCTATTATCTGCATCACTCTCTGTTAATCAACTCGACACCATAATTCTATGCACTCCTTGAACCCACTGTTCTTTTGGTCTGCCATTCCTTCTATTGCTCTACTCTTCAAAATTTAATATCATCTTAGGTATCCTGTCATCTCTTTATGTGGCCAAACCATTTCAGTCTTCTTTCTTCAATAACTTATAGAATATCGTTTTTAACATCCATTATTTCTCGGATTTTAGTATTGCTAATTTTGCCTCTTCTTGAATTTCTTGAATCCCTCCTCCATAAGTCTATCTCTGTCACCAATAGTTTATGTGAATGCTCTCTGCTTAATATCCACTTTTCCGCACCATAAGATTGTGGCACTTTTGGAAACCAACCACGGTCTGCCTACCATTTGTGGGGGTTACGAAACCCAAAACCACGCTGACTGCTACTTTTTGTGCTGGGGGGGGGGGGTTGAAAGCACGCTCTGCATAACCATTTGTGCTGAGGGGGGTAGAGCAAGAACCCTTTAACCCACGGTCTGCTAATGATCTGTGGGTAAATAAACCACACTACTGCTACCATTTACGACGTTAGAAAAGCAAACTACGCTCAGCGTAACACTTGGCCGGGATCGAGTTTTGTTAATGCTGTATTTATTAATGTGATCGTGATATTCAAAAATGTTATCGGTAAGAAGGCAGCCTGCCTCGGGCCCATGAAAGGCAGCTATTAATTCATCTTTCTTTCCCTGATGAACATACATACAAATATAAATTCTGATTACTAAATGCATACAGTGAGTGATTTTGTTATAGGATAGTGAGCAACTACTATACTTGAATAATAACAAAGGGGCGTTGTATAAAAGATAAGCTTTTAATATAAACAAGTTGAATATTAAAAATAAATAATAAATTAATAACATAAGATGATATTTGATCAATCAATCAAGCATAGCTTGTAGAAATAACTAAACAAATAACGTACCAGACATAATGCCACACTCACACAGATGTCCAAGCTTTTAGGAAACACTTCTTCCGTACATAGCTGGACTAACTCAAAATCGACCTCTTCTCGGTCTTAATCAACTTGTCTATACGTAGACCACCATATTAACTTCTTAACTGCATGGTGAGTTAGAATTGGATTCCAATATTGAATCCGCTTTTAAGTAACTAAACGCCACTTGCTAGGCTGATCGAATGATGATGTTCGGTAAGAGTACAATGCATATAAAGGTTCACAAGTAGAGGGGATATGCGCTGTAGAGATGCGCAGCAGAAAGGATGAAAAAGGGAAGGGGTAGCCACACGGGAAAGAGGACATTGGCATATTTCATAAATGTTCTGTAGTAGGGAGGAGAACAAAGATACCAAACTGAACCGCAGAAAGGCACTTTCGGTTCAAGATATAGCAGGATATACTCAGCTGGATAAGAAAAGAAATGAAGATATAAGAAAGGAACTAAATATTTTCAAACGTACGGACCGAATAATTACATATAGGAACGACTGGAAAGAACATATTGATAGAATGCCAGAAGAAAGATTTCCAAAATTATTGCTGCATTATAAACCGCACGGAAGGAGAAATGTTGGACGCACACACAGAAGATGGTCTGAACAATTTTAACAATTCTAGCTTTCATGAAACCGGAACAAGCCAACAGGCTTAATCCCTGGATGATGTTGATGACGATATTATACTCTCAACCAATGAATTATAAATATTTTTTTTTAGTTTTGTTCAGAATGTTCCCACTCCACAACACAAATTCTACATTCCAATTGTTTTCCTTTCTTGACTTACTCTTTTGTCTATCTCAGATTTGCTTGTTCCTTCTGACTCTAATATTGATCCGAAATATTTGAATTTGTTGTCTTCATTTCCTCATTTTCGATCGCCTTTTATATTGTAGATAATAAATATTGTTTTATTGAAATTAATATATATATATATATAGTCCACCGCTGTGGTCTCGAGGTAGCGTGCTGTCTTGTCAAGCAGTGGTTGGGACAGGCTCCTGGGTGAGTTTTTTTCGGGTTTTTTCCTCACCTGTAAGGCAAATATCAGGAGACGTAGGGTCCAACGGTCCCCGAAAATCATCCGGTCATCACCATCACCCTCATCATTATCATAAGTAATACCACGAGTGATTTCCAAATTATCGTGAGGAGTGAATTTATCTAGAGAATTTGGAAATAAAGAGTGGCATTTGTTAGGACTATTTAACGAATAAAATTAAGCTGTTTACTCACAAATCATTATTTAACTATAGTTATTTTAAAATATTCATATATTTAATGTAAACGGCGATGTTTGAAAACAAATCAGAAGCGATAGGTACGCTTCATCTGCTTCTTTTGTTTATCACTGCAACCAGATCATACTATTTATTGCCAAAGGAACGCAATATTGTAAGAATGCTCTCTAGTGGAGAAAAAATGAAACACATCAAACTGTATATTAATTAATTTCTGATGTCGTATGATGTAAATATGACAATTATATTTTTCTGGATTGTTACCTGGGAAAAAATACATTTAAGAAAGTGCAAACAGTGGTTTCTTTTTTTGGTGGTATAATCAATTGCTACAAATGTTTTTATATTAACCCCCGCATGCGGCATGTGTTGACATTCATGCACTATATATACAATCTGGTAGCCGTATTTCTCACAGGCTGAGTCACTGCAAAATAATGGTCAGACCTGTTCAGAATATTAAAAAGGAGGAGCCTTCTTTAATATGGTAATTATAACACTGATAAATATTTCGTGAAACACGACTCTGATTGGTTGTAAAACAGAAAATCATTGAAACGTGATTGGCGATTGAGTCCCATTTGGGGCATGAGTTAAATTAGTCATCATAATCTTCACGGGTGTGGAAAGCAACCGAAAGCTACATCTATTATTCCCTATGCATGAAAATGCTATGATTGCAGTGAAAAACCTGCCCTCGGACAGAATTACTGCCCTAAAATATGGAAGTGAAATTTGGATTTTAAATAAAAGAAACTCTCATAAACTTCAAGTAAGCCAAATGCGCTTCTTACGATCATTGTTAGGAGTTAATAGACTGGATCACCAAAGGAACACTACTATCAGAGGAAAAACTTGGAGTAACAAGTTTAAATGAAGATATACAAAGATACCAACAAGAATGGAAAAATCATCTGAGAAGAATGGCAAGAAATAGACTTCCAAAATTGGCATTCCAATATACCCCAACTGGACATAGGGACCAAGGAAGACCAAAACATCGGTGAAAAGATCAAGACCATCTTCGCTAGGTTTACCGTACAGGCCACATGGCCTAAAACGAATTTGTTCATGATGATGATGATGATATATATATATAATTTTTGGGAGATAATGTAAGATTCCTGTTTTGCTATTAACAAGATTTAGTTTGATTATAACAGCCACTTTTAACGCAAGTTTGTAGTAATTTGAAGGATGTTTTGAAGTGAAATGGTGAGATATATACAACATACAGTGTACATAGAATAATCTAAGATAACTGCAGACACACCGTAAGTCTGTTCGTGTACAAGACATACAAGAAACGTTTTGAAAACGAGCTTCTCATTCACATAGTACAGCTTTAAAAATTAATAGTATTGTCATACACAGGAAATGACACAGTGAAATGGGTGAAAACCATTAACAAACATGACAAGAATATAACAATTCCATATGGAGTTAACAACAAAATAAACAATATTATAGCGAATAAAATGGAATACATCGATATGTATCGAAAATAAAGGAATCTATAAACTTGAATGTAATTGTTGTAAGTAATAAAAATTGAATATCGGAGATATCAATTGAGTTCAGCAGGCTGAGGACAAGGACTATTGAAGGCCGTTAACAATAAATAATAATAATAATAATAATAATAATAATAATAATAATAATAATGAGATGCACAAAGAAATTAAATATAGGCTCAATTCTGGAAATGCGTGTTATTATGCATTGCAGAGACTCTTGATGTCCTAACTCCTTTCAAAAAACGTTAAACTGAAAATACATAAGAGTATTATTCTAACAGTTATATTATATGGGTGCGAAACATGGACTCTTACTTTAAGGGAGGAAAGAAGATTACAAATATTTAAGAATAAAGTAATTAAGAAAATGTTTGGACCAAAGAGAGATGACCAGACAGGTGATTGGAGAAGACTATATAACAATGAACTACATGGTCTTTATAGGAAGCCAGATATAATAAGAACAGTTAAGTCACGTAGACTGCGATGGGCAGGACATGTTACACGTATGGGGAATGACAGACTTGCACGGAAGCTTCTTGTAGGAAAGCCAGAGGGAAAACGCCCAGTTGGTAGACCAAGAATGAGGTGGGAGAATAACATTAACTATGATTTGAGGGAAGTGGATTATAGAGGGAATGATTGGAAAGCATTAGCTCAGGATAGGGATGTATGGAGAGCTTATGTCCTTGCGGGTTCGATAGTGTCAGTGAGTAAGTATAATAATAATAATAATAATAATAATATTTATTCTGGCAGATTTAAGGCCATAAGGCGTTCTCTTCCCGCTCAACTAACACTAATATACAAACACACAACAGTATGAATTATATATACAACTAGGTAATGCCCGTCATGCGTTGCTACGCCTAAATAAATAAAATATTATAGATTGATTAAGTTGTATGGTATACGCTGAGACGAACCGAGTATGGTGGTTCGGATTTCAGGAAAACCTTCATTTCTAATTTTCGGATTACTGTCATTTGTTGATAATACCAACTCGGTTTATTTTAATAGGAAACATCGAAAATTGTGACCGCTAGTGCGATTTTAAAATTTTAACTTCAGGTGAACTCGTACACCCTAATGGTTTTAGAGGGTTCAATTGTGAATCTAAAACATCCAGGGACTCACAGAAAAAATGTAATCAAAATCGGTCCAGTCGTTTAGTCAGTTGTTTATTTCGGATTTCAATTAAACCTCCACTTCTAATTGATTTCGCTCATTTTTGGATAATACCTACCTCGGTTTAATTTAATAGGATATATTGAGTTTCGTTGTGAAACATCGAAAACAGTGACCGCTAGAGAGGTTATTTAAATTTTCACTCCAGGTTAACTCCTACGTCTAATGGTTTTAGAGGGTCCAATTGTGAATCTAAATCATCCAGGGACCCATTCAAACGCACACAAAAAAAATTTAATCAAAATCGTTCCAGTCGTTTAGAAGGAGTTCATTGACATTCACACACGTAAAAGTAAAGTGATCCCACTACAGGCCTCAGGAGGCCCTTGGGGTAGTGGGAGGTTAAGGCTCCCACTATTTCTGGACAATCGGCACTTGATGTCAGCCGGGTTGTCAGCCCTGCGTGACGGCCGCCTTTACCCCAGAACAAGCGTCTGGTACTCATTTCCGTTAGAGGCTGAGTCGACCCCAGGGCCATAGTGCCGCCAGGACAGAAGAATTATATATATATATATATATATATATATATATATATATATACTAATTACAATAAATTAAAATTATATTAAAAATTTCAGTGTAAATTTCATCTACATACAATATTTTATACGATAAATATAGTAATAATAATAATAATAATCATCATCATCATCATCATCCGGTATCATGGCAGCTGCCGCCGTCTTCCGGAAACCAAACGCCATTCCTCTCTGTCCATCCATTGATCTTCCTCCACTCCTCTGATATTCATAGCTGCTTGTACCCCTTCCATCCAAGTTTTCTTCGGTCTTCCTCTCTTCCTCCTTTCCATTGGGATCCATTCCATAACAAGTTTTGGCAATCTTTGATCTGGCATTCTTTTGACATGACCACACCACTGCAATATTTTCTTTTCTATAATGTCTACGATGTCCGGCTCCTCTTGTACACCCATAATTTCCCTTATTTCTTTATTTCGTATTCTATCCATTCTAGATTTTCCAGCTGATCTTCTTAAAACATCCATTTCTGTACTTAAAATTATTTTCATTTCTCTGGTAGGAATTTGCCAGACTTATAATAATAATAATAATAATAATAATAATAATAATAAGAGTATAATATAATAAACGGAAAACATCAATTAACTTTGTAGAAGCCATATCGTTATAGTTAATAATTTGGTTTAACTTTTATTTCTGAATCTTATTTATGAACCAAGTTTGATAATCTGATGTAAAGAACATGGTGAACGTAATAAGCAATACAGTATACTACATAGAATACATGTAAAAGGTGATCTTTGACATTCAACTAACACAGACTGGATGTGTATAGAAGAAAGCGGTATAAGATTGAATCAATCTTCTTCTCTCCACTTCATGTTTCGCCCTCGGGCTATCTCCAGATCACAGAAAACTTGAATAATGTAAAAAAAAGGACACAACGATAACACCCTCAAGTGAACAGCAGGCATTTTTATAAAGTCTCCGAAACACGAGAAGAAATTCACGGTTTTATAAAATAGAGTGTGTCCAGAATTCATGTGCAGAAACTGTGAAGGTTTCCCGAAGAAGAAGAAGAAGAAGAAGAAGAAGAAGAAGAAGAAGAAGAAAGGATACCGTAGAGAATTTATGTTAGTATTTTAAAAAATAATCGGCCCCGGTGGACTAGTGGTTATGCTCCTTGCCTCTTGTCCCGAGGGTCGCGGGTTCAAACCCAGCCGGGGTCGATGGATTTTTTAGGATGGAAAAATCCAAGAAGCAAGTCCTCCGGGAGGGACTTTAAGCCGTGGGTCCCGAGTCTGAATATTTTCAAGCTCGTAAAGGTCCTTAAGCCTGAATGAACAGGTCTGTAAACAAAATTTACCGAATTTTCCCGTCCTAGTATTACCTTGGTTTTCTAGATGTCAGTATGAGGCGGAACGCTGACCACGGACCACTCAAATGACATCTATACGAAAACAAGTGTAACTAAAGTAGTATGGTTCAAATTCTTCCCTGTAGGGGGAGAGCGCCTAAATCTCTGTTAAGGGAACATGGGCTTACAAGAATACAAGAAGATTTTAAAAAATCCATGATACAACAGGCTTAAAACTTACTTGGCATACCAGCCAACTCCTGACATCACAAACACATGTATTTAAAAAATGCGCACTATTATCCAGTCAGTACAGATATGACATACGGTCCCCCTGTCCAAATTCCTCACATTTAACCAACTCACTGGTAATATCAAACCCGAAGGTTCCCATGTTGCGTGACTAACGTAAGTTTTTGGCCTAAACTATCAATTCTTTTTAATTTAAACTCGATAAAATACAGGGTGCGGCATAAGTCAGTTAACCACTGCACATGGTTGCAAGTAAAAAATCAGATTGGTTGAAACTTGAGTTTGAATACGTGACCTTCAGAATAAAATCTCAAACAGTACTTCTTAATCAATAATGGAGTTCACTTTGAACAATTTCGACAGTTGATTTTCTATGGCTGTTGTAAGCTATAGAATTGCACAAGATTATGAAGATTTAGAATATATAACTAGAAAATTAATAGAAGAATACAAAAAATGGGGATTAATTTTGAACATGAAGAAAACATGATATTTATCAATTGGTGAACCAGAACAAAATTTAATTTTGGAGACTGGAGAATCAATAAAACCTTGTAGTGAGATCACACATTTAGGAATTAAAATAAATAAAAATGGGAGTTATGAAGAGGAAATAATAAATAGAAATAATAATGGAAAATTTGCAATTCCTTGCCTCAATGGAATATTGTGGGATAAAAATATAAGTTATCAAAATAAAATGAATATATATCATACAATTGTTAAAAGCATCATTACTTATGGAGCAGAACTTTGGCCATTAACAACAAAAACAAATAAGTATCTTTTGACAACGAAAATGAATTTTATACGAAGGGCAACAAGAATTTCAAGAAGATAAAAAATTGGAACTCAGTTATAAGGGAGAAAATGAAGATTGAACACACTATTTTAGGTTATTCAGCAATTAAAATGGTACGGACATGTCCAGCGAATGGAAGAGGATCGGCTACTAAAATCTGTATTGGAATGGAATCCTGAGGGAAGACGAGGCAGAGGAAGACCTAAAACCTCCTGGAGTCAGGGAATATGTTTATACATGAAAGAGAAATATCTACAACCAGGAGATGGATGGACCGACAAAATTGGCTATTAGGAATCGGACGATGTCAAAGACATTAATCACCCGATGATCTATCTATGTAAGCTATAGAAAATAATATAGCCTATTTTCATTTTCGGTTAACTAACTTATGCTGCAACTGTATATAAATATTAAAGCAACTTGTAGGTATGATTTTTCTTCAAATCCCTTGATTACAGCTTCGGTTATTGGAACAATAGGCCCTACTTATAAAATACACAATGATTTGTTTTTAATATAGGTTGCTGGTGTTGAGATTTTTTTCGGAAAGTGTTTGCACGTCAATAAAAACATCTCTGCCAGGTGATTATGAGTACATTCTCAAGATATAATTATCTGAATATACATTTGTAGTTTTCGGTGAATGATGGTTACTATGTCCCATCGGGTACCTACATTGGCACATTCAAATACGGCTGAGATCGATGGAATTTAAAGAGAGGTAAACATTCTGAGCATATTATTTTATTTTGAGTCTGTTTATCTTACCACAATATTAATGTTGAGGTAAGATAAACAGACTCAAAATAAAATAATTAAAAGAACCTCAAAATATTCATCACCATCATCATCTTCAAGGTATGCGCCGGTTGGCCTGTTCCGCTCCCCGGTGTACTACATGCAGCAGGTGCAGGTCGTCTTTCCAACGACGTTTTGGTCTTCCTACATTTCTTCGGCCTAGAGGCCTATAATGAAACAGCTGCTTTGATAAACGATTATTTGGCATTCTTTGTATATGTTCAAACCAATTACGTTTATTTTTGTATATTCTCTCGTTTAAACTATATATTTGTAATTCATCTCTGATATCTTGACTTCTCTTTTGATCTCTTAGAGATACAACTGCAACTGATCTGAGAAATCTCATTTCTACTGTCTCAATTTTATTTTTATCAGAGTTCGTTAAAGGCCAAGTCTCAGACCCGTATGTTAACGTTGGAACGGTTACTGTTTTAAATTGAGTTTCCCTTGTGGCCTTATTTCTCAAATATCATCTTATTGAACCACATATCTGTTGAAATTTCCCTAATTTCTTCTCCAAGTCCAAATATTTAATTCCCAAAATAAAACATCCTGAGCATAGCTTCTATCGGAAAGGAAACCAAACTCTGGGTCCCCTGTCGCAGACTGCAGCATGCAAAATAACATCTAGCCTAAAATGAGATGACACCGAATAAATTGTCCCTCCTTTCGCATCCAGATTTGAATTCCGACACTAATGACATGAGCGTCGTTAAATCAAAGTTATAAATAGCACTGTTTATATAATCTTTAAACGGAGAAATATAAAAACATTAGAAGTTGTGTACATTCAATTCAGGTTTGTCTGTCTATACCAGTATATTCCTAAGTGGGGCAAGGATGCTCCCTTGCGGGGTTTATTTAAACAAGCTCATTTAGTTACGATTATTTCCCTACAGATAACAGTGAATGACAAGTAATTTTAACTCATCGTGTCAAATAGACACTCAAGACACTTATTAAGCTTCTAAGGCACTGTTATTTGATAAACTTGCGAAGCGATCGCATAAAGTTAAATTCACAATAAACCGTTATATACTTCTCGTTGATGTTTGTAGGGGACGTAGTACACCAAAATGGGATGCCTCGCATATACGCAAGGAACGTTTTGGTCTTATTTGTTTTTATTTATTTACTTATTTATTTATTTAGCCTGGTGGAGTTAAGGCCATGTGGTCTTCTCTTCCACTCACCAGGACAACCATCTATTACATCAGAATATAACAAACACAATTAATCCCTATTAGGTTCGTCTTCCGGGCATATAGGCACTGCACAATACGACAACGAAGCCTATGACTTCTGCTAGCGACAGCCTGGACAAAACAGCACGCAACACGGACCGCGCAGAAAACCGCCTCTCCACCAGGGGCGTGCCTATAAATAGGGAGGGAGTTTCCAACGACCAGCCAGTCTGCAGCCGACTGTTGAGGAGTTCACAAAGAGCACGCAGTATCTCCTGATGATGTCTACCGCAGCAGTAGACGAAACGTCGAGTAGAAGAACGACTGGACCACGGCCTATATGCCCGGAAGACGAACCTAATAGGGATCAAGACGCCGGCCGTGAAAGCCTACAGTTATACATAAACACAATTAACTCTAATATTAAATACTAAATGAAAATGTCATCAATAAGATAATATCTATTATATTACGATCTATAATACAACCAGTTAATGATAGTTAAAATTAAGACTAAAACTAATATTAAAATGTATTCAAGCAAGATAAATTAAATTGTTGGTAGACTGTCCCTGTCTAATGTATATAAAAAAAGATATATAGAAAACTAATTTTACTGTTAAACAATTTTAAACAAATGAAAATATTTTTTAATCTTAATATTATTTTCATAAATCATTTAATTTATTAATTGTTAAAATAATACTATCAGTGAGGTGTATAAGTTAGTTTGTTATTAAATAATTCTTTAGTTTGTTTTTGAACGGTGTTACAGTTTGACGGCTTGAAAAGCGAAGAAGACAAATGGTCTACCATATGGCTGTTGACCTCACATTCCCATGTATTAATCACAGAAGTGAATGATCATCTAGTCAGCATATGGGTGTCGTGGTCAGCATGTGGGATCCACAAGCCTTTGCAGCTGGTTTTCTCAACCAAGAACCGCAACTTATTGTAATTACCAAAATTCCTTACGATGTTGGATTGGCACCGGTCCCATACTGGCCGAAATCCTATCAGAAAATGTTTTCCCCCATGGGCACTCGAAACAGCTCAAGTCCCGTAAGCACTTCAGCAAGTAACGATGCCTTAAACCGCTGGTTACAGCGATAGAAAAAAGCTTTGAACTACAGTACTTCACCAAAACTTCACTTCAAAAATCTTCCCAGTTCTAGAGAATTCCAAAGATATGAAGCTATTGAGATTGTTCTCATGAAAATGTTTCTGAAAAAATTACAGATCTTCTCCGACCTTATCTAGTAGACACCGAGAAAGACGAAGACCGAAAGAAATAAAAAAAATGTGTGGATGTGTGCTGGTGTGTGTGAGAGCGACCGTTAACGGCTCTAGCGACCGCAATTTTTGTTTGATCTATACCAAACTTGGCATCCATCCATAGTAATTCTGCCCGAGGGCAGTCTTTCACTGCAATCATAGCAATTTCATGCTATGCTTTGCAGCTTTACTAGGGAATTATAGGTGTGGTAGCTTCCCGTTGCTTTCCACAAACTTGGCATATATTAATAAAAAAAAGTAAAGTACAGTTCGTTTTCTAGAAACATCGGATCATTA
Organism: Diploptera punctata; assembly: GCA_030220185.1. NCBI lineage: Eukaryota > Metazoa > Arthropoda > Insecta > Blattodea > Blaberidae > Diploptera > Diploptera punctata. The sequence goes on along the minus strand of JASPKZ010007340.1, from coordinate 1,801,725 downwards.
GGCAAAGGAGTTCACGTCACACGAACATTCTAAAATTGCTCTAACGGTCGGAAACTTCATTATTTCAGAACGTGACTCAGTATATGTTATTAAAATAAACCGAGAAAGGTATTCTCCAAAAAGCACCGAAGTGGGTATTAACCTGAAATTCTAAATTAAAAATTTACTCTAGCAACCGCCATGTTTTTTCTTCGTCGTAATATATATCATACAATTTGATTAACTCTTAAATTAACAATGTATCCTATAAGATACATTAGTTAAGTTTAATTTACTTAATTTTAATGAATAGAAAAATTAATAAGTACAGTCTGTTCGTAGAATCTATAGACAAGATGTTCGAAATAAGCCATATATGCAGGAGGCGGGCAAAAATGCACGCCCAATGAGGCCGCGGAAGGAAGTGCAGGAGGGAGAACAGATCGCATGACATTACTGATTTCGCTCGAGCTTCAAACGAGATAGATGTCTAATCGGAAAGGTCGAGAATTTCTCTACACATTCCACCGACAGAGTATAGATATTACTTAAACTGGTATCAAAATATACAGCAATGTGTAAATGAGTAATAATAACTTACGATTATGCATAATTTGTTTTCACTGCATTCGAAGGATTTTAAATAACGCGACATCAGAAATTGAATTTCTATAATTTAACAAAGGAAATAGATATTTCGTAAAATATGTAGTCAGCAGAAGGGCAATAAATTCGACTTATTTTGGGATTCGCTTAGTTTACACAGTTCTTGGACGACGGATTTTTTTAAGAACTACATCATTCTATGGCTATATCAATTAATGCATTCGTAATTCTTTCTAGTAGTTCTGGTAAATAACGGGGCATATCAGGGATGTAAACAGGTTTTTTTTATGTAGGTAATTCATAATAAATTACATTGTGTTAAATCAGGTGATCGCGGACGCCAATCTCTTTGAAATCACTATATCACGTATGAATTCATTGTCTGTAGATGCTGCAGTGCCGTGGTATTTTGAGCAAAATCGCCATTTTACAGTGAGGTCAGATCAGCGGTTGTTTCTGTATATCCTGATTAGGTGTGCTCTATAATTTTCAAATTTTCCTAGCTCTGAAATTACTAAAACTAACGTAAGTTATATTTTTAACATTTCCGCCTCTGTGGTGAAGCATAACTAGTTGGCATTTCAGTGGTACCGGATTCGATTCCCGGTAAATATATTTTTTTTCGGTGTAGGATTTGGAACGGAATCCATTGAACCTTGTGAGGACATCAGAGCAAAACCCGATATAGTCTCATTGGTTCATGCCTTCGTAATTGCTAAAACTACAAGAGATTTTGCGCTTGCAATAGGCTACATGAAATATAGTAAATATATTGATTCGAAAGAGAGTAATATGACCGAGCCCATTGAGGATAAACATCTATTTATAACAGTAAGTTGACCAAGTTCAGTTAGTTACTGCACGCCCCAGGGAATGTCAACAAAACTGGGCTCATTAGAAAATCTGTTTCCTCCATAAAAAACACTGAGCCTCATCTAAAAAAAACTGGACATATCTTATTCATATATTGAATTACTAGGAGGGATTATATTCCCTTAATTTCCTTAGTTTAACCATTGTGCCCAACTACATGTCCTTGCGGGAGGATTGTTTTTTAATCTGGACGAAATCTTTGGAGGAATTCAACTACATACTGAGCTGATGTACAGTCACAACTTCATAGTGGTAAACAATTTTCTTGTAATATTTTTTGGTTAGTTTATAAAGATTATACAGCTCTACAAAAAATTGTTGCCTTGGATATCTCAGCGAATTTCTATGTTTTCAAGTGCACAGTTTACGAATATATTCATGAAAGTGCTGAATGTGCTCTAGTTTTTTTTATGATTTTTGCGTATCTTAATCTTAAACAATAAACGGCTTGTTACTAATAAAATTTATGTTTCAAGTCATGATTTGATTTCTACGCATTTTTTCGCGCATTCAAACATCACGTGATCCTCACTCTCGCATCCCCCACTCCGCACATTGGCTGTGATCTCAGTTATTTGACAAAATTGAAGTACTCACGATGTGCATCTGGATATGATAAAAAATTCGTCAAAGCGTTGGACAAGGAAGGAGAATGTTTCAAATATATTTGTAGAAAACTTCCTAAACTCTGTATGGAAAAGTTAAAAGGCGGAATATTTGATGGTCCTCAAACTCGGCAATTGATGAAAGATGCAAATTTTATCAAAGTTATGACTGTTCCGGAAAGTGAAGTTTGGAAGGGTTTTGTATTGGTAGTAGAAAATTTCCTAGGTAATTGTAAAGCACCAAATTATAAAGAAATTGTGCAAAACATGTTGACAAGCTTCAAGATTCTGGGAGCAAATATGAGTATAAAGTTACACTTTCTCCACAGTTACCTGGATAGATTTCCTTATAATTTAGGAAATTATAGTGACGAACAGCGAGAGGAGCGCACTTTCACCAGGATCTAAAAGTAATGGAGGAAAGGTATCAGGGTAGATGGGACTGTCACATGATGGTAGATTACTGCTGGTCTTTAAAAAGAGATTGTCCCCTAAAGAATTATAGAAGAAAATCTTATAAAAGGCGTTTCACTGAAGTATAACATGGGTTTTCGACATTTTTATTTCTATTTATGTCGGTGTATACTAATTAAAAAAAAACAATTGACATTATAAATATATCTGTTATATTTTTTTTTTCATATTTCCAATTTTTGTAGTGTAAAATGAAAATAAAGATTAAAAAAAACAAAGCAAATTTTCCAATATCATTGATAGTTTCATGAATTGTGAACATAAATATATATGAAATTAATCAATTATATCAATTATATCAAGGGCAACAAAACCACTGTTAACCAGTGTTACAAGTTATATTTTTAGTTCTGTACTAGAATAAATGAAAATATAAATATTAAATGTATTCATCATAAGTAATGCCACGAGTGATTTCCAAATTATCGATAAATTCACGACTCACGAAGTGAGGAGTGAATTTATCTAGAGAATTTGGAAATCAAGAGTGGCATTTGTTAGGACTATTTAACGAATAAAATTAAGCTGTTTACTCACAAATCATTATTTAACTATAGTTATTTTAAAATATCTATATATTTAATGTAAACGGCGATGTTTGAAAACAAATGAGAAGCGATAGGTACGCTTCATCTGCTTCTTTTGTTTATCACTGCAACTAGATCATACTATTTATTGCCAAAGGAACGCAATATTGTAAGAATGCTCTCTAGTGGAGAAAAAATGAAACACATCAAACTGTATATTAATTAATTTCTGATGTCGTATGATGTAAATATGACAATTATATTTTTCTGGATTGTTACCTGGGAAAAAATACATTTAAGAAAGTGCAAACAGTGGTTTCTTTTTTTGGTGGTATAATCAATTGCTACAAATGTTTTTATATTAACTCCTGAAAGCGCTATGTGTTGACATCTATGCACTATATATACAATCTGGTAGCCGTATTTCCCACAGGCTCAGTCACTGCAAAATAATGGTCAGACCTGTTCAGAATATTAAAAAGGAGGAGTCTTCTTTAATATTGTAATTATAACACTGATAAATATTTCGTGAAACACGACTCTGATTGGTTGTAATACAGAAATCATTGAAACGTGATTGGCCATTGAGTCCCATTTGGGGCATGAGTTAAATAGTCAATAAAATCATAAGATACACCACAGGGTACTTACGACTTAGTTCACGGATCACCTCCAACCAGACGTCTGCGCGGTATTGCAAAATATTACAAACTACCTCCGTTCATAAATATGCATACTGGTTATTATCACGTAGTGTTTATTAAATATTCATTTACAATTGTTAAATTTTAATGTTATTAATACGTAAGCGTCCACCACTGTAGTCTCGAGATAGCGTGCTGCCTTGTCACGCAGTAGGCCCGGTCGCGACAGGCTCCTAGGTGAAGTTTATTTCGGGGTTTTTCCTCACCAGTAAGACAAACGTCAGGAAGCTTAGGACCCAACGGTCCCCGAAAATCATTCGGCCATCATTATCATCATTATCATTATGGAAGAGAAGGCCTTATGGCCTTAACTCTGCCAGCTAAAATAAAGCATTATTATTATTATTATTATTATTATTATTATTATTATTATTATTATTATTATTATTATTATTATTATCCTTCACCGGTGTGGAAAGAAACGGGAAGCTACTACACCTATAATTCCGTAGCAAAGCTGCAAAGCATAGCATGAAAATTCTATGATTGCAGTGAAATACCTGTCTTCGGGCAGAATTACTATGGAATGGAATACACAAGGATTTATCTAACAAGGAAACTGTCAACCATGGGGCATACCGAAATCTACATTAAAATTTATCCCAGAGAAGCGCTGTACCAAGTCTTTATAAAAACTGCCTGTTTAACTGAAGGCACAGAAATTTAAGCCAAAATCCAGAAATGTCAACCCACTATACGGAGAAAATGGATTCCCCGCATGAGTTTAGAGCGGTATGCAGTGAGGCGGGACGCGGCGCGGATGACAAGCAATGAGTGTTATCCAATCTATCATTTCGGGAGTTGTTTTACTTCCCCATATTTTAAATTAGAGATTGGCACTGGATTTTAGCGCCTTGCAGTTAAAAAGGACTTTTTTGGACATAGCGTTTGTGCATCACAACGTTCCTCTGGAACAAATTACAAGGTGGATTCCCATGCTGGATCCTGGCTTAGATTTATGTACCTGCAATTAAAAGCAGCAGTTTTTTTTTTTTTTACTCGGCCCTATACATCACAATGCTACTCTGGAAGAAATTTCATGGTAGGATTCGGCAAGAGACATTTTAAAATTCACTAAATGCTCAGTTTTAATAAACACAATATTTTTTCCATATTATAAATGCGATTTCCATTATATATTACGAATGAAAGGATACCCGCTGTGCCTTGTTGAAACAATAAAGAAATTATATGAAGACACAAATATAATTATAGATACCGGATTCAAAAGAACAGATACAATCAAAACAAATACTGTATTACGACAAGGATGTAGTTTACCACCCACTTTGTTTAATATATATATAGACGATATTTTTAATAAATGGAAAGTTTTAGTAAATCCAGGAATAAGAATGGATAATAAAGTGTGCATAAATAATCTTCTATTTGCTGACGATGTAATCATAATACAGAAAAATGAAGACGACTTACAGAAATCAATGCATGCATTAAATGAAATATGTAAATTATACGATCTAAAGATTTCTGTAAGGAAAACGAAGACCATGGCTTTTAGAGGAAGAGATCCAGTGAGAACCAAAATTATTTTAGAAAATCAAAATATAGAACAGGTGTCTAGTTTCAAATATTTGGGCTGTGATGTGGAAAGAGATATTGACTCCAAAATAAATAAATTTCAGACGGTGTGTGGAACAATACAGAGAACATTCAAAAATAAAATTAGAAAAGAAACCAAGATAAAAATGTATAATGTTATGGCGGTTCCCACAATATTGTATGGATGTGAAACTTGGGCTCCAGTGAAAAGACAGAAGGATAGAATACAGACGGCAGAGATGCGGTTCCTAAGACAAGTAAAAGGATGTACAAGACTTGATAGAATAAGAAATGAGGATATAAGAGAAGAATTGAAAGTACAGCCTTTATTGGATAAGGTCACGAATTACAGACAGAAATGGATTGATCATATGGATGGAATGAGTAAGGAGAGATATCCATTGTTAGCAAGAAATTGTCAAGCAAGAGGAAGATGTGATGTTGGAAGACCTAGAAGACGTTGGGCTGATGCATTATGAAGTCGGAACGGGCAATTGCCTAATCCCTGGAGTGATGATGATGATGATGATAAACGCGATTTTATCTCGAACAGAAATCTGTTTCTCTCGCTACATGCTGAAGACTTACGACTGACCATGTAGCTGTTATAAGATGCATAAAATGTTTACTAACTAACTCACTGGCACTATCGAACCCGTAGGTTCATGGCCTCGTGGATATAAGCTCTCCATACATCCCTATCCTGAGCTAATGTTTTCCAATTATTCCCTGTATAATCTACTTCCCTCAAATCATAGTTAATATTATTCTCCCACCTCATTCTTGATCTACTAACTGGGCGTATTCCCTCTGGTTTTCCTACAAGAAGCTTCCATGCAGGTCTTTCATTCCCCACTCGTGCCACATGTCCTGCCCATCGCAGCCTACGAGACTTAACTATTCTTATTACATCTGGCTTCCTATAAAGACCATGTTATATCGTCTTCTGTTTACACTTTAGAAAAATCAACAGAAGTGTTAACTCATCGATGTTATGTGTGAGTTTTAAAGGGCTCGACCAAATTAAAAACATAGATGTTAAATTTTGGGCAGACGAGGTTAGGAGAGAACTCCAAAAGATTGGGATGGGCTGGATATGGGAAAAAGGGACTGAAAATCGCAAGAACGTGTGGAGAAAAATAAGGAGGAGGTACTTAGATATAAACCAACAAGATACTTTCGCCGAATGTACAGGAAAACGCTCACTGTGTTTATAAAGAGACCTAAAACACGTCTGGGGAAAAGAATCGTATATACTCAACCTAGGATTTAAGGAGAGATCAGGGCTTGCTTGGTTTAGGCTAGGGGCATGGAAATTTCTAAAAATTAGCGACGATCACGATATGCGAATATGTCCAATGTGCGGGAACTTTGAAGATGAGATACATATATTAGGAAAATGTAATGATTTAGAATATTGGAGACGTCAGTTATTACCGGAAAGATTTCTAAATTCAAATCGGGAAAGATTGGCATGCTACGAGTTATTGGTAAATCCAGAAAATTGGATAAACCTCGGTAAATTTCTGGACAAAACGCGAAAAATAAGGACACACACTCATTCATGAATAAATATATGTTATCAAAATGCAATACCATTAATTATTAACAATTATATATAAATTAATTAGTGTCTAATGCTATTGTGTTATTATTTAATTGTAATATTAATGTGTTTTCTTTATGTAATTGTAATGTTAATGTTTTTCTAGTGTATAATGCTATTGTTGTTATTATTTAATTGTAATATTATTGTGTTTTCTTTATGTAATTGTAATGTTATTGCTGTTTTTTGTTGTTTATTTTTCTTTACACTAGTACCAATTATTACTTTAATGTAACGCCGTCAACAGCACGTACGGCTTACTGCCCGTGCGACCCATATTTGTAAATAATATTGTAAATACCTTACTTTTTGTCTAATAAAGTCCTACTACTACTAAAGGGTTCGAAAGGTACTTCCATACAAAAACAATCACTGCTAAAATAGACATAGGCATAATGTTGATGCTTAAAATATCGTACTGTAATTAATATATGTAGAACATAATATTTTATCTTTAGGAACTTTCATTTTTTTTTAATTCGTGAAATTCTGCCCAGGAGCAAGTAGTATTTCAATTTCTGTACTCTCAATGGTGGACGGCGGAGTTTTAACTGAGCAACGTTACGTAACCATGGTTGGTTGAAGGAGAAGCTTCGCCATCCATGAACGATGTCGTACCACAGGGATGATAAGTATACGCAGTATATATAGATATTCCAAGAAATATAGCCCATATATACAGAGTCGGATTCCCTCCAATTGTATTGATACTACGACTATCATAACAGATGTTGGACATGCAAACTCAATTTCCATAAACGTCGAGATATCGAAGCTAAGATTAGATTGTGATATTCTGACATAGTACCTACATGTTTATTGACCGAACGAATTCTAGTTTTATTTGTTTCGTTTTTAATGTTGATAATTTCAATTTTTTTCCAAAGAAGCACAAAAGAAAAATATATTAAATGAAAATGCACCTACAAGATTCAGTGGAAAGAACATGTAGAAAGAATGGAAAAAAGTAGATTACCAAATAAAATCTTACATTATTTTCCGAGAGGAAAAAAGAGATGTCGGACGTCCTCCGAAGAGATGGTCTTAGATCAATCAGTGAAGACGGAATAGGCAACTAATGCCTAAACCAGGAAGTGAAGAGAAGGAGATAATACACCTAGCAACCAAAGCTCTCTGTATAAAATATATAAATCATTTCAGTTTCAAGAAAATTCCTGAAGAAGAAGCATGTCTTTGAATAAGTTTTGAATTTTATTAATATAACGAAGATTATAACAGAAAATATGGGGATAGTCCACTTTAACTTATCTGATATAGTGGGTTATCGATGGTTGCAATTATTAAGGGGTGTTCTATAGAACAACAGTGCGCATGCGCCAGAGTTTATAGAGTCAGCGAGAACAGACCATCGAACCACATATCGATTATTATCGTTGTATCGATTACTACATTTTTTTATGTATTTAGACACATTTAAAATGCAACGAACCTAAAAGCTAACTAACTAACTCACACTTAACCTAATTCAAGTACTCTAACCTAGGGTGGATCCCATGAAACGTCCTTTCCTTCACTCCTTAATAATCGCAACCATCGATAACCCACTACTCTCCGGAGAAAATGGCATGTCACCATCACAATACGTGTAGTTGAATAAATACTTAAAAATTCTATAATTAAATTAAGAAGCCTGTATTAAATAAGGTCAAACATTATTGTAATTGAAATAATTTTAACCTCAACGGTGTTCAAACATGATTATTAGAAGTACAGATACTACAAAAAAAATGGACAAATATAAGGTTAGTGTATTTTGGTTAGAGTTTTAATTTTTAAACTGTTTGGATTATTCTCTTAGTTTTTAGGATATTTCTATCTCAATTTCGCATTCTATTTTTAGCTATTTCACGTAGATTATTTGGAATTGTTGACAGTCAATAAAAATAATTCTAATTGAATGTAAAAACATGTTCACATTAAGATCTTCTGTATGCAACACTTGGAGAGTTTATTTACATTAGAAAGAAATGTTAGCAATTATAATACAAATGATAGTTAATGAATCTTTTAATAACACTTAAAAGTATAGGCTACACAAAATGGACAAATGTAAGGTTAGTGTATTTTGGCTAGATTTTTAATTTATAAACAGTTTGGATTATTCTCTTAGTTTTTATGATATTTCTATCTCAACTTCGCATTCTATTTTTAGCTATTTGTCGTAGATTATTTGAAAAAAAACTATATATATCCTCATGGCATTATTCACATAGTGATACAATCATTTGTGCGTTTTTCTTATTTTTATACGAATAACAGTAGACTGTCATTTGCACTTTAATCGTCAAAATTAAAGTTAATTACTTTGATGGATATATATATATACACCGCTGTAGTCTCGAGGTAGCGTGCTGCCTTGTCACGCAGCTGGCCCGGGTTCGATTCCCGGTCGGGACAGGCTCCTTGGTGAGGTTTTTTTTTCGGGGTTTTCCTCACCTGTAAGACAAATGTCAGGAAGCTTAGGGCCCAACGGTCTCCGAAAATCTTCCGGCCATCATTATCATCATCATCATCATCCTTCACCGGTGTGGAAAGCAGCGGGAATCTACCACAAATATAATTCCCTAGTAGAGCTGCAAAGCATAGCACGAAAATGCTATGATTGCAGTGAAGGACCTGCCCTCAGGCAGAATTACTATAGATGTATATATATATATATATATATGGTATGATAAGAAAAATAAATGCCTGGACGGGATTCGAACCCGGATCTCTGAGTCTGTACCTCAGCGTGATATCCATTACACTACCAGGCGAATCCAATTCAAACACTTATTTTTCTTATATATGTATTATACTCTTCATTATTACTAGATGTCGCGAGAACACTGTCTTCACTGCCATCTAGTAGCTGACTATATCAAGTAAGCAAATTAAAGAGAATATTTATTTTACTTTATAGCAGTGACGCTTTATCGATGTTATAATTATAATATATAATATATATATATATATATATAATTAATATATATATACATTTTTTTGATGCTTCATACCCGGATAGTGTAAACTGTGGTTCCTGAGTCTGAAGATTTTCAGGCTCGTAAAATAACCACAAGCCTGAATATAAAAGACCTCTGTACAAAATTTAACCGACCTTCAACTAACCAAGTAATACCTTATTCCCCTATTACACGTCTCATTGAAGCGATGTGCTAACCTCATTTCACTCGCAGACATCTGTAGATAAATAAGCATAATAAAATTAGCTTGGTTGAGAAATTTCCCACGCAGGACGTATGAGGTATACATAGCCCTACATGTTCTGAATCATCATAAGTAATGCCACTCTTGATTTCCAAATTCTCTATATAAATTCACTCCTCACTTCGTGAGTCGTTAATTTATCGATAATTTGGAAACCACACGTGGCATTTGTTGGGACTATTTAACGAATAAAATTAAGCTCATTACTAAAAAATAATTATTTGAATATAGTTACCGATGTTTTAAAATATTTATACAGTTAATGTAAACGGCGAAGTTTGAAAACAAATTAGAAATGTGAGGTTATGTAATTCACTGCAACTCGATCATATTATTAATTGCCAAATATGACCGCAATATTGTAAGAATGCACTCTAGTGGAGAAATAATGAAACACATCAAACTATTATAATCAACATTATAGATTAATCATTTATATTTTGAATAAACAACTCAGTAAAATCACTGAATCTATTCATTATTTGCTATATTCAATGTATTTGTTGGAGAAAAATAATGGTCTAACCTGTTCAGAATATTAAAAAAGGAGGAGTTTTCTTTATCACAAAAGCAGGAGCTGATAAAGAGAAATCGATAAAGAGCGAGGTGAAACACGACTGTCATTGGTGTAAAACAGAATTCATTGAAACGTGATTGATCATTGACTACCATTTGCGACATGAGTTAAATAGTCCATGTAATTATTTACTGTTATAATTATATGTATTTTTTAAATATCTGTTCTTCCAATTAGTGTAAACTGTTATTTTCAATAGAATTTTAATTTATTTAATCCATGGTGATAAAAATAATCATTTATCCTGAAGATTAGAGTTTCATATTTATGAGCTATAATACAACTGTCTGGATAAACTTTTAATATCCATTGTTGCGATCTAACTTTAACTTTATTTCTGTTGTCACAAAATATTTTCAGGATAAATTCCGATTTCAACCTTTGACATTTGACGAGCCAGATTTGCGACCTCAATGTCATAACAGAAAAAAAAACTATAAATAACCCTATAGAACCGCAATGTTTGTTTGTTTACTGGCCGATCCGATTTTGCCAATAACATGTCCTAGCGCTACAACCGTTCTCTATCATTGTATAAACACTGACAAAACAGTTTCAATTTCCTGGATGTCTCGATTGTCTTCGAGCTCCCATTGGGATAGAATCAATCAATCGGTCAACCTACCGGAAGTGAATTGGTTATCTCGTCACGGTTACCAGCACCTCTATATGTACTATAGGTCAGTCATTACTCATTAGCAACAGCCTGAAATTTTGAACAGATAGTCCAATTGTTCAATACACTTTCGTTTAGCCTATAGGTTTATCATAAGTAATGCCACGAGTGATTTCCAAATTATCGATAAATTCACGACTCACGAAGTGAGGAGTGAATTTATCTAGAGAATTTGGAAATCAAGAGTGGCATTTGTTAGGACTATTTAACGAATAAAATTAAGCTGTTTACTTACAAATCATTATTTAACTATAGTTATTTTAAAATATTTATATATTTAATGTAAACGGCGATGTTTGAAAACAAATGAGAAACGATAGGTGCGCTTCATCTGCTTCCTTTGTTTATCACTGCAACCTGATCATATTATTTATTGCCAAAGGAACGCAATATTGTAAGAATGCTCTCTAGTGGAGAAAAAATGAAACATCAAACTGTATATTAATACATTTCTGATCGTTTCTGATGTCGTATGATGTAAATATGACAATTATATTTTTCTGGATTATTACCTGGGGAAAAAAATACATTTAAGAAAGTGCAAACAGTGGTTTCTTTTTTTGGTGGCATAATCAATTGCTACAAATGTTTTTATATGTGTGTTAACATTCATGCACTATATATACAATATGGTAGCCGCATTTCTCACAGGCTGAGTCACTGCAAAATAATGGCCAGACCTGTTCAGAATATTAAAAAGGAGGAGCTTTCTTTAATATGGTAATTATAACACTGATAAATATTTCGTGAAACAAGACTCTGATTGGTTGTAAAACAGAAATCATTGAAACGTGATTGGTCATTGACTCCCATTTGGGGCATGAGTTAAATAGTCATGTATATAAAATACAGTAAAACTTGTTCAATGCGGAATCGCATGGGACCATTTTTTTCCACATTAGACAAAATTCCGCATTATAAAAAACAATCTTAGATTACAGAATACCGCATGTCTTTTTATATACCTTGGATTAATTGTAGTTCCGTTGCCGTTGAAAAGTGGAGTATAGTATATACGAGAAATTTCGACGGTAACGCGCAAAAAAAAAAAAGGTCGTTTCGTCAAGGTTAAAAATATCTCTTAGACGCGTATCCTGGTATTAAAGCATGCAGTTTCGATTTCTACTCACTAACTATACTTTCGTCCACATCCTTTGATTCCCCGCAAATTTCATTCCACACTACATTGTGTCGTCTTTTAAAACTATACAGCCAGTCTGAAGATGCCTTGAAATAGTTATTCTCTAGGGATATAGCAACAACTAGAGCTTAACTTTGTAGCATCGGTCCGGAAATTTGGAGACTTTTTGGTCGTGCACTTGTAAAACACTCCCACACTACTTCGTTGATTTCTTCATTTTATTTATTTATTTATTTATTTATTTATTTATTTATTTATTTATTTATTTATTTATTTATTTATTTATTTATTTATTGCTTTCCTCTTCGTTTGATCATTTCCTTGCATTCATTCATTTTTTTTCCCCTTTGTGTTTTAAAATCTCATAAACTTGGGGTTCTCCTCATTTCAATTTTGTCAATATTTGGCGTACTGAGAGTTTGTTTTTCTTTATCTTCAATAATTTTCACTTTTTCGTTTAAGATACATACGATTTAGCCATCTTTATTCCGGAAATTCAGAACGCTACATACACAATCGGTTTCAGATCTTAAACTAATTTAACACTTTACAGTGCACTGGTTGTTTGTAAGACAGATGTCACAGGTCAAATATTTGTTAAACGAACCTCACAGACCAAATATTTGTTAAACAAACCTGTATTTCGCATAACGGGTGTGCAGTGAGACCGAAAGAAAATTTCAGATACAGGTAGAAAATCTACTTCACCCGATGGCAGGAATCACCCCTTATTGTTATTTATTCTAACGGGAATTCAGTGAAGTGGAAACTAATTTATTTCTCTCTCAGTCTTTACGCCTTATAAATATTTTTTTCATGAATTGTGTAGAAATATCCATCCGTTTCCGCGTTGGGCAGATTCCGTTTTGTACAAAATAAAAAGCGGGGATAGTAGGAACATCACTAAGTATACTAATCCGGGCAGAATTAAATCAACCGGGATCTCTTATTGGAGATGATCAAATTTATAATGTACGGAAAATGACTATTATTTCACCGGGATCAATAAATTTGTTCACATTGGACAGATTTCCGCATTATTCACGTTCCGGATTAAACAGGTTTCACTATAGTATTGCTCTTATGGGAACGTTGTTGCCACTTGAGTGACAGAGATGGAGACGTATTTCCCTCTTCTCCTCCTATCATAAATACAACATCAACATAATTTTATGGCACAATTATCTTCACTACTGCAACTAAATCTAATTCGTGATCATTCTAATGTGATACTAAAAACAATTATTATTTGAAAAGTTATAGATTGTGACACAGAAAAGCTAGTTGCTTCACAGGTGATATAATTATTAGTTGCGTCTCTTTTTTATAACGATTGTACTTGTCAAAACAAATTTAGTTGACAGGGGTTGGTTCAGTGGCATCTCGTCTAGCCGCTGTTCCAATAATTTAGTACACCCCTAACTTTATTAAACAATTGTTGATAATTATACCTTCCATAATGGTATATTTCCATAAATCAGGCGGCACCCACTCTTTATATTATTATTATTATAATCATAATAATTATTATTATTATCATTATTATATTATTATTATTATTATCATTATTATATTATTATTATCGTAAATATTATCATTGTTATTATCGTATAAAATGTTGTTTGTACATGAAATTTACATTGCTACATTTAATGTATCTTTAACTGTTTATAATAAGTATAGTGTATATCTAAATTTGTAAAATATTTATTTGTATTTGTGCTGGTTGAGTAGAAGAGAAGACCTTATGGTCTTAACTCTGCCAGAATAAATAAAACATTATTATTGTTATTATTATTATTATTATTATTATTATTATTATTATATATTATTATTATTATTATTATTATTATTATTATTATTATTATTATTATTATTATGTGTCGAGACCTTCATCATTGTCATCATTGGCGCAACAACTCATTCATGAGTCCTGGCCTCCTCAAGGAGCCTCCTCCAATTAGCTCAGTCCTGTGCCTCTCTCCACCAATTTCTCAATCCCAACTCTCTAGCATCTCCAGCCATCTCATCTCTCCATCGTAATCTCGGTCTTCCTCTTTTTCTTCCACCCTCTGGTTGAGTGGACCTTAGCCTTTTACATATGTCTGACTCTTCCTTTCTTCTTACATGACCTGTCCATCATAGTCTGGTTAATTGAATGAATATACTAATCCCCACATCTTTGAATAATGCATACAACTCCGTTTTCCTCAATATTTTTCTTTCAAAACATTGTACAGTGTATTCATTGTTTTTCCCAATTATCCATGTTTCACACCCATACATCAAAACGGGTCTTTATAGTAATATATTTACAGATCTTGGCAAGACTTGGCTTTTCATATGTTTTGTGTTTCTTCTTTTCTTGACGGGCTAGGTAAATTATCTGTTCCGCCTCACAGTTGTTCTGTCCATCTTTTCACTGGCCTTCTTACATTCCTTGAACCTCTTGGCTTGTAGTTAAATGTTGATTTTGGTAATCTTGTTACATTAAATCTTTCTACATGTCTAAACCATTTATCTCTATATTATTTGATTTGATCATTCAATGGATATATGTTTAACTCTGTTTTTAAATCTTCATTCTTTAACCGGTCCAATCTTATGCAGCCTTTTGCTCTTCTAAGGAAGTTCATTTCTACGCTTTGTATTCTACTTTGTAATTTGTTTTGGTCATTACCCAAGTTTCACTTCCATAAAGAAATGGAGGAACTGCCAATGTTTTATAAAACTTCAATCTAGTATCTCTGCTTGTTTTGTTATTTAATGTTTTATGTATAGTTCCGCATATCATTTGAAATTTCGACAGTTTCATATTTATGAATCTTTCAGTTTTTGTGTTTTTAGTAAAATTACAACCCAAATAATTAAAATTTGTTACTTGTTCTAGAGGTTTGTTTTCTATAATGATTTTTGATCTTATATATTCATTATCCCACAATGCCATAATTTTTGTTTTTTTCTTTTGATATTTTAAAATTATATTCTTGGCATAATTGATTTAATTGATTACAGAGTACTGCAAATTATTTTCATTTTCTTGAACAACAACTACATCATATTTTTTTTTAAAGCCGATAATAACATTTATTGGCTATATTCTTAACCAACGGAAATAAACGTGTGAAGGTAGCACCCGTTCTCTAGGGGACAAATTTAGAAACCTATATCCAAAGTAACAAGGAGAAAGTCCTATAAGAGCGGATTTAGGGAGTCCTTCAATCCTGCTTAGTACAACAGGAGGCTATGTGATGACTAGCCTTATGATGACAATGTCATCGCTCATCTTACTCTGCAGAACGATAGTAAAGTACTCAGAGGATATTGGACTGTCAATCGCTATCATTATTTAAATCCAAATTAACTGATATCGTTTGTTCGACACAATAAAAACATTAACTGCATAACAACTATATAGAGCATTCTATAAATAATCATATAGGAAGATACTTTATTTTATATCATTTTAATTTTATTATATTCTATGTTTTTGTTAGTATTAGCTAGTATTAGATCACATCATCATTGTATTTTGTTTATTCTGTACTTTAATATCTAAAATTCTAATATGTATGTATTTTTTTTATAATTCTACTATTCGCTGGTTGAGTAGAAGAGAACGCCTTATAGCCTTAACTCTGCCAGCTAAAATAAAAAAATATTATTATTATTATTATTATTATTATTATTATTATATTGCTGAAAGTCTCGCAGTGGGATAAAATAACAGTATTTCATTTATATGGAATCTACAAGTCTAATTGCGCGCTGATAAATTAATTTCGAATTGAAAGTCGAGGCAATAATGACGCACGTGTTTCCGGAACACATTGTGCCGTGAGTTGTTTAGCGAAAATGTTTTCCAGCCGATCTATTTATATCTCAATTCGCCGGCGCACAGAATCACTACCCCTTCAACCTGTGAAGAAAATGTGTTTCTCATTCAATTATTGGAAAATCATAATTCACAAGCAATAGTAGACAGGGAAAAAATTATAAAAACATAATATATCTGCAAACATATCTAAAATACAGCGATGCTAAAAATAGACTGCAATGAAGCGAAAACGTCCATAGGGAGATACTGCGCTTCCGCGGAGAACTATGACGTCAGAGGGAGGGATTATGACGTTGTGATGACGTCACTAGCCACGGAATGCAGTAGGAACCCCCCCGGATCAATACGTTGGTAGAGGAGGAAGGGGTTAAGAGAGACAGGACACATGAGGGTTGTCCTCAAATTATTTCGTGTTTCTTACAAATATTTTGATACCGTACCACTAGATTTTAAACACACACACACACACACACACACATATATATATATATATATATATATATATATTAAAGTCCTAAATACAATTACATTGCATATATTCGTCCGCCGGCAATCAAAATTTGGTAAATCCAAAAAAAAAAAAATGTGGAGAAATAAGAAACCTTAAAACTGGTTGATTTTTAAGATTTAAGTAAAAATCAATTACTTTTTAAAATAGTTTCTGGAATGTGTTACGCCGGAGATGCGAGTTCTTGGGTCTGAGACACAGCAAACGAAATCTGGCTATTACTCCCCTCCAGAGATGCCAGTTTTTGAGCCTTAGGTTAATAGCTGAGGAAACGCATTGTTAAAAGATGGCAGTAAAATAATTTTGGAGTTACAAGACTTTAACAGTATGCAAATGATGCCTTTGCTATCGATTAATGCAAAAATCCAGATTTTGCTCTTGAATGGAGTTACGAGGTTTCGACCACCGGCTGATTATATATATTGAAATATCGAATTTGGATACCGGAATATACATTTTAAATTACCGAGAGAATTGGTTAAGATGGTCCCATGTTTATTTATGAATTCGAGAGATACTAGTTTAAGGGGATTCGGTTGTAATTAGAGGTGAAAATTAACTAGAAAATAAACATATGTTACTTCTGATTCTGTTACCTGACAGTATTTTTAAAATAATGTAGCTATCGATTAAGATTATATTTGTCTTTAAAATGCACATGCACTTTTTATATGTATTAAACTCTTTAATTAATTAAGGAACTAACTCACAAGCACTATCGAACCCGCAGGTTTACAGTCGCGCGGTCATAAGCTCTCATAAATCTCTCTTCTGAGCTAATGTTTTCCAATTATTCCCTGTATAATTCACCTCCCTCAAACCATTGTTACTTTTATTCTGTCATCCCATTCTTGACCTACCTACTGACTGCTTTCCCTTTGACCTTCTTACCAAAAAATGTCATTTCCCTCTTTCATTCCCCATTCGTACCACATGTATTCCCCATCTTAATTGCTCTTATTACATCCGGTTTCTCATACATATAATTTAGTTCACTGTTGTATAGTTTTCACCATTCACCTGTCTGTTCGTCTCCCTTTTTCGTCGAAACAATTTCGTAAACACTTTATACACAAATACAAGTAACATTTCTCCTTTCGTAAAATAAGAGACCATATTTCGTTTCCATACAGCATAACAGGGAGCATCTTCATAATATATTTTAGTTATATATATATTACAGAAAGTAAAGTATTCAAAATAAATTAAATTTTAAATAGGCCTAACTGAAAAATGGCCATGACATGCCTATATTCATGTACAGTTTTCTCATATTTTATAATAAGTATTAAATTGAAATGTTAGCTACTAGTATTATTATATACAGGTGTATAAAACATATTGCCTATAAGCTTTATTCCTTTATATGTAACATTTAGAACCCAGAATATGACTAAATTCTAAATTCGAAAACAATAGATTATATTACATTCAACTATTCACTAAAATTACTTGAATTGGTCCTTAAATTTGATGATAATCTCTCAAATATTTATACTGTAAAGTCTTAGGCCCCTATATGATTTTGTTTTTCTTATGCCTAAATGAAACATTAGGCTCAATTTTGGAAATGCGTGCTATTATGCATTACAGAGACTCTTGACGTCCCAACTCCTTTCAAAAAACGTTAAACTGAAAACATATAAAACTATTATTGTACCAGTTATATTATGCGGATGCGAAACATGGACTCTTACTTTAAGGGAGGAAAGGAGATTACGGGTATTTGAGAATAAAGTTCTTAGGAAAATGTTTGGACCAAAGTGAGAGATGAACAGACAGGTGAATGGAAAAAACTACATAACAGTGAACTACATTGTCTTTATAGGAAGCCATATATAATAAGAACAGATAAATCTCGTAGACTGCGAGGGGCAGGACATGTGGCACGAATGGGGAATGAAAGACGTGCATGGAAGCTTCTTGTAGGAAAACCAGAGGGAAAACGCCCAGTGGTAGACCAAGAATGAGGTGGGAGAATAATATTAACTATGATTTGAGGGAAGTAGATTATACAGGGAATGATTGGAAAACTTTAGCTCAGGATAGGGATATATGGAGAGCATGTCCGTGCGGCCATGAACCTACGGGTTCGATAGTGTCACTGAGTTAATATTTTGTGCCTTTTTTCATATACTACTAGAGGATGGTCTTCTATACATTCAAAACCTAGAGTGGAATCTAGACTAATGTCACAATCATTTTCTCTGTTATTTGTTAGAAAATCAACTCTAGGGAGCTATTATCATCTGCAAGACAATGCACTACTTGACACAGTAAAAGTTTGTAACAAGTTCTCATATTGTATGGTATTCTTTTAAAGTGAAATTCGCCCTTAATTTACACAACAATTGAAATGATGTCCAGTAATTAGAATAATAGGCATTTTTATTACGATCTACTTTTAACTCCTCTCCACAACCAACTTACATTAAATCCTCGTAAAAACAACAACTGTTTTTACTACTGTTTTTCCTCAGTCGCCAAAGCAAATACTTTCACTTATAGTTTCATTAATTTAAGTTTTCTGAAATGCGTACAATTTAAAAAATTAAATCATGAATATAATTTTATAATAATGTTGTATAGATCTAATATAGTGATAAATTATTTTATACTTGATTTATTTACTTAATGTTATGAATGGCTCTATTCCAACTAATGATCTTTCACCCGTTCCTCCATCCGCATCAAGAACACATTTACATTCGATGTTTGCAATCAAGTAAACAGTATTAGGTCGTACTGTCTAACGAGTAGGGTAATATTTCGCTATGACAAAAATACACTATTTTCTTCGCTTTCATACTTATTACAATTAGAGAAAGAAAGAAATGACGTAAACCAATATAACAATTGCCATTCTTTTCTTCGGAGACTTTTAATCATCATCAACTTCAACGCTTAGGCCCTCTGGCCTGTACCGACTTCAAGAGATTTGGTCTGTCCATCTAGCAAATGGTCTTCCTTGATTTCTGTATCCTGTAGGTCTGTAGTTTAAAGTAATTTAAGAGGTCTATCATCTGGCATTCTAAGTAGACGCTCGTTCCAATTTTGTCTTTTTTTGTCATTCTTATCCGTCAATTTAAGAATATTTTAATTGATCTCTTATCTCTGTACTTATTTTCCGGTTCATAAGAGTGTGACCCACCGTTGGCCTTAAAAATCACATCCCCGTTGTCTCTGTGTTTCTCCTATCTATTTTACCGTCATGTATAATAGCAGAAACGGCGATAACTTTTAAAATTTCAGTTGAGTATCTTGAGTTGTTTTATTCTTTAGCGTTCTTCTTAAGTTATTGTTCCATACATTCTTTTAAATTTCTGTATTTTTATATTTATATCTTCTTTTTTTGGTAGTATGATACATTAAAACCCAGAAAATTGTAGGATTTAACTTGTTCGATGATATTATCATTTATTACAATTTTACATTTTAGAAGATCTTTTCCTCGAAATGCCAATGATTTTGTTTTTTGTACATAAAATGTTTAAATTATATTCCTTGCCTACTTTTTCTAATTGGTTTGCAGCTCTCTGGAGATAATCTTCTGATGAACTAAAAATAGCCTGGTCATCTGCGAATAAAATCGTATTTAAAACTTTGTCATTTATTTTAAAATTTCAATTAAGACATCTTGCCATCTTTTAATAGCATGGTCAACATATATAACTTGTAATGAAGGGGTAAACACAAATTACACTGAGCAACAAAAAAGAAACTTTTTTTTTTGTCTCTGAAAGAAAAATATGTGATTCTGATAGTATTTTTTTCTCCTGAATTCAAATATGATATCGGTTTTTCTCCATCACGCAAGGTTTCCGAGGACAGGAATTTATAATTTCAAACACTTTTAATATTTTCTACACTCGTAACTACACAATATTCGAACATTCGGACTCACTTAGAAAGTAAAAAATGACGCATTTTCTGCTATATTTCGCCTGTATTTCCTCTTGATGGTCCAACAATAATCGGCCAGCATATTAGGATTCAATTTACCTTGATATCTCTTTTCCATAGCTGAAATCTCCTGAGTTAGCCCATTTGGTTTTATTTTACAATGAACAAATGGACGAAAAAACGTTTATTAAAAAAATAATTATTTAAATCCATTAATTGAAATTGAAATAAAAAAAAACTGTGGGTGATGGAGAAATTCCGAACACATATTTGAAAACACAATAAAAAACTGCATTAAGTACAACTATTGGTACTCATGAGACAAAAAGCATGTTGACCAGTGTTATTGGAGCCATATCAGGATTTTAAGATAGGTGTATTGTTGAATATATCACCATAAAACTGTACAGTTGCATAAGAAAAACTCAAAAAGGTTTTTTGATATAATAAAATGTAGGCCTACTTGGTATAGGTAAGCTCCATGACTCTATAGGTAACAACTATGCAATCTACTATTTATTCACTTATTTAAATCGCAAGACATTTGGTTCAAACGTCCGTCTCCGCGCATAATCGGTACAGTCCGTAACTTCCACTCCGGTGATCAGTTTGGATTTCTGGCGGGGTAAAGGATTTTTAATCTTCACTTTTCCTGGGTGTGTGTCATATACTTGTGTCAAAAAGTAAAAAAAAGGAAAAAAGAGATAGGTAATGAAAAAATAAAAAAGGGGGAAAAACTATGAGACAAATAGTTTTCTTCTTCATCTTCTTCACTTCACGGGCTAGGCGAAATGCCTGTTCCGCCTCTTGTTCTGTCCATCTTTTCACTGGCCTTCCTACATTCCTTGAACCTCTTGGCTTGTAGTTAAGTGCTGATTTTGGTAATCTTGTTACGTTCATTCTTTCTACATGTGTAAACCATTTTTCTCTATATTCTTTGATTTTATCATTCAATGGATGTATATTTAACTCTGTTCTTATATCTTCATTCTTTATCCGATCCATTCTTGTGCAGCCTTTTGTTCTTCTAAGGAAGTTCATTTCTACGCTTTGTATTCTACTTTAATTTTTTGGTCATTACCCAAGTTTCACTCCCATAAAGTGATGCAGGAACTGCCAATGTTTTATAAAAAAGTTAGGTAGAAAATTAATACTAACAAAGTAAAGAAAATAAATAATACGTTATTTTTAAAAAAATGGATGAGTTTTCTTGTTTCCCAATATAGTTTAAACTTTGTGTTT
Organism: Diploptera punctata; assembly: GCA_030220185.1. NCBI lineage: Eukaryota > Metazoa > Arthropoda > Insecta > Blattodea > Blaberidae > Diploptera > Diploptera punctata. The sequence continues at coordinate 1,779,678 of JASPKZ010007340.1, read as the reverse complement.
ATTGCGGTATTGATAAGAACACTTTAATTAATCGCATAATCCCAGTCCTTAACTAACATTTCTCCACACAAACACACTCGGGGATGATAACTAGCTTGCTCCTAAGAAGCCGTGACCCGCGATTGTTCAGACAGCTCAGCAGTGCTATGCTTCAATTAATCTAGTAATTGGATTTTTTTTTGTTGATAGAAGACTGCATCAGTTCTTATTTAAACTTCATTGCCAGCATTTCATTTTTTAATGTTTCATTGATTTGCAGTTAAACAGAGTGGAATGGCCCTCATTTTGGCTAAGAAGTCTCATTGTCATTTATTCTGCTGTGTGACGGAATCTACTGAAACCTCGTCTCCTTGCCTGCCCTGTCAAGATATTTTATAGAGAACTGAATATCAGGAACTCTTAATCTAGAGTCTGTAATCTAGTTCATCAGACACAGTGGATAACACGTTGATTTCTTATCATAGATCAATCTCTTATCTTAAACTGTTTATATCGTTATTGAATCAACATTGCAACTCATTAAGGTAATTGGTATTCTGAGACCCATTCCTATCTCTATCTCTCTCTCTCTCTCTCTCTCTCTCTCTCTATATATATATATATATATATATATATATATATATACCCATCAACAAGCTTTGGATGTCAATGGAGAAGTTTGGAATACCTAAATCCCTTATAATTTTTATAAAAAATGTATGATTATAAAGCAAGTATTAAGGTTGGAAATAGAGTATCTTCAGAATTTGATATAACAAAAGGATTAAGACAAGGATGTGGGATGTCACCAACACTGTTCAAGATATATTTAGAAGATGTATTAATGAAATGGAATAAGTCATGTAGGGGAATGGGAATCAACATTAATTTTTAGATTTAGATTTATTTATTTAGCCTGGTGGAGTTAAGGCCATGTGGCCTTCTCTTCCACTCACCAGAACAAGCATATGTTACATATGAATACAAAAAAAATACAATAATAGTCATATAAAACAGGACAAACATATGTTACACATGAATACAAAAAAAATTACAATAGTAGTCATATTAGACAGGACAAACATGTTACATATGAATACAAAAAAAAGTTACAATAATAGTTATTGAACAATTCATTATCTGTCATATTGAATAATAATGAAATTAATGTCTAATAATAGAATGAAACTAAATACAATTAAAATTAAATTAATGATACAATGAATAAAAAAGGAATGACAGCTCGAATCTACTATGTATAAAAAGAAGAGAAAAAAAACACTACAATGAATTAATCTACGCTTTTTATACAAGGCATTAGGTAAATATATTAACAAATCCTAAGTCTATTTTTATTAAATAATGCAAAAACGCATTATTAATTCTTAAAAAGTAGTATTAGTGAGTTGTTTCTGTTAGTGATTTTATTTTCAATTTATTTCTGAAAGATGGTAAAGTTTGGCAGTCTCTGACATAGGGTGGAAGTGAATTCCATGTTCTAGCAAGAGAAACTGTAAAAGATTTCGAATAATAGGTAGTATGATGAGGAGGGATATAAAGGACACTGTGCTCAAGGGATCGGGTATCTAAGTTATGTGTATCAGAGAGTTTAGTGAAGCGGTGTGATAAATAATAAGGTAAAGATGTGTGTAATATGTTATAGAGTAGGCATAGGGAATGGATGGTTCTACGATCTTGAAGACGAAGCCATGACAATTGTTCCAGGGATGGTGTAACGTGATCAAATCTACGTATACCACAAATAAAACGTATGCAAGAATTGTGAACACGTTGAAGTCTTTGGGTAAGAACAGTATTTAGGTCAGTAAAAGAGTATCACAATAATCAAAATGAGGCATTGCGAGTGTTTCTACTAGCATTTTTCTTAGAGAAAACGGTAAACAATTTCTTATACGATTTAATGAGTGTATTATTGAGAAGATAGTTTTGCAAATGTTATTTATTTGTTTATTCCAAATTAAATGTTTATCCATAAACACTCCTAGATTTTTTACTGTCTCACTATAAGGGATCTGAACCCCATTAAGTGACACATGTAATACTGCATTTGTGTTAATTGAGGATAATAGTCTCTGATGGCCCATAATGATTGCTTGTGTCTTTCTAGGATTTAATTCAAGTCCATATTTCTCTGTCCACGCCGTTAGCGAGTCAAGGTCCTCGTTAATTTTGGTTACCGCGTCATTTAAAGAATATTTGTCTGAGTGAAGGTAGATCTGCATGTCGTCCGCAAATAAATGATGTTTGCAATGTTTTAGGGAGTCAGAAATGTCGTTTATATAGATTGAAAAAAGCAATGGGCCGAGCACCGAGCCCTGTGGAACTCCAGCTTTACTGTAGGTCCAAGAAGAGCGTAATGTAGAATTTCCTACAACATATTGCTGGCGCTCACGAAGGTAGGAGTTGAACCATTGCGTGACACTGTCAGAAAGTGAGAGGTTTTTTAGTTTAAGCAACAATAAGTCCAAGTCTACCGTGTCAAATGCTTTACTAAAGTCAAGTAGTGTAAGAATAGTAAGTTTTCGATTATCAGATGCTTCGCGTATGTCTTCACATATATTTAGTAGAGCAGTATTTGTATTGTGTCCTGTCCTAAAGCCTGATTGGTATTGATCTAAAAGGTCGTGTTCAGTTAGGTAGTCAGTCAGTTGTTTGTGGACTAATCGTTCCAAAGCTTTTGAAAGGGTAGGTAAAATACTAATGGGTCGAAAATCGTTGGGAGTTAAGGGAGTTTTTACTTTCGGGAGTGGGCGTACAATTGCTTGCTTCCATAATGTGGGATATATAGAGGTTTGTAGTGAGGAGTTGAAAACATGAGTTATGGTAGGTAGTATAACGTCGATTATTTTGTTAAGTAGAGTGATATTTATACGGTCAGTACCTTCTGCTTTAGTTTTTATTCGTTTGAGAGCTTTCTTTATGTCATTTTCTGTAAGATATGAAAAATGGAAATGTTCTCTGTCTGGTGGATTTGTCAATAGTAGTTCACCGTTTACTGTACAATTTATTATTCAGTGACGACCAGATTATAATAGGACAAGATAAAGAAGATATAGAATATATGATTAGAAAGTTGGTAGATGTATTTGATGTAGGGGACCGAAGATCAATTACATTAGAACAGAATATATGGTAATCGGAGGAAATTCAGAATACCTACAAATAAATAATATGGTAATTAAATGTGTTGAAGAATTTAAATATCTTGGTTCTATAATAGATAAATCTGGTACTTGTGAAAAATATATTATTAACAGAGTAAATTGTGCAAGGAAGGCGATTAGATCCCTGAATGGTATTTTATGGAACAGAAATTTGACCAGAAAAAAAAAAAAAAAAAAGAGATTATACAGACAATAATAGAAAGTATACTTACATGTGGATCAGGAAGCAGGACAATAAATGAAAGGATGCAGAAAATAATCTTGGTGACAGAAATGGATGGATACGGAGAAGTATGAGAATATCCAGGCTACAAAATATTAGAAATACATATATCAGACAAAAATGGATGCACAGGAAATTGTTATCGATAGGATAACAAAGAGAGCTTTACAGTAGTATGGACATATACAACGGATGTCGGGAGAACAGTGGCCTAAACAGGTGTTAGATTGGATGATACCAGGTAGAAGGAAGAAGGGGAAAAGTAGAAGAACATGGTATGAGGGAATATATGATGCCATGATGAAGAGGGGCACGGAAGATGGACAATGGGAAGATAGGAATCTCTGGAAAGCAGGAATTAAGGGCGAACTGCTGTAAAATGGAAAGCCTGTATTAAGTATATATAATATGAAAAATGAATGCTTGAGTCGAGATTTGAACCCGAGTATCTAAACTCTGTACGTTTAGCGCTCTAACCAACTGGGCTACTCAAGTATTCGAACACAAACATACATTTTTCTTATATATGTAGTAGGCTATTCTCAATTCACACATGAAGTAGCGGGAAGTAGTTCCAACTGACACCTAGTGGCCAACATAACAGTTAAGCAAAATTATATATAAATATATATATATATATATATAAATATATATATATAAATATATATATATATATACATATATACACAGTGTAACAGGACCTCACCGACATAATGATAGGGATGATAGATCATGAAGAGAGGATCATTTTTTTATGAAGGAACATATAGTCGCAAACACTTCGTTTATGAGTTATGCAAATATGAAGGTGTTCACCCGTAAGGGTCGGAATTGAATACAAACAATTATACACGTATCATTTTATTGAAAAAGGCATGTTTTACTATAAATGTTCAAACAGTCGACCTTGTGCCTCATAGCAAGTTTGATATCGTCGCAGCAATGATCTGCCAACACGCCCGATCATGGTAGAATTATTTTTTTGACGTCGTCAAAACACTTATTTTTTGAACACTTATTGTAAAAACATGTCTTTTTCAATAAAATGATACGTGCACAATTGTTTGTATTTAATTCCGACCCTTACGGGCGAACACTTCATCAACGAATAATTCTAAACAACGTGTTTGCGACTACATGTTCCTTCATAAAAAATGATCCTCTCTGCATGGCCTATCATTTTGTTGGTGAGGTCCTGTTACATCCTATGTATATATATATATATATATATATATATATATATATATATATACATACATACATCGCTGTTAATCGCCATGCAACAATAATGCTCTAACACAGGGATGTTAATAAATGTTCATTAGGTAGCGGTCCCCTCAACCACCCGCGTACAGATGCACTCCCAATAAAAGAACGTAACTCAGAAGTGAGTAGCCTAATCGTCGTAGGACTAAATTGGAAGAGCGGGTTGAATAAGGAATTATTTTAACACCCAGTGAGCACGTATTAACAAGACATGTGTAATAATTTCCACTCTGTATGTTGAGAAAATCACTTCTCTTTTTGTATAGCCCTTGTTGAGTCGACAAACAAAACCTCCCCTTTTACATCCGTCACAAACCGCTGGAGGCCAGGGGCCCTACTGACTGGATTGCTGCGATATACTACTCCCCTTCATTCCACACCACCACAGAACTCCTACTATTGTCGCAAGGGCAGGAAATATAAATTGACAACAATGCAGCCATAAAGATGGATGCTTACAATGTTGGATCTCATTTAATCTCTTGTGTCTATAGACACAATGTATTGCACGTTGCATATGTTTGCTGCTCACAATTTATAACTATTATACAGTTAAACACATCAAATCAACTGCCATCCCATATATCAAGATTTAACTTGCGTTTATTATTATTTATTACAACGCAGATTAAATTATGTTTTTAAAATATCATATATAGAGATAGTAGATTTCAGCAATTAAAATAAAAACAAAAATAGATTATGCATTTTAAGTAATAAGCAGCCTGCTATGCAAATATAATGCTGTTTAAAAATAAACTTATCTCCACACTTACTAAATTAAGTTGTATAATAGGGTGGGCCGAAAAAAAAACTCTTTTTTTTATTTCGAAGTCGTAATAGCGCGGAAAGTTGCGAATTATAAAAACAAAATAAAAGAAAAAAATATATCAAAATCGGTTGATATCTTCCGTTCGCACAAATGCTCTAAGTTTGACAAAATATAAAAAAAAACTTTATTTTTTAGATTTCTTTAATTTTTTAATTAGATGTTTTGTAATGCAATGGTTTGTAACGTCTTAAAATAGAGCCTAAAAACATTGTGTTTTAATTTGGTTCAGATCAGTTTATATCTTCCGGTCGCGCATAAGCTCCAAAATTTGCAGGAATAATGAACAAGTTATATTTTTACACATTTTTTGGTATTTGATAAATAACTTCCAGATCCCACAGATAGACATAAATGTGCTTAGCAAAGATCAGCAATACCTACTTGATATTAAAAAAAAAGAAATAATTGCAAAAATTAAGTTTTTTTTCATATTTTGCCAAACTTCAGAGCTTTTGCGCGACCGGAAGATGTCAACCGATTTTGATCATTTTTAATTTTTTTTAGCTATATAATTCGCAACTTTTCCTCGCTATTACAACTTCCAAATAAAAAAATAAGTTTTTTTTTCGGTCCACCCTATTGTATAATACAGTACTGAGACTAGTTGTGAATATGTGACAAGCTACTTACCGAAATTATGTTAAAGTGAAGTGATTATATTTTATGTGAAGTTAATGAATATTTTTTTATATACATTTGTTTCTTCTATTATAAAGTCCACCCCTCATAATCGCTATAAAGGTATCTGGCCACACCAGTCGGTATGAGGCATATGTGTGAATTCTGGATAATGTACCAGGATCGCCATAACAGACTACATATCACCGTAGAGTAGATTTCATTTCATTCATTCCATGAAGTAAAGATGGTAATAAAATGAACTAAAATAAAGGTTTCCGCGTTAAGGTCTTAAAACCCGAAACAATATCTAGTTCTATTGTGGTCCAATATAATTTAATTTTGGCCGATCTTTAAAGTGATGGAATGAACAACTACTTTAAGACGGAATGCGCCAGAGTGTCTAATTCTTGATGACCATTAATTATTATTATTATTATTATTTATTATTGTTATTATTATTATTATTATTATTATTATTATTATTATTATTATTATTATTATTATTACTATTATATAAGACATAAGCAATTAAATTAGTATGGGCATGTACGACGAATACAAGAAGAAAGGTTACCAGAAAAACATTGGAGTGGTGCCCACCTTGAAGAACAAGTAAAGAAAGACCTCGAAACTCGTGGATGCAAGAAATAAGAATTGGAATGAGAACAAGAGGACTGGAGGGCATGGAGTGGATGGATAAAGTAGAGTGGAGAAGGAAAATAAAACTTTAGGCACAGAAAGATGTGTAAACATTAAAAATCTGTATATAAATAAAATTAACAATATTATTATTATCATTGTTATTATTATTATTATTATTATTATTATTATTATTATTATTACAATTACTATAATTAACTCACTGGCACTATCCAACCCATAGGTTCATGGCCGTGCAGATATAAGCTCTCCACACATCCCTAACCTGAGCTAATGTTTTCCAATCATTCCCTGTATATTCCACTTCCCTTAAATCATGGTTAATGTTATTCTCCCACCTCATTCTTAGTTTAACAACTGGGCGTTTTTTCATCTGCTTTTCCTACAAGAAACTTTCATGCCTCTCTTTTATTCCTAATTCGTGTCTTATATCTTGCCCATCGCAGTCTACGAGACTTACCTGTTCTTATGATATCTGGATATAGCTCACTGTTATGTAAGTCTTCTCCATTCGCATTTCTGTTCATCTCTCTTCGGTCCAAAAATTTTGCTAAGAACTTCGTGCCCATCACAGTCTTCGAGACTTAACTGTTCTTATTATATATGGTTTTCTATAAAGATCACGTAGCATATTGCTATGTAATCTTCTCAATTCGCCTTCTTATTCATCTCTCTTTAGTCCAAACATTTTCCTAAGAACTTCATTCTCAAATACTCGTAATATTTTCTTCTTCCTTAAAGTGAGAGCCTATGTTTCGCATCCATATACTAATGACTAATAATAATAATAATAATAATAATAATAATAATAATAATAATAATAATAATAATAATAATAATGATAATAATTGTTATGAATACATAGTCTTTTATATAGATTTTTAATTGTTTTATAGATTATTTTAATTATTCAAGCAAAGTCCTTTGAAATAGAGTTTAGACATGATATAGTTCAGAGCAAAGTTTTGCTTCGCTAACTGTAAACATCCCTACATTTAGTTTATTGGAATGTTAGTGAGTACAGTTAGGGTGACTAGAGGTCAAATTGAATATATAACACTTGAGAAGTGAGGGTCCTGTGTCTGTCTGTTGATGTGTGACAACCAGAGGTGTTAATGGGTGAGTAAGCTACCATTTTTCTTAATATGTGTCAGGGACGTTTTGTAAAAATAATCAATTACCTTAACTATTTTGATACATGCTTTTCAAAGGATAGTAGAATTCTAAACAATGTAGACTGTTTTAATACTATATTTTCAAAAGGGGATATAACATTTTTAAACATGTAGATTAGGGCAGATTTATAACTTCCACAACTCCCACTCTCTCAAACCCCAGAAAGTACTGTAGTTTTTAATATAGGCTTAGATTAGTTATTTAGGGCTAGAATACTTAGGGATTCTAATTATTTATACCTTAGTAATAAAATAGTTTAAAAGAAGACTCCATTTGTTTATTTCAAAACATGTATACTGTACATCCTCATACTAACGCTCGGCTAGATAAACGCTACCAGATTTTCCAAGTCCCGAAGGTCCTTTAAGCCTAAGAAATCCAGATGGGTTTATAATAATAATAATAATAATAATAATAATAGTAACAATAACAATAATAATAATAATAATAATAATAATAATAATAATAATAATAGTAATAATAATTTATTATTATATTTATTACTTTTTATGCACTTTTTCAATGTGAACATTTTTTCCCCAAATATTATTTAATTACACAACTTGCACATTGCGATATTTGAATCACTGACATCAAGAACTTGAATTGTATGACTCCTTCTGAGAAGTACCGGGGCTTGAACTTGAATCCTTTCAAATATGAGGCTGAAACGCTACCGTATGAGCCAAATCGTTTGCTACCTGTATAGGTTTGCTCAAAATATATATCATAAAAGAAAATCAACCATTATTTCGCATTTTTATTTTAAACAAATTCCAGACTGTTAAAAATTAAACAATTTGATATAATACGACCTGTAAGGACTTTAAAATGAAGTAAGTTCCTACTTTCACATTCTCTACAGCATAATGGAACAAAACAAATCACTAGATCTGCTACTGCAGTTACAGGATCCACGGTATGGTGATCCATTTTAGATGAAAGTTGGAACATATCGAATTTTCAAGTTAAGGGGATAAAGTTGCACCTCTGGCTTTAAAAAAGGAAGAAAATAGAAGCTATTTGCATATAAAGAAGTTTGAAGTAAGTGGTTATATACAGAAAATGTGGCAAAGAAAACTGTATGTAAATAAGATTGAAATGAAAAAATTCTGAAATCCTGCCAACGACATTTTGTTGACATCGTTAAGTTGCCATTTCTGTTAAGTCGAGGGAACGGAAAGTTGCGGATTTGTCTTCATTAGTTGAAAAGTGTTACACAGTGCATTTTAAAAGACACTTCTAAATTACCCAGACATTCTATAGCAGAATGAGATATCACTTGTCAAAAATGTATTCTAATTCAGTAGGGAGTCAAGAAGCAAACAACGCTAGTTCAACTCCAGATCATTAAGTAAACAGAATTAATTCGATCCTGGATCCAAAATCAACATTTATCTTCTCATTCTCCTCCAAGCAGGCTTAGGACTTCCATAAGGCAGGAAAGGGTAAATTCGCGTCTCTAGTCGGCAAACTAAAAAATCACCTGCCTCCTCTTTGGTATGAATAATAATAATAATAATAATAATAATAATAATAATAATAATAATAATAATAACTCATCTCTCCCACAGTGTTCAGCCGGACGGATTTAATGGACGACGACTTAAGCAGAAAAAGGATAAACGATTAGGGATTTGCGATAGAATAAATATTGTTACTTGGAACGTTAGAGGTCTAGAAAGTAAATATATTTTTGTATCTTGTAAGCCCATGTTTCCCTTAACAGAGATTTAGGCGCTCTCCTCCTACAGGAAGAATTTGAACCATATTAATTTAGTTACACTTGTTTTCGTATAGATGTCATTTGAGTGATCCGTAGTCAGCGTTCCGCCTCATACTGACATCTAGGAAACCAAGGTAGTATTAGGACGGGAAAAATCGGTAAATTTTTATTAGAGGCCTTTTCATTCAGGCTTAAGGATCTTTTACGAGCCTGAAAATCTTCAGACTCGGGACCCACGGCTTAAAGTCTCTCCCGGAGGACTTGCTCCTTGGATTTTTCCATCCTAAAATAAAAAATCTATCGACCCCGGCCGGGTTTGAACCTGCGACCCTCGGGACCAGAGGCTAGGAGCATAACCACTAGTCCACCGCGGCCGATGGAAGTAAATATAAGATCAAAAATCATAATAGACAACAAACCTTTGGAACAAGTAACAAATTTTAATTGCTTGGCTTGTAATTTTACTATAAACACAAAAACTGAAAGAAACGTAAATATGAAATTGTCAAGATTTCAAATGATATGTGGAACTATAAATAGAACATTAAAGAACTAAACAAGAAGAGATACTAGATTGAAGTTTTATAAAACATTGGCAGTTCTTGCATTACTTTATGGGAGTGAAACCTGGGTAATGACAAAAACATTACAAAGTAGAATACAAAGCGTAGAAATGAACTTCCTTGGAAGAACAAAAGGCTGCACAAGAATGGAACGGATAAAGAATGAAGATATAAGAACATAGTTAAATATACATCCATTGAATGATAAAATCAAAGAATATGGAGAAAAATGGTTTAGACATGTAGAAAGAATGAATGTAACAAGATTACCAAAAGCAGCATTTAACTACAAGCCAAGAGGTTCAAGGAATGTAGAAAGGCCAGTGAAAAGATGGACAGAACAATCGTGAGGCGGAACAGGCAATTTGCCTAGTCCATGAAGTGAAGAAGAAGAAGAAGAAGAAGAAAATAATAATAATAATAATAATAATAATAATAATAATAACGCCTCCATGGTATCTTTACCTTGTCGTGGTGGAGTAGCTTGCGTGCTTAAATGATCCCGAGAGCTATTCCGTCGGTATCATTGCTGCCGATAGGGTTACCCATGCCGGACTGGTCGAAGGTGACAAAAAAAGTACCTTGGTCGAAAGAGTGACGATCTTTCGCCATAAAAATACAATCGTCAAGAAATGCGGACATGGATTCCACTGCGGTAAAAATTTCCGGAGGTCAAATAGTCCCCGCGGACTACTACAGGGAACCTATGCCTCAAGTTGGATTATATAGGGAATGATTGAAAACATTGGCTCAGGATAGGGATGTATGGAGAGCTTATGTCCGCGCGGTTATGAACATACGGGTTCGATAGTGCCAGCGAGTTAGTTAGTTAATAATAATACTAATAAATATAAAAATAAATAAATATCCTTAACTCGTGTCCAACTCAGGGTTGGGTCGAGGATGAGACGAGATGAAGCCCCTATATTTATAGAGGTCTGTGAACTACAAGGTGTTGGCTGACTACTTCTGACTCACCGTTACAGGGGCGGATGATCGAAATGAAACGAAATGGATGAGATGAGTCTGAAGAAATGGTGGAATGAAATTATGGCAGGGGAAAATGGGAGAAACCCCCGTGAAAAACCTGCCCAAGCTCCGTTTCATCCACCACAAAACCCTATGGAGTGACGGAGACTCGATCTCGGGACCCCAGCGACGAGGGGCGGCGTCTAACCGCTTGCGCCACGGAGCCCTCAATAATAATAATAATAATAATAATAATAATAATAATAATAATAATAATAATAATAATAGTCTAATAGGCTAATAGTTACTTTACCTAATACAGTTAAGGTCGTAAGGTCTTCTCTTCCATTTAACCAAGGTTAATTTATACATATATTAAAAAGTAAAGTGATCGCACTAGAGGCCTCAGGAGTCCCTTGGGGTAGTGAGAGGTTAAGGCTCTTGATGTTAACCGGGTTGTCAGCCCTGCGTGACGGTCGCCCTTGCCCCCAGAACAAGCGTCTGGTACTCATTTCCGTTAGAGGTTGGGTCGACCCCAGGGCCATAGTGCCGTTAGAAGATTTGGGTCAGTTTAAAGATCCTGAGCCATAGGGACTCGAACCCTCTATCTTCCGGCTTGTAGCGCAGTGCCTTAACCAGTACGCTACGGCCTGTCCCCATACATATATTAATAATTATGAATTACCTGCAGTTAAATTAATAGTATATAATAGGTCTACACGTTATACGGAAGATAAGTACAAAATATATTAATGTACTAGGCTACTATTACTCTCTATCTATCTATCTATCTATCTATATAACTATCCACCTATCCATCTATCTTCTATAATGACTTAGCCTAATGTTGAGCCATAGCCTCTTCTTTATTAGGAGTTACTAGACCAAGTTAATTTAGATGCCTTGTTTGCCTATAGATGTCGTGAATGGCATACGGTCAACTAACCGACTTAATGAGACAACTGGCAGGCAACTAACGTATTGATTAAATCAAAATGTTCCATACCTCTCCTCATATCCAGTCCTCTAAGTAGATAGCGATTTCAAAACCTTCACGGCTTAATCTTCAGTATTTTCTTGTCGACTGATGTTATGTCGATCAGAAGAACTACTTCTTCAGAAGAAGTATTTGAAGAAATAGTTCTTCTGATCGACATAACATCCATCCATAGTAATTCTGCCCGAAGGCAGGTCCTTCACTGCAATCATAGCATTTTCATGCTATGCTTACAGCTTTACTAGGGAATTGTAGATGTGGTAGCTTACCGTTGCTTTCCACACCGGTGAAGGATGATGATGGTGATGGTGATAATGATAAAGATGATGATGATGATGGCCATATTATTTCGGGGACCGTTTGGGCCTTAACGTTTTCCTGACATTTGTCACATAACATCAATCGAGAAGGAAGTACTGATGATGATGCCGTGAAGTTTTGAAATCGCGATCTACTTAGAAGACTGGATATGAGGAGAGGTATGAAACATTTTAATTTAATCATAAATTTAACCTCAAACACAACAAAGAAATAAGACAGCAACTAAAAGTAATAGGAATTAAACACAACAATAGTGAAATACAGAACAAACTGGAAAGAACACTTAGCAAGGATGACTTTAATATGGTAAATTTAACACTTTTAAATATTTCGTGAAACACGACTCTGATTGGTTGTAAAACAGAAATCATTGAAACGTGATTGGTCATTGACTCCCATTTGAGGCATGAGTTAAATAGTCAGGGAAATCCGATTATTAAAATTACCTGAAAGCCGTAATTTAAATCTAGGGGCCGCCATGTTTGTTTTCTTGTAACATATCTGGATACATACAACTTAATAAACAGAAGAGTGATATTAAAAATCATCGGAGAACATATTGTTTAAATAACTCACCTCATAGGATTCATGCTTCCATGAAATCGCGATTTCAAACATAATCATGTTCATCGTCAGCCATAACTCCGACTGTTGAAATTCTTCGGCCGTCAACTATTCTATTGTCGCCATCTTCAGTGCTGCTATCTATGGTTGAATTTATGAACTTCGAAATCAATGTAATTTCGTTAGGGATATCAAAATTCATTGATCTATTTTTGTTTTTCTGAATGTATATTTTTTCCCAAACTGTCAATTCCAAAGGTTTCTCTACTTGTGATATATTCCTTAAATAAACAAAATCGTACCATAAATTTATAGTCTGGGGAAATCGCGTAGTTTACGCAGTTGCTGCGTGACGGATTTTTTCGAGAATGCGTGAGGTATGGATGTTGCAATATAAAATGGATTGGATGTTTGGTTAATTGCAGGAGAAAGGTGGATGGGGTGCACAGATTGACAATGGTCAGGTGATCGTGCCAGATTGATCAAGAGAGGGAGGGTAGGGGAAAATGCACATATTTGATTAATGATACTTGTAGTATGGCATAAAGGCTCGAGAGATAGGTCAACTGACGTCATCACAATGTTGCAAGGGGGGAGGTGGGCTTTGTTGGATTATATTTAGTTTCCGATATCCAGAGGCACTTTAATTATATCTGTCTAAACCAGAGTATGGTTTGTTGTTACACCAGTTTTATCTGCTACTTCCTCTTAGGCAACTTAAATTTGCAAAATGCTTTCTCCTTCTTTAACATATGTAACTGCCAATATTGTAATATAGCCTACATAAAAGAATATAGCGATTTCAACGGTGTTGAATTATACTTTAACTAACTATGACAAAAACAGAACTCATGTTAAATGAAAGAATAGCATCTCCAGTTTAAAAATTAAAATATAAAATTATGGAATATTCACCTGAAAGGTCCGTTTCCTCAACTTAGTTAATTATTTAACTGTAGGCTTTCGGGACTTGTCCCATCATCAGCAGGATTCAAAACTGGTGTTTCACTGAAGATGTGGCAGAGGAGGTTACATGTAACCAGATCTTCAGTGAAACACCAGTTTTAAATCCTGCCGATGATGGGACAAGTCCTGAAAGCGCTACAGTTAAATAATTAATTAAATTGAGGAGACGGATCTTTCAGGTGAATGTTCCATAATTTTATATTTTAATTTTGAATAATACCTCAACGGAACACATCATGAATCTTATAAAAGTTGAATCTCCAGTTTAAATTATAAGTTCAGAGGTTTGTTACACGACACACATCCAACCTGTAGGCTAATTCTTCCCATACATTAATAAGCATGTCTGGATTGATGGCAGCAACAGCTCCTCGAATCCTGTCTCTCAACTCGGGCAGATTAGCAGGCAATGGAGGCACAAAAGCCCAAAGGAAAAATATCGCATGGAGTGAGATCCGGTGATCTAGGAGGCCATCGGAGATAATCCCTGTTATTTGGACCATGACGACAGTAATGACAGTGTGGAATGTCTTACGAAAACGCTTACATGTGCGTACCTACCGTTTACAGTTGATACAGGCTCTAAAGCCTACTGATTACGCTGACTTTGCGCTTGAAATGTTGCAGCAGCAAACTATTAATGACATAGAATAAATTTAGTTGTCATAAGTAATGCCAAGAGTAATTTCCAAATTATCGATAAAATCACGACTCACGAAGTGAGGAGTGAATTTATCTAGAGAATTTGGAAATCAAGAGCGTCATTTGTTAGGACTATTTAACGAATAAAATTAAGCTGTTTACTCACAAATCATTATTTAACTATAGTTATTTTAAAATATTTATATATCTAATGTAAGCGGCTATGTTTGAAAACAAATGAGAAACGATTGGTACGCTTCATTTCCTTCCTTTGTTCATCACTGTAACCAGATCATAATATTATTTATTGCCAAAGGATATTTAATTGTTAAGCATGCACCCTAGTGGAGAAATTTATAAGCAACGTTATATGTATTAATTAATTTGATGTCCTATGATGTAAATATGTCAATTATATTTTTCTGCAACGTCATTTCCTGGAAAATAATTCGTTTAAGAAAGTGCAAACAGTGTTTTCTTTTTTTTCTATTTTTGTGGTATAATCGTTACAAATGTTTTTATATTATCTATCGCATGCGCTTTCTGTTGACATTCATGCACTATATATACAATGTGGTAGCCGTATTTCTTAGAGGGTCAGTCACTGTAAAATAATGCTATAACCTATTCACAATGTTAAAAAGGAGGTGCTTTCTTTATTATGATAAATTTTAGTTGGTAAATTTTAGGCGAAACACGACTGTTATTGGTTGTAAATAAAAAATCATTGAAATGTGATTGATCATTGACTCGCATTTGGTCATGAGTTAAATAGTCGAGAAGAAATAATTATTTAACAGCATGTATTTATATAAGCTTGAGTTAAAAGTGCCAAGTGTGCGGCAACAAATGACCTAAATTCGTGAATGGAATATGATGATAAAGATGATACTGTTTTTTTTTTTCAAAATGTCACGTTCAGAAACAGTTTTCAATTGAAATTTTAATTTATTTTTCATACATAATTTCAACGTACGAACATGATGAATAAGCAGGAAAAGGAAAATTTTACCATAATAATGGCTAACTACAATATTCACATCCGTGTATTCATGTATACACCACACTTAGTGCAAGTCCAGCTATGGGAATTGTGTTTTTCAACTTCATAGCAAACCCACGTTTACAAATCATGAATTGTAAATTTCTACAAAATGAAGCAGCGCAAAGTTCTGTTAATACAGAGAATAGAGTAGAGGTTTACAACATGTGGCCTGCATAACTCCTAAAAGTTTCTTTCCACATGGTTAGATGCCCATTACTTTATTTAAGCGCGGTTTTAACGAATTCGGAAGGAAGGTAGCATCAACAGGTTTTTATTCTTATTTTTCACATTTCATTGAACCAGATTACTAACTCCCTGATGCGATATGCTAAAAGGTAATTGGCCAACATGCCGGCAGCTGGCCTTATGGCTACTTGTACTATTTAGTGCCAATCATCCACCCAGTATAGGGATTCATGTGTTCAGTATGTCGAGTCCCGCAACCGTTATAGGTGGTTTCTCAATTGCCGCTACTTAAATTCCTTCGATTCTGAGTGAATATCGGTCCCATATTGGACAAAATACAGAAACGTGTTTAATCCGGAACGTGAATAATGCGGAAATCTGTCCAATGTGAACAAATTGCTTGGTCCCGGCGAAATAATAGTAATTTTACGTGTATTTATTTTGTATAAAACGGAATCTGCCCAATGCGGAAACGGAAGGATATTTCTATACAATTCTTGAAAAAAATTATAAAGCGGAGAAACACAGAAATAAATTAGTTTCCACTTCATTGAATACCCGTTAGGCAAAAAACGATAAGGAAACCGGGGGATGTAGAGATTGTACATGTACCTGAAATTTTTTATCGGCCTCACTGTACGCCTGTTATGCGAAATACATATACCTACCAGTCTTACAAATAACCATTGCACTGTAAAATCTTGAATTAGTTTAAGTTCTTAAACCGAGCATTCACAGGTAGCGTTCGGAATTTACGGAATGAAGATGGATGAAACGCATGCATCATTCTCATTAAGCAAAATGTATAAGTGATTGAAGACAAATCTCCAAATTTCCGGACCGATGCTCCAAAGACAAGCTCTAGCTGTTGCTAAATCCCTAGGGAATAACGATTTCAAGACATCTTCAGGTTGGATGGATAGTTTTAAAAGACAACACAATGTATCGTGGAATGAAATTTGCAGGGAATCAAAGGATGTGGACGAAAGTGTAGTTAGTGAGCGGAAACCGAAACTGCATACTTTAATTTCAGGATTCGCGCCTAAGAGACATTTTTAATGCTGACGAAACGGGAATTTTATTTCGCACGTTGCCGCTGAAGTCGCTCATACATACTATACTCCACTTTTCAACAGCAGCGGAACTACAATTAATCCAAGGTAAGCAAAAAGTCGTATACGGTACTCTATAATCTAAGATTAATAAGTTTTTTTATAATGCGGAATTTTGTCTAACGCGAAAAAAAATGGTCCCATGCGATTCCGCTTTGAGCAAGTTTTACTGTATATGAGGAATTTATATGTGTGTGTGATTTGGTTAACATGCCTGGTAACGCTGTAGCGATCTTACTTTTCTCACTACCAAACTCGACAGATCAGACCATTACGAGTAAAACGACACTTAAAAAATCCCTCTATCAGCCGCAAGTTTAGTTATTTTTTTCGCAGTGAAACTCGGTAAAGGTCATTAAAATAGAAAGGTATTCTCCGAAAATCAGCGAAATCCCATTAGTAGTGGGGTTTAACTCAAAGCTGAAATTCAAACATCGCTCTATTTGCAGTCATGTTTGCTTTTCCGCAACGAAACTCGGCATGAAACATTTGAATAAGATAAGTTAGATCGATCATAATTCAGAAAAATCGGATCATTGGAAATTGGAATTAGCAAGTTTAAATTTTGATTACATTTATTATTATTTTCAACGATCTAGTAACCACAAGTTATTTTCTCGCAACGAAACTTGATATAAATCATTTAAATTATCAAAAGAATGGATGTTACGTAAATCAGCAAAATTGGAGCATTATAAACATTTTTTAACTGAAGGTTATACGGCCCATAGCTTAACAACTACATATCAGGATTTTTACCCCCTATAAAATCCATAGACCTCGGCCAAGTTTGATCCCGCGAATATTGGAACCAGAGGCTAGAATGGTAACCACTAGACCAACGGGACCGATTATATGAGGAGAGTTATCAAATTGTTTTTCAATAACAGTTTTTTAATAATAGACTAGTTAATTCCCGTATTGCCTGCCACTCAAAAATAAATTAAATGTTTTTTATGTTTATTTGATTACGTAAAATTAAAAATAATTTTAAAAGTGTAACATAATTATTTTTTACATATCCTTGCTGATTACCTGCATTGCCCGGGAATCTACTTATCCCGATCTCCTTGACATCAATGAGTTGAAACACAAAAATTATTATTGTGAGTTATCCGTAAACTATTGACATAAGCTGTCACGGACTTTTTTGTAGATTTGTTTGAGATATTCAATTCTACATAGATTAATTTGGTGTTTGTGTTATGGTTTAGGCAGCGTAAACCATTTAAACATTCAAAAAGTAAATTTTTTAGTGCGCCGATTCCATTTTCTTAGCTTCGGCCCTATAGTACATACGGTAATATACAGTGTGATCAGTATAGCACTGGACAGCAGACGCGGGGATTTCACTATACACTGATGACGCACTCGCGGCGGGGAACGGACAGCGTAGGATCGCGGTGATAGAACCACACACATTTTCGTAACTATTTTACAAATTGTCGTACTTACCAACTTTATTGAAGCAGGTGCTGGAACTGTTTACCTTCGTTGTCCATACATTTATGACACCTCTTTATAAAATTTGTTGTACAGATTGTGGACTGTTGAACGTGACCGAATGTTTACACCCGGGAATCGTGTTTCAAAAAGTCGTACTTGGCTGACAGACTGAGTTAACAAATACTGATCATAAATAAATACACTTTGTTCAGTAGAAAAAATTATTAACCATTGTACACTATACACTTATACACACGCCATTCAGTTTACACTTATACACGCCTATTTTATAAGATACAAATTTTAAAATTGAAATAACTTATACACACGTCATTCAGTTTACACTTATACACACCTGTTTTATAAGATACACATTTTAAAATTGAGATAACTTATACACACGTCATTCAGTTTAATTATACACACGTCATTCACTTCGCAAGGAAAAGCGACCGAGCACCTTATCTACTCGAAGTACACTATCTGACTGGCCATGAATGCGTGGGATGTAGTCGTATACTGCTGAGCCAGCGCACATTTCAAGTCCAGTGTCTGTAAGTGTAAGCCTTCGTCATCTCACAGCACAAACCCCGCGTCTGCTGTCCAATACTATAGTGATCTCACTGTATTACGTGTATATACGTTAATTGTCCCAGAACAATTTCTAAATGTTAAAAAAACATTCAAATCGGTCAAGTATTTTTTGAGTCCATAAAGGATAAACAGTCAAGACAAAACAAACAGACCCACACCCATTTTTACATATAAAGATTGTTTGAGAGATTCTTGTTTTGTTGTCAAATTCAATAAGACTTTGGTTTGACTAAGAGAATGTTTTAAAATGTAAGTTAAAAGAAAATATATATTGCAGTATGATTAAAGTAAATCCTGGTATCTGCATCACAAGATGGGAATCTTGTCCGGGCCACTTCCCTTGAGGGTTGGAACAGGGAGTATACTTGCGAAAATTTGCATAACCATCACAACAAGACAGTCCATTTATTTTCATTTCCTAGAGCTGACATTGACCCTTTGCACAGCACAGATGTTGCATTATCTACCTAATTCATTCAGAGAGAATTCATTTCCATCGTGACTTCATTTTTCGTCATTATATTTGCTCATTAATTATTGAAAACCTTCTATAAATTTTACAGCATTAAAGAAGCTAGGTTATTAATCTTCTCTCCTAATGATTTATGCATAACATCTTATAAATATTATACTCACACACAAGGTCAAGATAAGCTACATTTTATAAAACTCTATACTCTATTTAGTGATATCCATTCTGGCTATTTTGAAGCTAACTTTTTAATAAAAAATATTTTTTTTACAAATAAATGTTATACACAGTACTGACACCAAAATGAGCAAGTGTTCGTGCTCGGGTGCACTTCAAAATATTCAAGACTTAAAATTTTAAATGGATCAAACATAATTAGAATTTAATTGTATAGGATGATATGATTTAAGTATTTTAATGTTTACAAATGTATTATATTTGAGAACAAAGTTCTTAGAAACATTTTTGGACCAAACAGAGATGAAGAGACAGGTGAATGGAGAATATTACATAACAATGAACTACATGGTCTCTATAGGAATCCAGATATAATAAGAACAGTTAGGTTTCGTAGACTGCGATGGGCAGGATATGTGGGCACGAATGTGAAATGAAAGACGTGTATGGAATCTTCTTGTAGGAAAACCAGAGGGAAAACGCCTAGTTGGTAGATCAAGAGAATAACATTAACTATGATTTGAGGGAAATTGATTATACAGGGAATGATTGGAAAACATTAACTCAGGATAGGGACGTATGGAGAGCTTATGTCCGCGCGGCCATGAACCTACGGGTTCGATAGTGCCAGTTAGTTAGTTAGTTAGTTAGTTAGTTAGTTAGTTAGTAATGTATTATACCAGAATGTAAAATATATTTTGTTTTATTTTTTGTGTTGATGTAAATTCTTTATTTTATTTAACACTAGCTCGGCGTGCACTACTACGCCTAAATAAATTAAATAAATGTGTTTTTAAGCTTAGCTGAATAAGTAAAAAGAAAACTAATTATAAATTTATATCGTAATTATTTTAGATACTCGTGTTGATAACCCGGCGTTACCTATGAATCTACTTATTGGCATCAGTGAGGTGAAAGACAAAAACGTTTATTGTTTGTGTGTAAAAGATAGGCATGTACAGTAGCGGATTTTTGTAGAATGTTTTAGATATTCAATTCTGTTTACATTAATTGGGTGTATTTGTTATGGTTCAGGCAGCGTAAGTCATGTAAGCTACTTTTTGAGTGGCACCGATACACTTTTTTTATTTAGCTCTGGCCCTATAGAACGTACGGTTATAGGCCTAGGTTATATACGTTAATCGTCCCAGAAAAAATGTCTAACTCATGGATTCATGGCGCGCGGACATAAGATCTCCATATTTCCCTATCCTGGGCTAATGTTTTCCAATCATCCCCTGTATAATCTACTTCCCTCAAATCATGGTTAATGTTATTCTCGCATCTCATTCTTGGTCTACCAACTGGGCATTTTCCATCTGGTTTTCCTACAAGAAGCACGTCTTTCATTCTCCATTCGTGTCACATGTCCTGCCCATCGCAGTCTACGAGACTTAACTGTTCTCATTATATCTGGCTTCCTTTAAATACCATGTAATGCATTGTTATGCCGTCTTCTCCATTCACCTGTCCGTTCATCTCTCTTTGGTCCAAAAATTTTCCTAAGAACTTTATTCTCAAATACTCGTAATTTACTTTCCTCCCTTAAAGTAAGAGTCCATGTTTCGCATACATATAATATAACTGGTAGAATAATAGTTTTATATATTTTCAGTTTAATGTTTTTTGAAAGGAGTTGGGAAATCAAGAGTATCTGTGATGCATAATAACATGCATTTCCAGAATTGAGCCTATGTTTAATTTCTTTGTGCATCTCATTCCTATTTGTGATTATTGTTCCTAGGTATTTTAATTCAGCCACTTACTCAAAATTTCCCTCATTTGTCATTAGTTGTCCATTACCATTATTTCTATATGTGACCATGTACTGTATTTAGTTGTAGATACGTACTTATTATTAAAATGTATCCCTCTCTCAAATAATGTATTAATTTCCTGAATACAGTGACTTCTCACATAGATATCTACTTATTCCTATTTAATATGTGTTAATTGATATATTATTTATTATAGGAGTGTGCTTTCTTCAATTTTCTTGCCGTGTTGTTTAGATTTCAGCGAATTCTGAAATAATGTATCTATTGAGGTTGTTTTCGTGAAAATATTTGTATCCATAAAATATATAGTCACAATGTGAGATCCCGTCAAATTGAGTTTCTCACTTCATATACCGTATTTTACGGACTATAAGACGCTCTTTTTTCTTCGAAAAATTGCCTCGAAAATTCAGGTGCGTCTTATACTCGAAATTAATATAAAAAAAGTCCAGT
Source organism: Diploptera punctata (assembly GCA_030220185.1). Lineage (NCBI taxonomy): Eukaryota > Metazoa > Arthropoda > Insecta > Blattodea > Blaberidae > Diploptera > Diploptera punctata. The sequence continues at coordinate 1,757,725 of JASPKZ010007340.1, read as the reverse complement.
GTTTGATTTAAAATTCCTGCCAGTCTTAAAAATGGCCATGTATTCCATGCTGCGGGAAACCTATTTCTATCTGGGAACATTGGATTTGACTGGCAGCAGCAGTGCAATGATGCGACGAATATGAGTTGCGGGGATTCACAAGCTTGCTAACATTGTCTCCCTCCCGACCCGCCATCACAAACCCAAAACACTTTCTAGCCTATGAATGCGTCAATGCAGTCTACGATGCCAGTGAATTGAACAAATGGATTATGGATGAAACCCAACATGAATTCACGACGAAGGGAGATTTAAAACGACATAAATTTAAAAAAAGTGTGTCAGTGGATAAAAAAGTCGTGGTCTAGTGTGAAAGAAGACATTGTTAAATCTTTCAAGAAGTGCGGCGTAAGTAACACTCGCGATGACAGTGAAGGCCATTTTATATATGAAGATGACACGATGACGACAAAGAGGAAGAAGAAGCAAAAGAAAGTTCAGATGACTTTTTTCGGGGATTTTAAAGATCAGAACGGTTTTATAAACTAAGATCTTTTAGTCTGGCTTCGCAATCTAATAATAAAAATGGTAAATATGTTATTTTTTAAAAAATTGCTTAAAAATTAAGGTGCGTCTTATAGTCCGTAGCGTCATATAGTCCGTAAAGTACGGTACTTTCTAGCGTAGATATACATACTACGACATAAATGTTTTTTAATTGTTCAGGATAGAGACTGGGTCCTGTATTTGCCGCTAATTGTATATATTCACGCGCCATGGCGTGACTTCTCTTAAACACATTGCGGTAGACGGAATTACATGTAAACAATATACTGTATTTTCGCATTAATATACATGAAAATTATAATAAATTATCTGTCTTCAGAGAATAATTAACTCTTTGTGTTATGGAACCCATGGATTCATTACCACATTCATCAAGGCCCTCCAATGGTTCCTATCCTCAGTAACTTCATCCAGTCCATATATCAAATATCAAAATACCCGAAGATCCATCCTAATATTATCTTCCCACCAACGTCTAGGCTTTCCTAATAGTTATTCCCCAAGATCTGCGAACAAATATTTTAAAACTACATTTACCGCCTCCCCCCCCCCATTCGAGCTAGATGAACTGCCTAACTCAAATTCATATGACAGTACCGGTATTTAAAAACAGTGACTATTTTCTTTCATACGCTAGGCATTGGATATTAACCAATCCAGTTTATACCTTTCACGATCGAATATCATTGAAATATTCGTCGAAATAAAATTATCATCAGACCTGATATATAATTGATTGAAATTATTGAACCGGACTTACAATTATTTCTGATTTCTAAGTTACAGAACACACAAGTCCGTTTACAAAAATATGGTTACACAATTTATTGGATTAAATAGTAATATATATATATATATATATATATATATATATATATATGTGTGTGTGTGTGTGTGTGCGTGCGAGCGTGCGTGCGTGTGTGTTTAATACATAACTTACATCCACTTTATTAAAATTTTTATTGAAATTTTGATTCATAAAATAACATTTTTTTTAAATCCTTGCCTTCGACAATATTAGGACAATGATAAAAATTTCCATAAGTAGTGTCAGGAGTGATTTCCAAATTATCTAGAAGATTTGGAAATCAAGAGTGGCATTTGTTAGGGCTATTTAACGAATAAAATTAAGCTGTTTACTCACAAATCATTATTTAAGTATAGTTATTTTAAAATATTTATACATTTAATGTAAACGGCGATGTTTGAAAACAAATGAGAAATGTTTGGTTATGTTTCATTTGTTCATCCACTGCAACTTGATCATATTATGTATTGCCAAATAAGATCGCAATATTGTAAGAATGCACCCTAGTGCAGAAAAAAATTAAACACATCAAACTGTATATTGTAACCAACATTATGGGTTAATAATTATTTTTTGGAAACAATTCAATATAATAATTATTTAAAAACACAATTATTGAACACACAACTATCAAACGTGTAGTTCGAAGAAATCTCTGTTCATTATTTGTTATATTCAATGTATTTGTTAGAGAGTCAGTCACTGCAAAATAATGCTCTGACCTTTTCAGATTATTAAAATGGAGGAGCTCTCTTTATTTTGGTAAACATAATTCGATAAATATCGAGGTGAAACACGACTGTGATCGGTTGTAAAGCAAAATTCATTGAAACGTGATTGGCCATTGACTCCCACTTGGAGCATGAGTTAAATAGTCATTATGAATCTTCCTCCAATCTCATTCCTTATTCGTATTAGAAATGTATTTTCGAATTATTTTTAGCTTGTTTCTACCCTCAATGAACATTCCATATTTCACATTCACATCCTAAAATATACTGGATTATTTTAGAGGCTATATATAAATAAGTGTCTGTGAGTTTGTCTGAAAATCGTTTGTGGACTCAAAAACTACTTGACCGATTTGAATGGGATTTTCACCATCATTTAGATATTTTTTCTGGAACAATTAACATATATAACATATTACCGTACGTACTATAGGGTCGGAGCTAAAAAAAAAGTGCATCGGTGCACTCAAAAAAGTAGGTTGAAAGCTTAAATGGCTTACGCTGCCTAAATCAAAACAAATTCGCCAAATGAATATACACAGAATTGAATATCTGAAAAAATTCTACAAAGAGTCCACGACAGCATATGTCTATCTTTACAAACAACTTACAATAACAATTTTTGTCTTTCAGCTCAATAATGCCAAGAAATCGGGATAAGTAGATTCTCGGGCAAGGCCTGGTAATCAACACGAGGCATCTAAAAATAATTCTTCTTCACTTCCTGGTTTAGTCATTAATTGCCTCTTCCCGTCTTCACTAGTAGATCTAAGACCATCTCTTCCGAAGACGTCCGACATCTCTTCCTCTCGGAAAAAAATGTAAGACTTTATTTGGTAATCTGCTTTCTTCCATTCTTTCTACATGTTCTTTCCACTGATTCTTGTTGTTAAATACATTTTCTTTTATGGAGTAGATCTGCAGTTCTTCACGTATATCCTCATTTCTTATCTGGTCCATTCTACTTAAAAATTTCATCTGGACTGCTTGGATTTTACTTTCTTGTTTGGTGGTGATAATCCAAGATTTTCTCCCATACAAAAGGACAGGGACCGCCATTGTTTTATAATTTTTTTTAATTTTGTTTGTTTATGGGCTTTATTATTCGGTGTTGTATTTATTTTGCCACAAATAGTTTGAAACTGATGAATTTTATGTTCAATATCTTTATCATATCCATAGCCGATATCACATCCTAAATATTTAAAAAGTGGGATACTTGTTCAATAATTTTTGCACGCAGAGTGTTTCTTAAGTAAATTTAGTAATTACGATATAAATTTATAATAATTTTTAATTTTACTTATTCGATTGAACATAAAACACATTTCATTTATTTAGGCGCAGCAGCGCACGCCGGGTAACAGCTAGTCTTTTTATAAATTTTAATCTTCAGATTTTAAACAAAAGTCGAGACGATTAGATGATACTGAACTGAATCAACATGAATTTCTTCATTTAAATCGCCATTTAATTTCTGAGAACTAATATAGTTTCCTATTTCTATCGTATTATTTCAAGTGATCGACTGCGCAAAGGGAAGTAATTATAACAAAAATAAATTAATTTTGTGATATAGAAAAAATCAGCCGAGTATTTTGTAACAATTTAGCGCTTACGAGCATGCAATAAGATGAGAATGAAGAAGTTCATAGTAGAATGTGCAGATGGGAGCAGCGTGCAGTTATGCAGCGTTACTTGAATTTTTCGGATAACAAACGACTGAAGTACAGCGCAGTCTACAACTATCTGTTCGAAACAAGTACACCTCTCGGAGATTCAGTCGGTAACTGTACACAATTTTATCTAAAAGTCTAGATCTAAGTATCTACATCTTTATATAAAATAAATCAGGATTGTACAACAAAAATAAGGTTTCATCTAATGCCACTACGTTCTTTTCGACATTACTACCATTCTCCCTTAGAATTTGCGGAAATGAAACCCATTTATGAAGTTGAGAGACCTGGAAGGCGGAATTACGTTACCTCGATTATATGAGGGTAATGACATCAACACTTGTTGACAATGAAGTTCCCTTTTGGAAGTTACTTTTAAAAATAATTTAGTTATGCATATATCTCTACAGATGTCAGTGAATAACACGTAATTAGTACATCCCCTGAAAGAGACATCTAGTAGGCAACTAATGTATTACTTAATTGGGAAAGGACGATACATTTTGCACACAGGCTCTGGTTTAGACTTGAGGTTATTTTAATAGCCCGAAAATCTTCAAACATTGAACCCACGCCTTAAAATCCCTCCTGGAGTACTTGTCCCTTGGACTTTACCACCCTAAAAAAAATCCATCGCCCTAACCGGTTACAACCCGCGATCCTCGGGATCAGAGACAAGGAACTTAACCCCTAAACCACCAACGCCGATGTAATGATGGATAATATATGTTAACGAAGCACCAAAAGAGTCCTTAAACTTAGCCTAAATTCCAGACCAGGGCGATCACAAGAATAATTCCCTTTAAAGAAACTTTCTGTGGTGTGATCGGGAATCAAACGCAGGAATTTCAAGAACGGCAATACTAAGAAGCTAGTTTATAAAAAATGTAACAGATTGATTAAAATTTGACCTGTCATGAAATGGTAAGGAGTTCTCAATTCTTAGTACTTAGTACTTAAGATTTTCCAAATTCCATTTTCCACTATAAATTAGTTTTAAAATACACTGTGTTAGCCTATTTACTATAAATTGGTTTATGAGACCATTACTTGCTTTCAGTCATCTGATAATTCTCTTAATTTAGAAATTCAACTGATAAATTTATTTGTTGAAATTCTCTCATTAACGATTGGTATAAATCTATGGTTAGCTCCACAGATTTCAGAGCATTGTCCATAAAACACCCCCTGTCGATTAAATAAATCCCAATAACCCAATAGCTAGTATAGCAAAAATTATACTTAAATTACCGAAAGCTTCCTTTTTACCTTTCTCATGACAAATAATGTAAGAAATTATGCCAAACCCAGGAAGAATTAAAATATAAACTTCTGGGTGGCAAAAAAATTCAAAATAAATGTTGAACAATTGTTCACCGTTTAATAATAAGGAGTGAATTTTATTACTAATACGTATGTCACAGGATTCAGGAACTCTCCAATATTTTATTTTTATAAAACAATACTAAAAATGTATACAGTAAAGCAATAAAAAAATAAAATAGACTCATATTATAAATTACATTCTCTAATTTACTTTTGTTTTAACCTCTCCCTGTGTAGGTATTATAACATGTCCCACCTCACCCGGGCCTAACAGGGACATGGCCTGTCGGGAGAGAATTTTAAACTCTTGATCACGCACATAATTTTTGGCCATACAAGTACATACATCTCCGCCGAAAACATAAGAAAGCCAACATATTAAACACCGTAGGTTATTCATATGTTGGCGAAAGTTGTGTCCGTTTTTGTGAAAACGGCATATGGTACTATAATGTTTCATTTCCGGCCTTTTATAACACCTTAAAGTACTGACATATTACAAGGTATGAAACGAAATTTTATATATGGCCGTAATCGTGCATGCCTTTGTACTATGGTATGTTCCACAAACAAAATATATAATGAATAGTAGTATAGTTTAATTTTCTAGATAACGATCCATATCTCCATATGTTACGGAATCTAGTAAAATATAATCGGTGTTTAATACTTCAGCCTGTGGTCAAAATATATAGACAACTAGTTTGTTCCCGAGTCAAAAAGAAAACAAAAGAAAACAATAGGCCTTCTAGTTTAGTCCCTGATTGAAAATCAAGTTTCTTGTTCAATTATACGTAAGCTTAGGACTCTCATAAGACATAGAAGGGTAAAATCGTGGATTCCAGTCACCAAACTACAAAATTGCCCGACTCATATTGTACAGTATAAAACTTAGTTTATAGATCTTAAACTTTAGAACAATCACTGATAGGCATATTAGGAGGTATTCAATTCACCCCTGTTCACAGATTATCTACTTTTCCACATTTAATTAAACTTAATGCACTAAAGAATCTTAATCTATGCTGACGATTTTATGTTTTTTCAAAGAAATTCCTTTAATGAATCTCCTTTTGTTTCTGGACTTGTAATTTGTATGTACAGCCTTTGAAATAATTGATGGCGCGCAGATAATTTTCAAGCCCCAGAACGAAGCAACTGCGCATGATCAGAGGTAAGCAATTTGGTTTACAAGCATACAATTATTTGAGAAACTAAAATCCGTTCTATTTTCTTGTGTGTCCAGCAATGGAAAATAATTTCATGTAAATAAGTAGTGCGATAAGTCCTGTAAATAAAACAAAGCAAAACAAATAAAACAAAACAAAGAAAATTAATTCAAATAAGGACGAGAGAGAGAGAGAGAGAGATAAAAATAAGCATGGTACCGGGATCAAACACGCGACCTCAATTATGGGAAACAGAAGCGCCCTCCACTAGACCACAACCGTTCCTGCTAGAAACTGTCTGTATGAAACGACGCAATACTCCAGGACTGACTTGTAAAATGAAAGTATATATTAACTTGACTTAATATAAATTAATTAGACGTGTTTTGCACTAGTAGTGGAAATAAACAATTTTGTTATGCCTTGTGTTTTGTAAACAAAATAATGAGACGTTACAACCGATTCCTTTCATTAAATTATTTCCCTGTGCAGTACATACAAATTTATTTATATAACGAAGCCTGGTAACGTGTAGCTATTATGAAAATTAACGATGTTATTAAGCAAAACGAAATCCCTAACCAGGATCGAACCTAGGCCTGCGTCGTCGCAAGAGAACATCTTACCGACTGATCTACTAAAGCGAACAATACAAACACTGCATGAAGAAAGACTTACGCCGCCGGATTTGATCTCAAAGGAGGTAGCACACGTAACAACGTAGGCCTACTGGTGTGAATCGCTTTTCAAAACTTAAACTTTCCACCATCAAGACTTGCGCCATCAATTTTTTCCAAAGGCTGTATGTTTCATTTTAAATTCTTTTTGAAAAGTCTGTTGAAAGATGTTGGGATGAGTGGTGTAGGATCATCCATTTAACTTTGCATGGGAAGAGTGTAAATTGTTTGTAATTATTTCTGGTAGGCCTACATATAACGAAACAGTAAAATACACATAAACATGTACAGTATATATCGTTGTAAATAAGCCGAAAAACAGTAGACTATTCAATGACAGATATATATTAGACATGTCGAGCTGACGTCGCAGATGATAGTTTCCTACGTCAAATTGAATAACCTCAGAACAATCTTGCAACCCTTTTTTCACTCCAAGTTGTGTTTTACATGGAAAAAAGGTTAATTACACTTGGGTTAATTTTTCATGTAAAAATCAAATTTGGATATACATAATTATACATAATTATCTAAAAAAAATGGAAAGAACATGTTCAAAGAATGGAAGATGATCGCATTCCCAAAATTATACTTAAATACAAACCAAAAGGACGCAGGAATGTTGGTAGACCGAAGAAGAGATGGATCCAACTTTGAATGAGAATCGATGAGACCAGAACAAGCCACATGGGCTTAATCCGTGATTGATGATGATGATGATGATAATTATACATACATTTGAGAGAGAGAGAGAGAGAGAGAGAGAGAGAGATAGAATACGTGTGTGTGTGTGTGTGTGTGTGTGTGTGTGTCCGTGCATGTGTGTGTGTGTTCGTGCGTGTGTGTGTGTGCGTGTGTGTGTGCGCGCGCGCGTGCGTGCGTGTGTGTGTGTGTGTGTGTGTGTGCGTGCCTGTGTTTTGTGGTAGTTAAATAACATATCTGCAAAGGCAAAAATTAACCCAATCCAAAAATGCATACTTTCCTACCACCTGTTATCATGTGCCCCACACATAATATGTTGCGTACTGTAAAAAAATACTGAAAATGAAGTTCTCTTAAATTGTGAAAATCTGGACATGGTCCATTTTTAACTGAAGGGTTCAAATAAGGACCTATGTGTATCGAAGAATTTCTCATTTTCCCTGAAATATAGAAGATAGTGAAAATATGGCAAGTTGAACAAATCATCTAAGTATTTCACATTTTACACTTATCATTGTAGAAAGTGCAACTCTAAAAGAATACCTTATATGTACATCATTATCTTCACAAAATGGTCGCTTACAGAATGTTTGTATTATTGTTAATACAAGTTACGGAGGAAGTTTATAATCAGTCACTTTATTAAACGAGGTGACCGGAAGTACATTTTGCGAGTAATGTTGAAATATCATTACAGTTTCCTCGCGTAATGAATGTTCGCAATTTCATGAGAGAAAGTGCACGGAATAAATTCGGAAATCACTTGCATCTCACTTCTTCAGATAAAAAAAATGCCGCAATTGCAACCTTAAAAAAATAGTAATAAATAGTAATAAATTGAATTATAATTATAAATCTGAACGTTAGAAGGTCAGTTTGCAGGCAAACAGGTTACCAACTATAAAAGTGTACTTTTGACGAATAGCAGCAAAGAAATCAAAAAGAGAAAAACTTAAAACGAAAGAATTAGAGAGATATGAAACTCGATAAAAATGTTTTTGAGGTCATTGAAGAATGAAAATTGAGATCGTTTGGGCATGTCAAAAAATGGGGTTAGGAATAATTCCGAAAATTGTTTTGGGAATGGAATGCCGAAGGCAAAACGAAGAAGAGCAAAATCACACAAAATTTTGGATGCATCGAGTTAGGTGGAGATTTTAAGAGAGGAGATTCTCATTATAGAAACTTGTGGAGGAATAAAGCTATCTCCGTTTGAGGAAAAATTGTTTTATTGTATGAATTTTCTTAAATACACAGAATTATAAATCAGTATTATTTATAAATGCTAAAAATATATTGTCAATTTTATTATATACAACTTTCCTCATTAGAGGATTGCCTCAAGGACAAAGTGATGCAGACAATTAATTTTCGAAGTTGATGAAATACATTTTGTAAATACATTAATTTTTTCGAATTGTAATTGAAATATGCATACTATGAAGTAGAAATTTTCTAAAGATGGTTTCTTAAAATTGAAATTGATTCTCTAATAGCAGCGATGGCAATTTTAGAAAGATACACCCTGTCCAAATCTAAGGAATTCCAAAATTTAGCTAAGAATCCTGGTATAGTACCTCTTGCCCCGATCATCAATCCTGTGACAGTTATACTATCTAATTGGTATTTATCTTTGTAATAGTCAATTGTTGGCTCATATATGGCTTTCTTTTCACAGTCAACTTCCTCAGGTTGGCCACTATGAGTCTCAAAACGAATTGTGGGATCTAATATCATACCAATTTTAGAAGATGGTCTAAATGCAATAATATCTATTCGTCTGTTACTTCCATTAGTGGCCACACCATGAACTTCCTCATAAACTGTGTATCCATAATCTCGCAAGGCTTCTGCCATCATATTTCGAATAGTGTGGTGCCGAATGTTTCTCAGCGATTCTCCAAACGGACAAGCCCCAAGGACGTGTGCAAGGGTTTCGTGCTCTCTGCGACAACGTCTACAGAGGGTATCGTCCCTAGACCTGCCCGGCAAAGAACGTACCGCCGATACATTGGCTTGTATTTTAATCGCTTCTCTCCATTCGGAACAAGACAATCCCTGATGATCACGAATCCATTGATTTGCTGGTGTATATTCATTGTAGAGAACAACACCTTTTCCTTTATAAGGAAGTTGACTCCAGAGAACTGCTCCTTTGTCTCTTAGTTGTTTCCTGAGTTTCCTTGCATCTGGTAGAAGACTTCGAGTATTAATATTGATGTCACTAGGTTCAATGTTAAGGTCTCTCACACATTGTAAACGTTCCTCTTTTAGGTTTCGGAGAGCAGTAATATATCTATTATCGTCTTGGTAAAGAATATGGCAAATGTTTATATGCTGTAATTTTGTTTCCCATGTTGCACAAAATAATCCAAGTCCTTTATACCGACGTTCAGTATATAGCATGTGATCAGGGACATCCATCGGAAGATGTAAAATTTCTTTAAGTCCACTTCTCAAAAGTTTATCACAATTCACTATAAAGAGAATGGCAAATGACAGTTCGCTTAGAAAAATTGTAGGCCTTGAATCAGTCCACATCGTAGAAGAACAAGAAGACGATATCGCCAAAAAAATAACATGGATTACGTTCTCGATATAACAATAATAAATCTCTTGTAAACCATATATACATCCAATTTAATTAATTACACTGGTCACCATGATTTTTGTCTCATGGGTACCAATAGTTATACATAATGCAGCTTTTTTATCGTGTTTGCAAATATGTATTCGGAATTTCTCCATCACTCACAGTTTTTTTAATTCAATTTCAATAATGGACTTAAACAATGATCTTTTAATAAACGTTTTTTCGTTCATTTGTCCATTGTAAAATAAAACCAAATGAGCTAACTCATGGTTTCAGCTATGGAAAAGAGATATCAAGGCACATGGAATCCTAATATGCTGGCCGATTATTGTTGGACCATCAAGAGGGATGCTCCACAGGCGAAATATAGCAGAAAATCGTAATTTCGTACTTTCTAGGTGAGTCCAAATGTTCAAATATTGTGTAGTTACGAATGTAGAAAATATTAAAGTGTTTGAAATTATAAATTCCTGTCTCTCGGAAACCTTGCGTGATGGAGAAAAACAGATATAATTTTGAATTCAGGAGAAAAAATACTATCAGAATCACATATTTTTCTTTCTGAGACAAAAAAAAGTTTATTTTTTGTTGCTCAGTCTTATAATTTTGCCAGCTTTCTTTTTGTAAAAAATACTTAACACCTTTTTTTTTTTTACTATCTTGAATTTTCCAAAGAAATATGCCGTCTCCATTGATTATATTTAAAGATAGCAACGTACAATTAGTGGAGTCTCTATATCCTGCGCAAGATTTTATCATAACATATTATTTAGACCACTACAATGTAAACAAATTATAAAACAATAGAATAGATATTCCATTCCTGTGTTATGTCTTATGTTTAAGACACTCTTCACTTTCTAGATTGCTATTTCATGTAATGATCAAGAATTTTTAACGATGTAGGCCTTTTACATAAAATCATATAATGTATTCTTTCGTGCTTAAGTAATATTCAATTCGAAATATTAAGCACATAGGCCTATATCAGATTATCTCATAAGTAATGCCGGTTTTTTAATGTAATGTTATGTGTCTGGTGGAATTTTGAAGGTATGATTCACTGGAAGTTTGTTTAAAACGGGCGTGCAGTCGTCGATATGTCTCTTTATTCCCAACAACTGAAATGAGTTCCTGAAATTTTGAGGGTCGCGGGTTCAAACCCGACCGGACCCCAACTCCAGAAACAACCACGACAAAAATTCAGAAATTGGGAGAAATCGAACTGCTATCATACCCAGCACATAGTTCTGATCTTCAGATTACCATCTGTTTCCCTCCATGGCTCATTTTGTCCTCTTCTTGCGTGAAATTTCGAAGCTGTAAAAGTTTGTCTCAACGAATTCTTCGCGGGATAATGAACCTCGATAAAGAATGACTCAAGAGCATAGAATCTGATGGCATCTACTTTGAAAAGTATTAAATTTCTTGTCACAATAAATTACACATAAAATTTTGTTTAAAAAAACATTACTTATGAGATAGTGCCTATAAAAATAATTCTGGACACTATAGAAGTTTGAGCGAACAATTCTGTTAACCCTTAAATTGGTGAAACTCAATTTCTGATACCAGCTTATTTAAAATACGTGGGACTGCAGTAAAAGTAAATCATTCATAACCGAATGATTCCATCATGTTACATAATTTTATACAAATAAAAATAATTTCTACTGATCCATTTTTCCACTATTTCATTATAAATATTAAATTAAATCAATATAAACAGCTTGTGGGATACATGCCAATTTGAGGATTAAAATGTTGGATCAATGTGTAATGTCGTGTTTTGTATGAGAACTTGATTTAAAATATCGGTGAATTTTGTGAGTTAACTCCTAGCACTATCAAATCTGAAGGTTCATGGTCACCCTGATATAAGCTCTCCATACATCCCTACAGGTAAAGGTCTCCCACTATAGGCTATAGGAGACCCTTGGAGTAGTAGGAGGTTAATTTTCTAGAAAATCGGCACTTAATGTCAGCCGTGTTGTCAGCCCTGCGTGACGACTGACTTTACTCCCAGAAAAAGCGTCTGACACTCATTTCCGTTAGAGTATGAGTCGACTCGAGATGCATGGTGCTATCAGAAGGTTTGGTTTAGTTTAAAAATCCTGATTACATCTGATTTCTGTAAAGATTATGGAGCTCATTGTTATTACTTACAAGTTTCCTCTTCATCTTTTCCTCAGATTTTCCTACAACAATTTCTATACCCCTTTTACAATCATCATTAGTGATGTATGTCCTAATCAACGCAGTTAACGAGACTTAACTTTTCTTATGATATCTTGCTTTCCGTAAGCTTCACGGAGCGCAATATCTTGTTTCCTCCATTCACTTATTTGTTGTCTTTCTTCGACTAAAAAATTGCAAAAGTTTTATATGGACAAGTTTATATTTATAGGCTCAGTAAGGAAAAAATACCTGTAGATCAAAATCTTCGTGACATGCCGGATGACAATCATTATGGGACTCTCAGGAAGAGAGAGACCAATGACATGATAAAAGGAAAACATTCACTTACCTGAAAAAAGAGAAACAAAATACATTAGCATTACTTGTACAAGCATTTGAACACATTGCATTAGATATTCTTTCAAGGAATATAAAATAAAGTCACGAAATAAGCAAAAATTCTCCAATGATTTTTCAGACATATGCCAAGTTACCTGCTGAGAGATTTATTGGTGCGGAAGTGAAGTCACTTACGGCATACCAAACCAGAGTCCATACAAAGTTTTATTTATTATTTATTTATTTATAGTGTATATAAATACATAAATACATTTTAAACATACCTAACGAAAATCCTAGCTTTTAAGGGATCAGATACCGTAAGAGCTAAAATAATTCTGGAGGGGAAACCCACTGAACAAGTGAACCACTTTAAATACCTGGGTTATGAAATCTCCTATTTAAAAATGAAGATCTATTTAACAAACTTAATAAATTTAATTATATATGTGGAACAATCAAAAGGATATTTAAAAACACAAGAAAAGAAACAAAACTAAAATTTTATAAATTAGTGGCAGTCCCCTTACTATTGTATGGTAGTGAATTTTGGGTTTTAACTAAAAGAGAAGAGAAGATCATAGAAGCATCTGAAATGAGATTTCTGAGAAGTGTGGCTGGTTGCAAACTTCTAGATAAGAGAAGAAGTGAAGATATTAGAAATGAGCTAAATATCTTTAAACTCTTAGATAGAATAAAATAATCTAGAAAAAACTGGAAAGAACATGTTCAAAGAATGGAAGATAATCGCATTCCCAAAATTATACTTAAATACAAACCAAAAGGACGCAGGAATGTTGGTAGACCGAAGAAGAGATGGATCCAACTTTTGAATGAGAATCTATGAGACCGGAACAAGCCACATGGGCTTAATCCGTGATTGTTGATGATGATGATGACATACCTAAATGAGCAGTGGCTCGTGCCCGGGCACAGTCCAAAGGCAAACAAAAACATAACATAATTTCAATATTTACATATTTAATTATTATAATATTAAATTTGGTATACTGTATATGTTGCATAGGCCTACATAAAAAAATAATTTTAAAACAATATTGGGTGAAAAATATCATAGAAAAATTAGAAACTTATTTATAATCACTGAATAATATTAACTTAAATTATATATTTTATAGGTGAATAAATGTTTAAATTTCAATAGGTAGATAATTATTCATCCTCTACTTGTTGGATAGGTGTCTCGTAATTTCAGTTCTGAATTCTCAATATTATGATTACCGAGCTCTACCTTAATTTTCATTATGCATTTACATAACCTAGGTTCAAAATTATTATTTTTAAGCATTAAGTTGTGTGATGTTTGGGTTCAATTAAAATCTTACCCATGATTGTTTTTCTAGAGTTTTGATTATCAGGTTCAGATTTGCAATGACTATTGTTTTTTTAATTTTTTATATGATACATTACTAATAGGCCTATAGAAAGTTCGCAATTCAGTTTCTTTTGCAATTCAGTTTCTTTTGCATTTCCAGAAAATAGTTATCTACATAACTAGTAAAGATGTATTTTTACAGAGAGTGAACTAGTAAGACAAAGACACTTTATTTATTAATTACGTACAGTACTTTTAGCAGATATAATATTTTCAATTAGTATGATATGTTAAGACAATGGGAAGTGATTATTACAGAATCCGTGGAAATGGTTTAAAAAAACGAGTGAAGTGAGTTTATAATACATTTCACATACATGTATGTACAGTATTTTTGTCACGATAGTATATTTTGAAATTACTTGGGGATTATAGTGCAAACGATAGTCTACAGTAATTAGAAAAAGCCTAAATATTAATGTAACAGTTTGTCGGAATTCCTGTCTAAGAAATAGAGACCATATATACATCCATCCATAGTAATTCTGCCCGAGGGCAGGTCTTTCTCTGCTGTCAGAGCATTTTCATGCTATGCTTTGCAGCTTTACTAGGGATTTGTAGGTGTGGTAGCTTCCCGTTGCTTTCCACACCGGTGAAGGATGATGATGAGGATGATGATAATGGCCATATGATTTCCGGGACTGTTTAGGCCTTCAAGTTTCCCTGACATTTGTCTTATAGGTGAGGAAAAACCCCGATAAAAACCTCATCCAGAAAAACCGTCCCGACCGGGGGATCGAACCCGGCCCCGCTGTGACAAGGCAGCGCGCTACCTCGAGACCACAGCGGTGGACTATATATATATAAATTGTTTATATAATATATTTAGTATATTTGACTTCCAATCAAAAAAGTGCATTATAAAGCTTAACATGTAACAAGAAATAAATGTAAATTCTAAAAATATAACATAGTAGGAAACATAAAACTCATTAAATATATCAAGTGAGAAATACGTAATATAATTTAACAAGATAGAACTATATATGTATGACAATGAATACCGGCTATTTCTTAATATCAATATAGATTTATGATTGAGGATATAATACTAGAAAAACCTAAATAAGAATACAACAAAAAAAACATAGCATAGGCCCTATTCATTTTATTCAGAAAAAGGTTGGAGGAGGAGAACAGCACTGTGTAGGGGGGAAGAAACTACATTGGCATGCTCCTTTGAGCATCTGCCCCTATAGCGAGGGCTGCCTCCTCCGATCTTCAAGCCTTGGAAATACGGCTGTGTTTTTTGTTTGCCGCCTTGCGAAGTAGTTGGTCACTTAATATGGAACAGACACTACATCCTTCATTACAAAAGATAGAGATTTAACTTTTTTAAAAGGAAGCCCTGGTCCCGAGGGTCGCGGGTTCAAACCCGGCCGGGGTCGATGGATTATTTTAGGATGGAAAAATCCAAGGAACAAGTCCTCCGGGAGGGACTTTAAGCCGTGGGTCCCGAGTCTGAAGATTTTCAGACTCGTAAAAGATCCTTAAGCCTGAATGAAAGGCCTCTAAGCAAAATTTACCGAATTTTTTCCGTCCTAGTACTACCTTGGTTTCCTAGATGTCAGTATGAGGCGGAACGTTGACCACGGATCACTCAAATGACATCTATATGAAAACAAGTGTAACTAAATTAGTAAGGTTCAAATTCTTCTCTGTAAGGGGAGAGCGCCTAAATCTCAAGTGAAACATGGGCTTACAAGATACAAGAAGAAAAGGAAGCTAAATGTGGGGGCAGTCCTTAATATCTTGTAAGGAATGCCAGAGTCTAACAGTAGATACGATATAGTTTTAGCGAGGTTCTGTATTGTGGGATGTCAAATATCAGGGTTCGGTGCGATCACGTACTCTAATTGTAATTGGAAGATAGGAAATAAAACCGAGAGGATAAACAGCTTGATGTGGAGATATGGGAAATCAGTACAATAATGGTGTCTGTCGAGAACAAAATAACGATGCTATGTTAATGTGATGACATTCTATAAATAAATAAATATTTAAATTGAATAAATTAAATGTATTATACTGCAATTGAGGCTTAAAACGTGACTAATTGAAGTATTGTTTCGTTATAGTTTTGCAGTTTTCCTACAACCCATTGTAAATTTTACTCCTCCATGCATAATCTCGGCATCATTCTCTGTTATACTCGGACTAACAGATCTGTGCCCCTACAGCGCTGACATCGTCCTTAGAAAAGTACACATCTATACTCACACAATTTCACCGCACTCCCCTCCCACTACGTCAAACAACAGCAACGGTAACCTATCAAGTAGTGATGTTGCCAAACTTCCCCCAGTGTCATGGCTCTTGAATAACGAATAATGCAAGGTTGGAGTTCGCGCCGTAGCCGAGTGGTTAAGGTAAGAAGCCTTGGCGCAGAGCTACGGGACTTGCGCTGGTTCGAGCCTCCATGGGGGAAGACATTTTTCTCATGGAATTTTGGCCAGTATGGGACCGGTGTCCACCCAGCATCGTGAGGCATTTGGGTAGCTACAATAAGTAGCGACTCCAGGTTGAGAATACCAGCTATAACGGGTGGGAGATCCGACAGGGCTGACCACATGTCACCCCTACACTGGCTAGATGATCGTATACCTCTGTGATTAACACATGTGGATGTCCCGCGCCGTAGCCGAGCGGTTAAGGTAGGAAGCCTTGGCGCAGAGCTACGGGACTTGCGCTGGTTCGAGTCTCCATGGGGGGAAGAAATTTTCTCATGGTATTTCGGCCAGTATGGGACCGGTGCCCACCCAGCATCGTGAGGCAATTGGGTAGCTACAATAAGTAGCGGCTCCAGGTTGAGGAACCAGCTATAATGGCTGGGGGACTCGACATGCTAACCACATGTCACCCCTACACTGGCTGTTGATCATCTACCTCTGTGATTGACACATGTGGATGTGAAGGGCCAGCAGCCGGCTGGTAAAAGGGCAACCGCTGAAAAGTGGAAAGACCCTCAATCGGAATCGGATGTGAGACCAGCAGCCCGCTGGTCAGCCAAGGGCCTTCTAGGCATGCCGCGCTTGGAGCTAAGGTTGGAGTTGAGTTGACAACACTAGAGTGCAAGTGCAAGAGAGATAGAAAAGAGAGAGAGGAATACAGGGTGGGAAAAGATATGCCGGGGCAGAAAAGGAAGTAGGTGTTAGTTCGTATATCTCACGGGGGCACAGATCCGTTGGACAGACATTATTCCTCTCGACGCCATACTCCTCTGCACTTCTTGAGCCCACTGTTCTTTCAGTCTCCCCTTTCTTCTGTTGCCCTCCTCTTCAAAATTTAATATCATCTGATATCCTCTTTACGTGGCTTAACCATTTCAGCCTTCTTTCTTCAATAACTTGTATAACCAATTTTTGAAGATCCATTATTTATCTGAATTTTTTAAGTCAGTAAAATTAGACCATAAATTCGACTTGCTGAGGAATTTGCTTAGTTTACGCAGTTCCTGCACGCAAGACGCTTAAAGAAAAATGAAACTTTCAATACAAAATACAGTTATTGGAACTTCTAGTTCACATGATACTCGGTTAAAACATTTTTTCAAGTTAGCCTCGCTTGTGTTTTTAGCCTTCATTCATCAAGAACATTTTCTCAATATGGGAATAAAAAACCTGGTATTTTATATTATACCTCTTCTCCAGGTATCAATTAATTCAATGTTAATTCGATTTGAAAATTCATAACACATTGTAAAGGAAACAAGTGACTGGTCAGAATACATGCTCCAGATACTTTAGCAAGGATACGTTTGTTTACTTTATAAACAGCTTTCAAGATACCGGTACTGCTTGAGATTTTCTTCAAATGAAACACCAGTAACCTCATTAAAAACTGGAGGCGAAAATCAGCAACTACCGTTTGTCTCACGGATCACAGTTCAAAATTTCTTCAGATAATATAAAATGGTCGTTATTATAGAGTATTTTGTTACTTTCTAATCTCAAATAAAATAAAATGGTCGTTATTATAGAGTATTTTGTTACATTTTAGACTCAAATAATGTTTATCTTTCTAATTACATTTGAATTATCCACATAATCTGACCTAATTTTTATTAATGGTATTATTTATTAGTCGAACAGTAAGTTTGGTTAAAAATGTAGCATATTAGATTTAAAAAAAATATTGTGATACACTGTTGAGGTCACTATGTAAAAGTAAAAATATAACTATTAAATGCTGTCAATGTACAGGAGGCCTTTCGCAACATGTTTCATCTTCTGCTTCTGGAATGGTACTAACCGTTTGCTGGTCAAGATTTTGTATAGAGGGTTCAAGTACTCGGGTATGTTCTCATTTAGTAAATGTAAGTTCTTGGCTTCTTTTACCACTTCGATTTCCTCGAGGATATTAGTATCTAGTGGTATCCTTTGTGGACTATATATAACACGTTGACGATTGTATTAAATTCGTGACCTGATTCTATTTTGTACAAGATTTAATGAACACTTTAAAGACTTAGTATATAATGAGGTAAATCAAGTTTTGTCATACATGTAATAGAATCAGGTCATGAATTTAATACAATCGGCAACATGTTATCGATAGTCCACAAAGAAAATAACTCGAAAAATAATATCCTTGAGAAAATCGAAATGATAAATGAAGCCAAGAACATACAACTACTAAATGAGAACATCCAGTGACCTGAACCGTGTACAAAATCCTGACCAGCAAGAGCTAGTATCATTCTAGAAGCAGAAGATGAATCATATATTTCGAAAGGCCTCTTGTATATTGACAGCATTTAATAGTTTAGGAGGACTGAGAACTCGGATACAAATTTTCTTTTCTTTTATATTAGAGCAAATGGGCCAAATATGAATTAGGGTCTATAAACGGGCAAATCTTGTATTGAGAATACAAAGTTCTAGGCCTGTAACCTTGCGAAAATAGCATTAACTGTATCTCCATCTTGTCTAGCAGCTGATTTGTTGCAGCACATTTCTAGCTATCTGAATGTCTGGGTGAAGCGTTGATTAATACAAGGTATTAAGTTTTAATTGTTTTAAAGAATGATAACTCTGAATTTCCATATATAAGTTGAGTTAATTTCATTATATATGTCCAATGCGGGTTTCTTGTAAGGGTTGAAATATGGGTTAGTAGCCGATATTTATACAAAACGAAATAAAAGTAAATTGATTCAGCCAGAGTCTCATATTCAGTAGACGAATCCTGGATGTGCGGATGCAGAAAAATACGAATGTGTATATGATATATTTAATAGACTCTCAGTCTACATTATATCAATACAGAAGTGAGATTTGTATTTAAAACCCCATGGCGAGACAGGCCCTTGACCTACCATCCAGCAACTGATCTCACATCCACTTATTTACAAAGGTGGATTTCACCTAGCTAGTATAGAGTTAAATGTAATCAGCAAGCCAAGTTTCCAAGCGGTTATAGCTGATTTTCTCATCCTGGAGCCGATACTTATTGTAGCTACTCAAATTCCTCACGATGCTGAAAGGGTAGCGGTCCTATACCCATATTTGCCGAAATCCCATTAGAAAATTTCTTTCTACATGGAGCCTCGAACGAGCGCACTGCAGTATCTCTAAACCAGGGGTAATGCATTAACAACTCAGCTATATATATTCCATTCCATAGTAATTCTGCCCGAGGGCAGATCTTTCACTGCAATCATAGCATTTTCATGCTATGCTTTGCAACTTTACTATTAAATTATAGGTGTGGTAGCTTCCCGTTGCTTTCCACACCGGTGAAGGATGACGATGACAATGATGATCATGATGGCCGGATGATTTTCTGAGACCGTTGGGCCCTAAGCTTAGTGACATTCTTACATGTGAGGAAAAGCCCCGAAAAACCTCACCTAGGAGCCTGTCACGAGCGGGAATCGAACACGGGTCCGCTGCGTGACAAGGCAGCACGCTATCTCGAGACTACAGCGGTGGAATATATATATATATATATATATATATGTATGTGTGTGTGTTTCTTTTTTAATTATCTAGCGGCCGCATTTTTTTATCGAAACCAAACTCGACATACAGAAATCGATTAAAAAAAAGTGCTGGCCTGAAAGAAAAATGTATAAACCCTTGTATCGGTCGAATGCTTTTATTTATCTTAACGAACCTCAATATACACCATTGAAATAAAACGAGGAAGAAATCCTCCAAAATCAGCGAAATCCGACGATTAGAAGTGGGGGTTTACCTAAACCTACAATTAAAACATCGTTCTAATAGTAGCCATGTTTGTTTTATTGTAGTATAAATGTATACACTACAATGTATTAAATAATAATAGTTAAAAAAAACTGAAACAACACGCTTTATTACGTAGAATACCAAACTAAGAAATAAAAAATAAATAATAGTTTAAAAGAACTAAAAAACACGCTTTATTAGAAAACCGAACTAAAAATTGAAAAATAATTTTAATTTCCAACACGCTTGGGATAAAATTAAAGTGGCCAACAAAAAATCATCTCCAACACATCTAGAATAAAACTAGAGTCATCAACAACAAAAAATAATTTTACCATCAAAAGCGTGGGGTGCTCTATATAAATTAATATATTTGATAATAAACAGATACTATTGGTAAAAGTAAAGTCTCTAAGAAGAAATACCATAAAAAGCACCCCACGCTTCTGATGGTTTTTTTTTTGTAGATAACTCTAGTTTTATTCTAGATGTGTTGGAGATGATTTTTTTGTTGACCACTTTAATTTTATCCCAAGAGTGATGGAAATTAAAATCATTTTTCATTTTTTTAGTTCGGTTTTCTAATAAAGCGTGTTGTTTTAATTTTTTTAACTATTATTTTTTTTTAATTTTTAGTTTAATTTTTTGTCACCGGAATCCCATGAAAATTTAATTGCTTAATACTCTTCTAAAAAATCATCCTGACCGGATTTGAACCAGCGACCTGTGGATTACTGAAATTATATACCACTACAGTCCTCCGATCCACCGCTGTGGTCTCGAGATAGCGTGTTGCCTTGTCACGCAGCGGGCCCGGGTTCGATCCCCGGTCGGGGCAGTTTTTCTGGGTGAGGTTTTTTATCGGGGTTCTTCGTCACCTGTAAGACAAATGTCAGGAAAACTTTAAGGCCCAAACGGTCCCCGAAATCATGTGGCCATCATCATCAGCCTTATCATTATCATCATCATCCTTCACCGGTGTGGAAAACAACGAGAAGCTACCACACCTACAATTCCCTAGTGAAGCTACAAGCATAGCATGACTGAGCTCTTACAACGATTGACCAAAAAGTCGATAAGTCCTCAACCTATTATACCGGTTTTTATTTATTTTTTTTCTGATGATTCTGGCCAGTATTTTAGGAAAAATCATGAAATTATTGTATTGTCATGGGTCCTTTACAAGTAAGCAAAATTTCAAGTCGATCCAAAGTTTTTAAGTGGGTGAAAATCGTGTTCAATGATTCCGTTACATAGATAGATGGACAGATACAGGTCAAGCTAATATAAAGCGTGTAATTAAAGAGATGCCACGTAAACAAGGAATATCGGAACATAAATTTGACTTGCTGAGGAATGCGTTTAGTTTACACAATTCATGCATGACGAATTTTTTTAAAGTGGAAAACACGATGATAGGGATATGAGAAAGCCAGATCTAAAAATATATATTTAACGACGACAGATCTCAAGCAATGACTAATCATTGTAATACAATACGAAGGAAACGGATAAAATGTTCCCATAGCTTTACGTCAAGGTTTATGTTAAAAGGACCACACAATGGCAACTGCTGCTCGTTACTATGTTATCATCATTAAAGTAACGGCAAGTCTATTCGACTTATTACAAGTAACTGACACTTTCATTATACCACAAATCTTCCAATTTTACGTAAAAGAGTCACGATTTCCTCTTCTCCAAATCTCCCATACAAACGTGGTAATCTTGTCCACTAGATTTCTATATTATAAGCGAATTAACTTACTCACTAGCACTATCGAACCCGTAGTTGACTGAGTGGAGATAAGCTCTCCATACATCCCCATCCTGAGCTAATGTTTTCCAATCATCCTCTGTATAATCTCATCATCATCATCATAGTACGTTCACGAATTTAGGCAATTTGTTGACCTGTTTCGGCCTCAAGAGAAACACCATCCAAAAGTCTTTTGAGTGGACGAACTGGTCTTCTTCTTTCTGCAGATTGATACCTTAACATTTGTTTGGGTATCCTGTGATCTTCCATTCGATGAACATGTTACATCCATCTTGACTTATAATCAGAAATTTTGTTTTCTAAAGGTTCCATGTGTAATTCTTCTAAGATATCTTCATTTTTTTGTGATCTAGTAGTGTGTATCCTGCAGTCCTCCGAAGGTATCTCATTTCAGCAGATCTAAGTCTGTGTATATCCTTCGGTTTCAACGTCCATACATCGCTACCATACAAAAGAGTTGGTAGAGCCAGTGTTTTATACACTTTTAATCTTGAATGTTTTTGGATTAACTGTGGCTTCAAGATAGAATTTATTAACCCTAAAATTCTTAAAAATTTAGATATTTTTGCATTTACATCCTTTTCTTCTTCATATGTGATATTGCATCCTAGATATGTAAAATTATTCACCTGCTCCAAAATTTTATGGTCTGTATAATCTACTTCCCTCAAATAATGGTTAATGTTATTTTCCCACCTCATTCTTGGGTGTTTTCCCTCCGGTTTTCCTACAAGAAGTTTTCCATGCACCTGTTTCACTCCCCATTCGCACACATCATCATCATCATCATCTGGTATCATGGCAGCTGCCGCCGTCTTCCATAAACCAAACACCATTCCTCTCTGTCCATCCATTGATCTTCCTCCAATCTTCTGATATTCATAGCTGCTTGTACCCCTTCTATCCAACTTTTCTTCGGTCTTCCTCTCTTCCTCCTTTCTATTGGGATCCATTCCATAACAATTTCAGGTAACCTTTGCTCTGACATGGCCACACCACTGTAATATTTTCTTTTCTATCGCACTACATATTCTTTAAATAGTTCAACCAAAAGATAGGGAGTAAGTAGACTATCGAAAATAGATAAAATCTTTCTTAAATAGATAACATTTTCCATCGCAATCTACGAGACTTGACTGTTCTTATTACATGTGGTTTCCTATAAAGATAATGCATCTCACTGTTAGGTAGTCTTCTCCATTCGCCTGTCTGTTCATCTCTCTTTGGTGCTATATTTTTCGTAAGAACTTTTTCCTCAAATACTTGTAATTTTTTTCCTCCCTTAAAGTAAGAGTCCAGGTTTCGCATCCATATAACTTGGAAAATAACATTTTTATATATTTCCAGTTTAACGTTTTTTTGAAAGAATTTGGGACGATAATAGTCCCTGTAATACATAATAGCATGCATTTCCAGAATTGAGCCTATGTTTAATTTCTTTGTGCATCTCATTCCTATTTGTAATTACTGTTCCTAAGTATTTGAATTCAGCCACTTCTTCAAAATTTCCCTCATTTGTTATTTATTGTCATTTCCGCTACACAATGTAATTCTGTGTGTTAACATATTACTTGCTTTTATACGTGTATATATATATATATATATATATATATATATATGGTAAAGAAGCTAATAAAGTATAAAATAAAAGCTAAATTCCTGCCTGTAATCGTTCGGGTTGATATGTGTATATATATATATATATATATATATAGGGCCTATATATTACTCACAGGTGCTATCGAACCTATAGGTTCATGGCCGCGGGCATAAACTCTCCACACATTCCTATCCCGAGCTAATGTTTTCCATTCGTCCCCTGTATAATCCACTTCCCTCAAATCATAGTTAATGTTATTCCCCCACCTCATTCTTGGTTTACCAACTGGGCGTTTTTTCTATAGTTTTCCTACAAGAAACTTTCATGCCTCTCTCGCAATCCCCATTCGTGCCGCATGCCCTGCCCATCGCAGTCTACGAGACATAACTGTCCATATTATATCTGGCTTCCTATAAAGATCATTTAGCTCAATGTTATGGAATATTCATCATTCACCTGTCTGTTCATCTTCTTTCGTCCATAAATTTTCCCAAGAACTTTATTCTTAAATTCACGTAATTCTCTCTCCTCCTTAAATTAAGAGTCCATGTTTCGCATCCATATAATAGAACACACACACATATATATATATATATATATATATATATACATAAAAATGGATCTATATTACAGTGAATTAATAGTTAAGTGAGGTGAAAACAATCAACGGCAATCAAAATAATGGAGCCAAAAACACAACCATAAGAATGAAGGTAATGAGGTTACAAGCACAAACAAATTAATAAGGACAATAATGATGATAACTTGTTTGATGTTGAGCAACAAAATATTGAGTAGTGGGATTCATAATTTCTTAGAAGTATATTTTTATCTTTCCTCTGAACATAAATCATATTCAGTGAGCGCTGTCATATAGCAGCAGTTTTACTTTGTGTCGCTGAATCAGAATTACCATCTGTGTAACACATGCTTCCTACGTCTTGTTCCCTTGTAACGTGCTAAAATAGAAACTATTTTAGGAAAGCACTTTTCATCACACATAGATAAATTTACATTTAATCACGAGTTTCTTCTATTAAATTAGTCAAAGGTTTTTACAATACTTTGATCCGTGGAGAAACAACACATAAATCAAAATAGAGAAAATTTCAGGAGAGTTTAAACTGACTATTTGACTCATGTCACAAATGCTAGTCAATGACCAATCACGTTTCAATGAATGTTGTTTTACAACCAATGACTGTCGTGTTTCACATCGCTCTTTATCGATTTCTCTTTATCAGCTCCTGCTTTTGTGATAAAGAAAGCTCCTCCTTTTTAATGTTCTGAACAGGTCAAAGCATTATTTTTCTCCAACAAATACATTGAATATAGCAAATAATGAAAAGATTCCTTGATTTCACTGAGTTGTTTACTAAAAAAATAAATTAATAATCCGTAATGTTGATTATGATATATAGTTTGATGTGTTTCATTATTTCTCCACTTGGGTGCACTCTTACAATATTTCGATATTATTTGGCAATAAAAATATGATCAAGCAGCAGTGAATGAACATAACCTCATATTTCTGATTTGTTTTCAAACAATTATTATAATAAGTTCCAGCATGAAATCGTGACTAATTATTAGTCTTATATTTTTACTAATTCTACTTATTGGATTATTCCACGAATGAAACCAAGGGTCTCTTGAATGAGCCTCCTAACTCAGGATAGTAGTTAGATATAACATTTGAGTTTCGTTCAAAACGTATAACATCGCTGTTTATATTAAATATATACATATTTTAAAATAACTATACTTAAACAATGATTTGTGAGTAAACAGCTTAATTTTATTCGTTAAATTGTCCTAACAAATGCCACTCTTCATTTCCAAATTATCGATAAATTCACGACTCACGAAGTGAGGAGTGAATTTATCTAGAGAATTTGGAAATCAAGAGTGGCATTACTTATGATAAATACAGTAAAAGCTCCTTATTCGAAGGAGATATGTTCAGTAAATATGCCGCGAATACAGAAACAAAATACAGAAATGGTAATTTCTATGGATATATAGGGGATACGTTCCAAGTTCCAAAATAAAATTAAAATTATCAAAATAAAACCAATTTTATGAGATATTTTGAAAAATTTTCAATAATTGTTAGTATCAGGCTCAGGCTAGGGCTTAAAGAACTTGGTTTTTTTTAAAGGTCTTTCAATTCAGATTGATATTCAGCTGTGAATTCAGCAATAGAATTCCTTTTTTTTTTGCCTTCGGTTTACTTCATGAATCGTACAGTTGATTCATTAACATTGAAACAGCGTGATACAGATGCAAACGACTCGACAAAGCGTAAACGGTCAAGCATTTCAAATTTTACTTTAAGCGACAACACTACTTTTTTTCCGTTTCGGAACTAATTTTTATTTCCTTTTACACGATATTATAAATTGGGAACAAAGCAGATGAGACACGTGTTATTCAATCAAAAGTATTGCAACGAATGACAAAATGAAACAATAAAACACCGATCTTGGCAAGGGAGGCATTTGTCAAAGGACACATGAAATACGGCGGCGGCTTTTAACAAGAACTTTAAGCTTAGTGACAATAAGTTTTTTTTTTTACTTTGATATTTATTCCTCCATTTGATTTGAATCGCTCTTTGTAAAAGTCGCCTTGGCGTGTTCCTGCAGTAACAAAAGTTGCAGATGTATTAATAAGGGA
Organism: Diploptera punctata; assembly: GCA_030220185.1. NCBI lineage: Eukaryota > Metazoa > Arthropoda > Insecta > Blattodea > Blaberidae > Diploptera > Diploptera punctata. The sequence continues at coordinate 1,731,331 of JASPKZ010007340.1, read as the reverse complement.
TACTAATTTTTCTAGATATATCGACTAGATCCGCGAATAAATATATTTTTAGCCGCGAATACAGGAACTGGGTCGCAATTTTTTAACCCTCGAATAATGAAAACGTGAATAATGGAACTGTGAATAAGGAGCTTTTACGCTTTTACTGTTTAACTGTAAGATACTCTTACATTAAGAGAGGAAAGGAAATTACGAGTATTTGAGAATTTGAGAATAAAGTTCTTAAGAAAATGTTTGGACCAAAGAGAGATGAACAGACAAGTGAATGTAAAAGACTACATAACAGTGACCTACATGATCTTCAGAAGAAGCCAGATACAATAAGAACAGTTAAGTCTCGTATACTGGGATGGGCAGGACATGTGGCACGAATAGGGTACAAAAGACTGCATGAAAGTTTCTTGTAAGAAAACCAGAGGGGAAATGCCCAGTTGAGATGGGAGAATAACATTAAACATGATTTAAGGGAAGTAGATTATACAGGGGATGATTGGAAAACGTTATCTAAGGATAAGCATTCATGAAGAGATTATGTCCATGCGGACATAATCATATAGGTTGGATAGTGTCAGTAAGTTAGTTAGAGACAGACGTTCTCTACGAGTTTGTTTTTTAGAACTCTGTAGGCCTTTCTGAAACCGGTTCCATACTCAGCAGAAAGTTTCCAAATGGCCTAGAGGATTTTAAAAACTTAAACAAATATGGAACGCCTGCTTCGACTTAGATGGTCTGGGGATTAAGTTTCTTGCTTCTGTTCCCAAAAGTCGCGGGTTCAAATCCAGCTGGGTTAGATGGTTCTTTTGGAAGGAAAACTCCAATGAACAATACCTCTAAGAAGGATTTTAAGCATGGGTTCCCGAGCTTGAAAATTTTCGGACTCGTAAGAGAATGTGAAACCCAAATTAGTGCATCTGAGCAGTTACCTACTAGGTGTCTGTTTTAGGCACTGAGCTAACCACCACTTGCCACTCAACGAGCCTTACAGGGGCATGACCTGTCGGGAGAGCTTTCCAAACACTTCACCGAACATATACTTTTTTGACCACACAAGAGCATAGTGGACACTCATGGATAAGTAATCAGCTCAATGTCAGGGCCACTTCTGAGACAACATCAACATTTAATACATTATATCATTCAAGATCTATTCGTACTAAATTAGGCGAATGACATCGATTATTATGATGGCCAAACAACGTTCGGGAACTATTTGGACCTTCACGTTTCCAGACAAATATCTTACAGGTAAAGAAAACCCCGAAAAAGAACATCACCCAGGAAATTTATTCTAACCGGGCATCAACCCGGACCCACTCAATCTAAGGCAACTATGTTACCACAATACTACAGAGGTGGAATTCAATATACAGGGTGTAACAGGACCTCACCGACAAAATGTTAGGAATGATAGGCCATGCAGAGAGGACCATTTTTTGTGAAGGAACATATAGTCGCAAACACGTCGTTTATGAGTTATGCGCAGATGAAGGTGTTAACCAGTAAGGGTTGAAATTGAATACAAACAATTGTACACGTATAATTTCATTGAAAAAACATGTTTTTACAATAAGTGTTCAAACAGTCGACTCTAAGCCTCATTGCATGTTTGATATCGTCGCAGCAACGATATATATATATATATATATATATATTACATATATAACATGATAACAAAAATAAATGCTCGGACGGGACTTTAACCCGGACGTCTGGATTTATATCCCAGTGCGCTTCCGATTACGCCATCGAGCAAGTCAAGTACAAACACTCATTTTTCTTTACATATTCTCATTACTACTAGATGTAGTGGGAACTCGGTCTCCACTGCCATCTGGTAGCTCCTATCACAAGTAAGCAAATTAAAGAGAACATTTTTACTTTATAGCAGTGACGCTTTATCCATGTTATAATTAAATGTTTGACACTGAGCAATGCAAGCTTAATATTTAGCTTATTAAGCTTGCATGGCTCAATGTCAAAAATTTAATTGTAACATATGTATACCCCATTTACATTAATGTAGTTTAACATATCACATTTATAGGTACATTTACGTATACCCTTAGACAAAAAAATGAGTCATCCGCTGATTCTATTCAATCGATCGGGGAACTTCGTGAACGCTGGCAGAAGCCGTATACACATCAACACGTTTTCACTAATTGTACTGGGTTGTTTGATAGTTAACGCAGTGAACACTCAAGCAACATTAAAGAGAGTGCCTGGCTTAGTGTGTTTCCGTGGTCGAGAGGTTTAATAGACATCGTCTGCGTTCGTAATATCACGGGTTTTATTCCCGTTCTACTTTCTTTTTTTTTTTTTTTTTTTGACTGAATGTTAGAAAAGCATTTCGCCTGTAATGTAGTTTCATATTTAATTTTATATTTGAGTTTTATGGCTTTAATGCACACACAAAAACATAGATTAAAACCTTCTAATAAGTAAACAAGGAAAGAAAATAATATATTGTAAAATGATAACTTTAACAAAAACAAAATCAATATCGGGTGTATGAATCCTCAGCATCTATTACCGCCCTCAACCTGCGGGGTTTGATGCAATCAAATTTCTACAGGCACGTGGACAATCGGCTAGAGTATCCAAGGTGTCTTGAATTTGTGCCCATAAGCCATCTTTCGTCTTTCGTGCATCTGCAGTCCAATTAGAGTTCATCTCTATTTTCATCTTAGCCCACACATTTTCGATTGGATTAAAATCTGCTGAACAGCGAAATTTGATTTGCCTTCTCCTTTAACAATCAAATTTCGCTAAACACATTTCAGAAAGCTGCCACAGTTTCAACAATATCGATAATACAATGTCAATTAAACACAGAGAAAACAACACACAAAATTAACATTTTAGAAGAAATCGAAATTATCAAGAAGGCCTAGAATACAACCATTCTCAACGAAAATATGCCTAATAAGCAAAACCCTCTATTAGATATACAGTTAATTCAATACTACTACTACAACAAGAAGATGAAGCATGCATCGAAAGGCCTAAAGTGAAATCAACGAAAATTTTAAATAGTTGAGGAAGACGGTTGTATACAAGGTAAATATATATACGTATATATATATATGGTATGATAAGAAAAATAAATGCCTGGACGGGATTCGAACCCGGATCTCTGAGTCTGTACCTCAGCGTATATATATATAATTTAACATTGTTATAACTTCAACGGCATAAAAAACAATTATGAACTTAAAAAATATAGATTCATCCAAATGTCGAAATAAAATATATTTAATTCATAAAACGTTTTAATACAAATATCACGAAAAAAAAACTGCGTAATTGAAGACTCGAACCTGCGATCTTCATTAACAGAAACAGTGACCGCATACTTTACCGCTGACCTATCAGGACACGTAGGAGAGTCTTCAGTTCATGCCACATAACACAGTAGCTCAGGGACTGCACAATTATGACGTTTCCTAGTTTGAACCCAGCGCTGTGCCGTGTATGACTTAGAATAAATGTGCGTTCAAGAGATGACTCATTTTTTGTCGAAGGGTGTACCTTACGCTACCCTGGCCAAATAATCATAATTAAATATATACTGTATGTCCAGCGCTGTGTTCTCGAGGTAGCGTACTGCCTTGTCACGCAGGGGGGCCCGGGTACGATTCCCGGTCGGGACAGGCTCCTGGGTGAGGTTTTTCGCGGGGTTTTTCCTCACTTGTAAGACAAATGTCAGGAAGCTTAGGGCCAAACGCTCCCCAAAATTCATCCGGGCATCATCATTATCATCCTTCACCGGTGTGCAAAGCAACGGAAGCTACCACACCTATAATTCGCTAGTAAAGCTGCAAAGCCTAGCATGAAAATGCTATGGTTGCAGTGAAAAACCTGCCCTCGGGCAGAATTACTAGTATTCCTTCCCATGTTACTGTAATATAAAAAATGCCAACATTGTGTTCCATATGTTGATATCATTTCCTCCTCGATAATGCGTAACATCCTACAACTGTGCGTGGCCAGATGAGTATACTCTCAAGGAAAATAGTTTAATATTTTTAACAAATTAATACGTCAAAATAGAAAATAAAATGTGACATACTTCAACTTACATGTAAATTTACTACATGTCACTTGTATTGCAATAAAAGGAAAATCCCATATTATGGCAATACAGTAAAAGTATAAAACTTCTTGTGTCCGGAATTACTTATGACTATTTAACTAATGCCCAAATGGGATCAATTACCAATTACGTTTCAATTAATTTTGTTTTACAACCAATCACAGTCGTGTTTCACCTCGATAATTATCGAATTTTGATTACCAAAATTAAGAAAACTCTTCCTTTTTAATATGGGGCACTACGCTACAAGCCGGAAGGTCGAGGGTTCAAGTCCCGGTGGGGTCAGGATTTTTAAACTGACCCAAATCTTCTGGCGGCACTATAGCCCTGGGGTCGACACAGCCTCTAACGGAAATGAGTACCAGACGCTTGTTCTGGGGTAAAGGCGGCCGTCACGCAGGGCTGACAACCCGGCTGACATCAAGTGCCGATTGTCCAGAAAAAGTGGGAGCCTTAACCTCCTACTCTCCAAGGGCCTCCAGAGGCCTGTAGTGGGATCACTTTACCTTCCTTTTTAATATTCTGAACAGGTCAGACATTATTTTGCAGTGACTGACTCTCTAATAAATATGTTGAATATAGCAAATAATGAACAGATTCCTTCGACCTACACATTTCATAATTGTGTGTTAAATAATTGTGTCTTTAAATAATGATTTTACTGAGTTGTTTCATAAAAAAAATTAATTAATTAACTATAATGTTGGTTATAATATACAGTTTGATGTGTTTCATTTTTTCTCCACTAGGGTGAATTCTTACAATATTGCGATCCTATTTGGCAATAAATAGTATGATCAAGTTGCAGTGATGAACAAATGATACATAACCAAACATGTCTCATTTGTTTTCAGAACATCGCCGTTTGCATTAAATATATAAATATTTTAAAATAACTATATTTAAATAATTATTTGAGAGTAAACAGCTTAATTTTATTCGTTAAATAATCCTAACAAATGCCATTCTTGATTTCCAAATCCTCTAGATAAATTGGAAATCACTCGTGACATTACTTATGACTATTTAACTCATGCCCCAAATGGGAGTCAATGACCAATCACGTTTCAATGATTTCTGTTTTACAACCAATCAGAGTCGTGTTTCACCAAATATTTATCAGTGTTATAATTACCATATTAAAGAAAGCTCCTCCTTACAATATTGCGTTCCTTTGGCAATAAATAGTATGATCTGGTTGCAGTGATAAACAAAAGAAGCAGTAGAAGCGTACCTATCGTTTCTCATTTGTTTTCAAACATCGCCGTTTACATTAAATATATAAATATTTTAAAACAACTATATTTAAATAATGATTTGTGAGTAAACAGCTTAATTTTATTCGTTAAATAGTCCTAACAAATGCCACTCTTGATTTCCAAATTCTCTAGATAAATTCACTCCTCACTTCGTGAGTCGTGAATTTATCGATAATTTGGAAATCACTCGTGGCATTACTTATGATAAAGGCTCTATTGTTAAAGTATGCGTTATAAGAGGATGCCGACTGACTAGGATTATCGAAATATCTAAAAAGCAGATGAAATGGAACTAAGTGGATGGCGTGAATATACGAGTAGATGAAAAATGTATAGAATTTTTTGGCAGGGAAAAACTGAGAAACACATGGAAAATCTTGTCCTAACTATAATTAATTCACCATAACCCCACATGGAGTAATATATACGCGAAGTCAGGACCCATAACTGGAAATAGACAGTCTAACCATTTGCACCAAATAACTGCATAAATATGCACAATAAACTTAATAATAATAATAATAATAATAATAATAATAATAATAATAATAATAATGTCTTATTTATTGTGGCAGAGTTAAAGCAATAAGGCCTTCTCTTCCACTCAACCAGCACAAATACAAATAAATATTTAACAATGTAGATATACACTATAGTAATTTATACGCGAAGTCAGGACCCATAACTGGAAATAGACAGTCTAACCATTTGCACCAAATAACTGCATAAATATGCACAATAAACTTAATAATAATAATAATAATGTTTTATTTATTGTGGCAGAGTTAAAGCAATAAGGTCTTCTCTTCCACTCAACCAGCACAAATACAAATAAATATTTGACAATGTAGATATACACTATAGTAATTATAAAGTGATCCCACTACAGGCCTCAGGAGGCCCTTGGGTAGTAGGAGGTTAAGGCTCCCACTTTTTCTGGACAATCGGCACTTGATGTTAGCCGGGTTGTCAGCCCTGCGTGACGGCCGCCTTTACCTCCAGAACAAGAGTCTGGTACTCATTTCCCTTAGAGGCTGAGTCGACCCCAGGGCCATAGTGTCACCAGAAGGTTTGGGTCAGTTTAAAAATCCTGACCCACCGGGACTCGAACCCTCGACCTTAATTATAAAGAGTTAAAAATAGATTAAATGTATCAATGTAAATTTCATATGCAAACAACATTTTATTCAATAATAACAATAATATTTCTTACGATAATAATAATAATAATAATAATAATAATAATAATAATATAAATAAAATAAATTATACGAGAAACGCCAATTAATATATGTACCTTACACTGGGTAAACATGAAGTCGATGTTAGAGCAAATATAAATTAAGATTTCTTTTAAAATATGTCAATATCCGTCAGCCCCCTTTTTCTTGTGGTAGGGAATTCTTAAAAAACATTGTTACATGTAATATAAAAAAGTATATGAAACTTAATTGGAAGAACGCAGTCTGCAATGAAAGAAGCCTTCATAAAATTTAAAAATGTTGCTAGAAAAATTAATTTGCAAATTAATCAATATAAGACTAAATACGAGGGTCACTAGATAAGTTCTGAGACACGGCGGTATGGCGACAGGAATGCAATAAGAATAAACTAATATACCATTTGGAAGCCAAACTCTCGAATGTCAAAACCATAGCAGGTAGAAACGATTCCTTTCAGTTCTGTCTGAGCAGCACCCTTGTGAAGTAGTATGCGCGTGGTGAAATCGAACGTGTCCTATGGAGCTTGAGAGGGAGTATTTTCTTGCTATGATTTTATATGATTATAAGTGTGGTTTAAATGAGTCGCAAACACTTGAGAAACCCACACAAACATTTGTGGACCTTGCTCCTTCACGTGCAACAGTTTTCTGCTAATTTCCTGAATTTAAGAGGGAGAGAACATCCCTTAAAGATGATGGGAGATGTGGGAGGTCAGCAACAGTGGTGACAAAAGAAAACGTCTCTGCAGTGGAGACTTTGATTAAGGAAGATCCACAACTGACCTATAAGGATATCGAAGGGGCTCGATCTTCTAGCAAGAAATGTACACTCAATTGCATATAGTAATATATTCATACAAATTCCAAACTGTTCATGCGTTTAAACATTTGGTATCAGAAATTACTTGTAAGAATGACAACCATGTAGAAATTCAAAAACGCATAATAGCAGCAGATAGATGTTTCTTTTGACTTAGAAAACATCTTAGATCACACTTAATAACAAAAAAACTAAGTTACCGATTTATAAAACTCTTATAAGACTAGTAATTACATATAGGCCTACATCAGAAACTTGGACTCTTCTTCTTCTTCCTTCCAAGTATTAGGCCAAGGCCAGTTACGATCCTATAGAAAATTTTCCCTCCAGCGTTTCATATGACGGCCCAGTGATCTTCGTCCTCTTGGTATATAATTATAAACAGCTTTGGGGATCCGATTTGAACTCATTCTTTCAAGATGGCGTTTCCAATTTAGTTGGTACTGTTTAATATAGGCCTATTCCAAAATTGGCGTAGTCTTCAATTCTTTTAAGATATCGGTGTTCCTTTTCCAATCCCATCTAAAACCCGCTGTTCTGCGCATGAATCTCATTTCACAAGCCGTTATTCTGCTTTCATGTTGTCTTTTTAGTGTCCATGCTTCACTACCATAGGTCAACACCGGTCTAGCCAAAGTGTTATATAAACGTAATCTGGTGTTTTTTGTACAAGGGATGGTTTCATAACTTGATTAATAACTTGGACTCTTACATGAAAAATCTCTGGCTACTTTTGAAAGAAAGACATTAAGAGCTATTTTTGCGGCTGCGAAAGAAGGTGATATTTAGAGAAGAAGGAGAAATTGTGAATTGTATGAATTATATAAGGAACCTGATTTAGTAAAGTACATTAAAATTAATAGGTTAGCCTGGGCTGGTCACATGATAAGTATGAACAACAATAAAAATGTTAAAAAGATCTATATGGCACAACCATTACAAACCAGAAAAGTTGGAAGACCAAATTTAAGTTGGGAAGATTATTTCTGGCAGGATATTAGAATAAAATTAGAAATTGGAAGAATTTAGCAGCAATTACAGAAGTCTGGAAGGATATTCTGAAGAAGGCTGGGGCCAAAAATGGGTTGTCATGTCATATATGATGATGATGATGATATATAACTTACATTGAAACAATATTCAAGTTAGGCTAAGTTAGTTTGGGAATAGTTTGTAGAGATGCCTCAGCGTGGGTCAGTGACAACAGATCTACTACATTCTACTGATGATGGGACTAGTCTCGAAAGACCTATAGATGATTAATATTTTAAAAAGTTGAGGAGACGGGCCTATAAAATACATCATTTTATATTATAATTTCTATATTGTGACTAACATCTCAACGGAGTCTAACAATTAATTTTATTAACGAAATTATTAAATAAAAATCCACATTATTTTCAGCGAATGACGTGATTTGACGGAAAATATGTTCTAGATTTGGGTCGGAAGTTCAACAACCAGACTAAAATGACGAAATTGCGGTTATTCTACTCGGGATGTGATAGTTAAAAATAGGCGTACTAATAATCATATTTACACATATTCATCATTTCTAAAAACGATAATAAGCAGCCATTTTTTTAACGTGTCAACATCTTGTGTATTTACGTTTTATCAGTAGACTGCATAGACATGGAAGAGAATGATTTATGGCCTTAACTCTGCCAGAATAAATAAAAAGTCTATCACACAGTAACCGTGTAAAACAAGCAAATTCCTAAGTAAGTTGAATTTATGCTCCCGATGGTTTACTGAATGTGTATTTATTTTGTTAATTAAAACTTATGTATTCATTAAAAAAAATTGACAACCGCATTTTATATTTCTGGTAAATTCCCACTTCCAATGGTGTCTGATCATGTTGATTTTTGAGAATATTTTTCTCATTTAATTTCAATGGCGTGTATCGAGATTCGTTGAAAACAATCGAAAAGTACGATCACTAGAGCGATTTTTAAATATTTGTCTCAGGTTAACCACACTCCTAATATTCCGATTTTGCTGCTTAATTAAAGCAAACTTACTTTATTTTTTAATTTATTTGTTATATGTCGAGTTTTGTTCCGAAAAATAAAAGTAAGACAGTAATTCCTACTGCTCAAACAATTAGTGGAATCCGTTCTGGCTGGGTGAATCAATAATACCCAGCACATATTTGCCCATTAGTACCTCAGGATACTATAGCATTGACACATATAACTTTATATATATATATATATATCATGTCTTTCGTTGTTGAGTCGCCCTATTATGATGGGATTGGTGATAGCAAACCTGATAGCTCAGTTCCCGGCAAATCGGAAGCAAAAGTCTCACTGCATGGCGGTTTGGAAACGTGCATTTACACATATTAAATAATCTTCCGAAATTTAATAAATTATTTACTGATTTTTAATAATTTAAAAATAACTGAAAATCAACTAATTTAATTGTGGCATTTTTTAATATAATGACACTTGCATCACTAATACAGAAATATAATTTTATACAAAGCACTTCAAAAAACGACCACCCTTAAATAAAACCGCTTTGATACTAAAAGAATTACTTCCGTTCTCCTACGAAAGGAATTCTTGTCGGCTGAAGTGCCAGGAGCTCGGTTATCATCGGCCGCCATGCAACAGGCGACTGGAAAGCGAAAGGTATTGTGTGTGTATATACATTGCATTGTGAACTACGGGCTGTGAGTCATCAAGTCGCGCTGCCCCTCAGTGCTCACGCTAGCGGCCCCAAGTCGAGTGAAACTATATACATATGGTCATTTTCGGTGTTTGATCGATGAAGTCTTTTCTTTTATCTTCCCATGAGTACAACCTCAATAGTTACATTCCTTCCGATTTCACTAAAATCTTTATTATATTTATAATTATTATTATTATATTTATAATAATTATTATTATTATTATTATTATTATTATTATTATTATTATTATTATTATATCCTCTTAAGTTGAAACAAAGTTTGAAAACAAATTAGAAATGTGAGGTTATGTATTTCACTGCAACTTATTATTTATTGCCAAATAGGTTCACAAAATTGTAAGAATGCACCGTAATGGAGAAATAATGAAACTCATCAAATTATATTATAATCAACATTATAGGTTATTAATTTATTTTCTTAGTAAACAATTCAGTAAAATCAAGGAATCTGTTCATTATTTTCTATATTCAGTGTGTTTGTTGGAGAAAAATAATACTCTGAGCTATTCAGAATATTAAAAAAAGAGGAATATTCTTTATCACAAAAGCAGGAGCTGATAAAAAGAAATCGATAAAGAGCGAGGTGAAATACGACTGTCATGGGTTGTAAAACAAAATTCATTGAAACATGATTGGTCATTGACAATCATTTGGAGCATGATTTAAATACAATATTTTTATGATATATCTTTATATAATTATATAATTCTTCTGTATGTTAGTTTGTCAATGAACTCCTCGTAAATAACTGGACCGATTTTGTGCTGGGTATTATTGATTCACCCCAATACTATAAAGGTTAATCATAGAGGTAGAGCTAATGATAGAGTTATTGTTGTGTGTCTGGTAATGAAAATGTGTGTGCGTGTCTGATTGGATCCCTCGATAGTTTAGATTCACAATTACACCCTCTAAAACCATTAGGCATAGGAGTTGACCTGAAGCGTAAATTTAAAAATCGCTCTAGCGGTCACAATTTTTGATGTTTCACAAAGAAACTCAGCACATCCTACTAAAATAAACAGATATATGTATTATCCAAAAATGAGCAAAATCTGATAATTAGAAATCGAGGTATACCTGAAATTCGAAATTAAAAACTGACTGGCAACCGGCATGTTTGGTTCGTCTCAGCGTATACCATACAATTTAATAATATTTAATTTATTTAGGCGTAGCAACGCACGCCGGGTATTAATTTATAGTATTACAAATTATATAGTTTTAACTAATAGTATCAATAATTAAGCCAGGGTATTGAACAGCTTAGGAAACAATTATATTGCTAATTTGCTTAGAAGTGTAATAAAATTGTATTTACAATTCATTGGAGTTTTTCGTGATTTTCTTTAGAAGAGATGACTATTTAGTCTAGTAAATAAAGTAATCACTAAATATTAATATGGTAAGAAAAACTGAAAATTAGAAAAAAGAGTCAGATGCGTTTTTTTTATTTCTATATTAAGCCTGTTTCATTTTGTAACGGACTCCCATTCATCGTACTATAATTTCTCCTGTTTGTGAGTAAGTGCAACCTTTCATTAAATCTTCGATTTTTACTTTCGAAAATTACGAGTATATTGAGAATTCGTGTTAAATGTTATAATTATTATATACTCCATAATAAAGTTTTCTACAACAGGAAGATGGTAATAAAGTGAGAACACTGATCACATTGTAATAACCATTTTTAATAACCCAATGAGTCACTTTATTTGCCATTTCTAATGTATGATGAGTAAGAAATCCAATTAGTGTCGTCTTTTTATTACACCTTTGTAACGTGTTCGCTAATAAGACAGGCGGACCCTGATATAAAAACCATGTCGGCAAACCTGTTCAAATTTCTAAAGGTTATGTTTAACTTTCTTATTACAATTTAATGATAAAATATATAAAAAATATTCCTGGAGCAATGAATGTGATTATTTAATATTTATATGAGCTGAACTTCATTTGACTTAAAGAGGAAGTCAACTACCTTCATTTATTACAGTTGAACCCTTAAATTGGCAATATATTTATTTCGTGTCAGTTATTTAAATGTGTCGGACCGTAGTGAAAACGAAATTGTGCGTAACTGTTATTAGGTATTTTGTGAAATTCTAAAAATTAAATAATCTCTTCTCGTTAGTTTTCATATATTTTTATTAAAATTATTAAATGAATGAAACCAATATTGATGTATCTTATAGGATACATTTTTAATTTAAGAGTTAAAACACTAACTTCAGAAACGTATTAGACTCAAACAGCAAGCAACTTTATTGACATGATTTCATGATTATCAACTTCATTGCCATTCAATGGTACAGGAAAAGAAATAAGTAAGTCACTTTTTTTGTCGGAGAACCCTCCGAAAGACTCGAACAGAAATTTAGCTCAGGTTTTATAAAATTATGGCTGTTCCTGTTTTTTTACATGGATCTGAATCTTAGGTACTTACAAAAAAAAGATATCTCACACATTCAAGCCGCTGAAATGAAAATTTTAAGATCCGTAAAAGGATGTACACGCATGGATAGATTACACAATGAATCAATATGAAATTAGCTGGAGATATTTTCAATAGTTGATAAACTAGAAGAGCACAAATACCAATGAAAAGAACATTTAGACAGAATGGACAATACAAGATTACCCAATAAGATCAACACCTACAAACCACATGGAAAAAGATCTTTGGGTCGGCCAATGAAACTATGGACTTGAGACCGGAACAGGTCGCATTGACCTAATCCTGGAAAGGAAGATGAAGAAGAAGAAATGGAGTTTGAGATTCTCCAAGGAAAGTACTACAATTTGGAAGTGTGGTACAGTAAAATATACAGTTTATTCATGGATTTATTTACCTGAAATGTTTGGCATACAAATGGCATTTTGGTGAAATGAACACATAATTTCAAACATCGTAATAAACAAGCCTCTGGAACAAGTAACAAATTTTAATTATTTGGATTGTAATTTCACTATAAACACAAAACTGAAAGTGATATAAATATGAAACTGTCTACATTTCAAATGATATGCGGAACTATACTTAGTACATTAAAGACCAAAACAAGAAGAGATACTAAGGTAGATTGAAGTTTTATAAAACACTGGCAGTCCCTCCATTAATTTTTGGGAGCGAGGTCGCTGTAGTTGATGCCGTTTGTTAATAAAGTAAAGTAAAAAGTAAAGTGATCCCACAACAGACCCGGAGGCCCTTGGGGTAGTAGGAGGTTAGGGCTCCCACTTTTTCTAGACAATCGGCACTTTATGTCAGCCGGGTTGTCAGCCCTGCGTGACGGCCGCCTTTACCCCCAGAACAAGCGTCTGGTACTCATTTCCGTTAGAGGCTGAGTCGACCCCAGGGCCATAGTGCCGCCAGAGGGTTTGTTAATATATATTTAATCTATCTTTCCGTCCTATCAAATTCTATCTATAGGCCTATATCAATTCATCCAACACTTCGTAATATATACATATATTACTGTATTGGTTGTGAACTAAAAATGAAAACTGCACTTCGACTCTTAGGTAGGATAAAGCAGAAATCAGCACCACATGTTTCTATCCTCATCATCTTCATAGTACATTCACGAATTTAGGTCATTTGTTGACCTGTTTCGGCCTCAAGAGAAACACCATACAGAAGTCTTTTGAGTGGACGTCCTGGTCTTTTTCTTCCTGCAGGTTGATATCTTAACATTTGTTAGGGTATCCTGTGATCTTCCATTCGATGAACATGTTGCATCCATCTTGACTTATAATCAGAAATTTTGTTGTCTAAAGGTTCCATGTTTAATTCTTCTAAGATGTCTTCATTTTTTTTGTGATCTAGTAGTGCGTATCCTACAGTCCTCCGAAGGTATCTCATTTCAGCAGATCTAAGTCTCTGTATATTCTTCTGTTTCAACGTCCATACTTCGCTTACCATACAAAAGTAGTGACGCGTATATAACCTCTCCTACCCAATTGGTATCCTCGACTTCTCGTGGTACAACCTGTTTTCACAAACGAGGCTCTGAGGACCGAGTCACGGCGGTATAACCGTTCCATCGGGTACTGAGTAAATGCGGTATCCTAATGTCTGTCCAGAGACTAAAAGGTAGCAGCCCTACCACTAGACTACTTAGTGTCGGGCCAGTAGTCCGTCCTAAGGAACTTCACACTACTTCCAAGTCTCAACATGAAAAAATCCAGAAGGAATTGAAATATGTTTCTATCCTATTTACTTAAATCGTTTTAATAAGCTGCATCGACTATAGCGTTTCTAAAACTAGTGCTACAAACGTATTGATCTATTAATATTTAAAATTGACATTTTATATAATGAAATATTGCAGGTAAACAATGGCAACATATTACCGAGAACAACCTAATGTACTCGTAGAAGAGCAACAAATTACGAAACTGCAATGTACGAACGACATTGACCTCAGCTGCAGTGATGTGTCATAGGAAAAAAAAACTCTCAGAGCTGTTTGTATTGTTTAACATAAAATTAAGGTCTTATTGTAGAAGCTTGAGAATTTTATATTAAGTTGAAGGCTGTAATAATATTTGCATGGAATACACAACAAACACATCTGACACACTTCTCTCAATTATGTTTATTTAAAAAAGTTTAGCTTCATTAATGTGTTCAAAAGTGGAACAAATTATTTCTGACTAGATGTTAGTTACAAACATATAGTTACTTTTTACGTTTAATTGAGCGGCATGGCCAAAGAAATACACTAATTAAAACACAGTACTTAACAATAGTTTAAGGGGATTTACCTGTGAAAACAGAGGACAAGTAACTCTTAATCAAAACATTATATTATCAATTATTCTTTACCTGATGTTTTGTTTTCGTGAAGGATAGGTTATTATTTATACAGGGTGATTCAAAAGGTTGCGCACACATTTCAGGAGCTCATAGAAGGTCGAAACACAACTTTTGATTAGTAACTTATGGTCTGGAAAGTAATCCTGCATCAGTACAAGCCTGGAAAAGTCGGGAACTTCAATGCTGGTTTAAGCTTACTTTCATATAGCATATCTACACTGAGAGAAGGAACAGTGAACGGATGAATAGAATGGAATTGAAGGAAGAAGATGCGCAAGACGCGAATTATTTGAAAAATAAAATGTATTTAGGTTGAAGGGAAAACTACTGTAAGTGTATAAGAATTCCTAATATGAAATATATACATTCAGAAAAGCTCTTGGCAGTAAAAATTGATTATTTGAGATGAAACTATGGGATATCAAGATAGTAAAGAATCCAAAATAAATAAATTAGGAGACGGATGTAACCAGTATATTTTCTTGAGAATTTCTAATCTAATTATTTTTGTTGAGTTATTTACCCATATCGTGGGTACTTGAAGTTCTAATATATTCAAATATTATCATTAGATCTTTGACATGTATTGTTTCCTGTTTCGTGTTATAATTTATATTATACTTTCATTTTTAATAAAGTTTGTATTTTTAATTATGAATTAAATGTTGGGTAGCGAACAAATTTGGGACTTTTTTCCTTGTGCTAACGTAATTCTGGAAATTCGTAATGCTAACTAACTTACTGGCACAATCCAACCCGTAGTTTCACGGCCGCGCGTATATAAGCTCTCCATACATCCTTATCTTGAGCTAATGTTTTCCAGTCATTCCCTGTATAATCTACTTCCCTCAAATCATAGTTAATGTTATTCTCCCTCCTCATTCTTGGTCTATCAACTGGGCGTTTTCCCTCTGGTTTTCCTACAAGAAGCTTCCATGCACGTCTTTAATTCTCCATTCGTGCCACATGTCCTTCCCATCGCCAGTCTACGAGACTTAACTGTTCTTATTATATCTGGCTTCCTATAAAGATCATGTAGTCTTCTCCGTTCACCTGTCTGTTCATCTCTCTTTGGTCCAAATATTTTCCTAAGAACTTTACTATCAAATACTCGTAATCTCCTTTCCTCCCTTAAAGTAAGAGTCCATGTTTCGCACCCATTTAATATAACTGGTAGAATAATAGTTTTATATATTTTCAGTTTAACGTTTTTTAAAAGGAGTTGGGACATCAAGAGTCCGTATAATGTATAATGCATAATAGCACGTATTTCCAGAATTGAACATATGTTTAATTTCTTTGTGAATCTCATTTCTATTTGTGATTATTGTTCCTAGGTATTTGAATTCAGCCACGTCTTCAAAATTTCCCTCATTTGTCATTAGCTGTCAATTTCCATTGTATAATGTATTTGCAGAAAATAATTATCAAAACAAACAAGATCATTGCTATCCACAAAGTAATGACTTGACACAAGTCATTGCCCATAATTATGAGTAAACAAATAATTGATAACAGTAAATTAAAACAATGGAACATAATAGAAAACAGAAAGTTTGGCTCTTGCTTCCCAGTGTCTTCCTTCAGAGTAGCAGAGAGAAGTGCCTGTAGCAGGTGGTTCAGTGTTCGTGGAGCACAGTGGGCAATGAGGACTTCTGTAAATTCAAATTCGATGACGACGAGCTGCAAAACAATCATGTCCTGTGTTTAGTCGAAAAAATACATTACCGGTACCGGTATATCATCATCATCATCATCACTCCAGGGATTAGGCAATTGCCCGTTCCGACTTCATAATGCATCAGCCCAACGTCTTCTAGGTCTTCCAACATCACGTCTTCCTCTTGCTTGATAATTTCTTGCTAACAATGGATATCTCTCCTTACTCATTCCATCCATGTGATCAGTCCATTTCTGTCTGTAATTCGTGACTTTATCCAATATAGGCTGTACTTTCAATTCTTCTCTTATATCCTCATTTCTTATTCTATCAAGTCCTGTACATCCTTTTACTTGTCTTAGGAACCTCATCTCCGCCGTCTGTATTTTATCCTTCTGTCTTTTCACTGGAGCCCAAGTTTCACATCCATACAATATTGTGGGAACCGCCATAACATTATACATTTTTATCTTGGTTTCTTTTCTAATTTTATTTTTGAATGTTCTCTGCATTGTTCCACACACGGTCTGAAATGTATTTATTTTGGAGTCAATATCTCTTTCCACATTGTACTTATTATTGTTGAGGAGGTTTAAGTTATATTTTTGGCTGTGATTATATATCTTTCGGTCTTATTATGCTAAGATTGTGAATTTGTGTTTTAATAATTCTTGCTAGACAACATCACAGCCCAAATATTTGAAACTAGACACCTGTTCTATACTTTGATTTTCTAAAATAATTTTGGATCTCACTAGATCTCTTCCTCTAAAAGCCATGGTCTTCGTTTTCCTTACAGAAATCTTTAGATCGTATAATTGTGGGGTACCGGTATATATACTGTATATATTTTGTTGTATTTCGACTGAGCCCGAACACGAGTCTCTGCTCATTGGGGTACGACTTGGAAATGTAAATACGTATACCATGTGTAAAATAAAATAAAAATTGCAGTAACTATGTTAAATTCCTCAACAGACAAAGTAAAATACGAGCGCTATCAGGTGACAAGTTTCAACATTTTAAATGTGAAATATCTTCACGCACTACTTGGTGCGGATTTCATGACTTTGAAAATGAATGCTACTGTAAGAAAATTCATTGTGTGCACGTGATTCGTAATATACAATTTGCTGCAAATTATTTTGTTTTTAGTTGTTGTGTTATTCAAATAATATGAGTATGCAACACAGATGCTGGAAAAGATATGCACAATTTATTCTCAATGATTTGTTCAACTGTGAAATGTAATAAAGACATGTAAAACAACTCACATATCCTTATATTTTATACGTTATAGGTTGTGTAAAAAATCTTGTATTTTTTCTTATTCATAATTTGTAGGATTTTCATCCTGTTTATTTCCCAAATCGCTCCTCGGAGGAAGACGTATTGGATGTGCATCCACCGTCTATCGATCTCTTGGCTGGTATTCCTCTTGTTCTTCTCCTGTTCATTGGTCTATCTTCTTTAGCTCTTTTTTGTAATCCAGATGTCTTCCATTCTTTCTATATGACCTTTCCAATATTTCGTCTATCTATAACAAATTTGGTTATGTCTTGAATATGGCATTTGTCCCTAATTTCTGTATTCTGTATCTTATCAAATAATATTTTCCCCTGAATAGTTCTTAAGATCTTCTATTTTGTTTTCGTCTTTCATCCGAGGCTTGATCCTTGGGACTGCGAGCAATGTGTAAGATACACCTTGAAGTGGAGTGCAACCCCTTTTTCATGGCGGTTTTATTATTCGGGGTTTAAAAAATAATGGTTCAAAAAAGGATGATAAGTAAACATGAAAGAAAAGCAAAAACATTCAATCAAATAAATATCCTAAAATCAACGGATATGAGATAGTTAATGAAACAATTTACCGTTGACCTATTTCTACATCAAGAGATTGAGTCCTTCCTGTATCGTTACTGGACGACCAATATTTACTTTTCTTTAAAGTGTATAATTCAACAAAATAAGCCCGTTTATACGCATAGTTTTCCCGGCAGTTTTGGAGTATACGCTCCAGACTCGCGGTCCATATCTGCGTATAAATATTGGCCTCCGAGATCCCGGGAGCCAAAGGTTGGAGCGTCGCGCCTGGAGTGCAAACTTGCACCTGCACAGGCGTGTTTACACACCCATTTTTTTCCCCGCGCTCAAGATCTGACTCTACAAATTCCGAACAAGTTCCTGTTGTTATGTAAAACTAAGCAGATGTATGACTGCATCTTATTTCGTCGAATAACAACTTTACCTTTGAACATGTAATAAAATGTAGTGCCCTCTCTAACACTCAAAATAAATAAAAATAATAAAAACGTAATATGGCAGCTCCTCCTTCTATTAATCTTTTAGGGGAAATTAGATTATTAAATAGAATAGTATATTATCTAGCACATATAAATATAAGTTATATAGGAGAATATTAAAATATAGACATAACATTACAATTTTAATAGATTAAGTAAGCATTTTTTCTTATGCATGCACAATGAAGAATAAATTGGAATTTCAGATGTTTTAACATAACCGCTTCTGTAGAATTGTAATGCATTGGAAAGGAAAGCATTTAGACATTTTTCAAACAGTTTAATGAAAAATATCATACCTTAGTTTTGAGAATGTGGTGAAAATAGCATAATTTACAGGTGAGTCATAAATTCATCATAATAATTAGTAATTACAGAAAATTATAAGTAAAAACACCATCGACATCATGAAAAAATCATAAACGTCTCATTTCTAGGCTCATATGCCTATATATTGTTCTTTTCATAAACGGATAAATAAGAAATGGGGGAAGTTCCTAATTGGTGCTATCATCTTACCTTGTATTAGTCTTATTTCTCGTAAATAAGATGTTGCCTAAGAACAATGTTTCTATCAATGACAGTTTCGCACACAATTCAGTCCTTATGCAAGTTTGTTTTCAGTACAACTTGAACATAGCTCGGAATTCGTATAGTTGAGAGAATAGAGTGCTGAAGTGGCGGTAACTACACGCGCCACTCCAAAACCTTTGCAAATTGCACTTACACGGGCGGTTTTGGCATGTTTACTCGAACCCCCATACTCCCTGAGCGCTGGTCAGGAGTGTCGTCTTTTTGCCTACTACACTCCAGCCTCTCGCTCCTGGTCTGCCGTTCCGGAACGGCATTTCGGAGCGCCGCGCCAAGAACGGCAGTTTGAAACATATGTGTAATCGGGTATAATGTGTGGAATTCTGTTTGGCGACATTCTTCCAATGCATATGAACTAATTACATAATGATATTTCAATTTTGTCTAGAAGATTGAAGATTACGAGTATCTGAGAATAAAGTTCTTAAGAAAATGTTTGGGCCAAAAAGAGATGAACAGACAGATGGATGGAGGAAACTACATAAAACTGAGCTACATGATATGTATAGGAAGCCAGATATAATAAGAACAGTTAAGTCTCGTAGACTGCGATGGGCAGGACATGTTGCACGTATGGGGAATGAAAGACTTGCATGGAAGCTTCTTGTAGGAAAGCCAGAGGGAAAACGCCCAGTTGGTAGACCAAGAATGAGGTGGGAGAATAACATTAACTATGATTTGAGGGAAGTAGATTATACAGGGAATGATTGGAAAGCATTAGCTCAGAATAGGGAGGTATAGAGAGCTTATGTCCGCGCGGCCATAAACCTACGGGTTCGATAGTGCCAGTGAGTAAGTAAGTAAGTTAATATTATTATTATTATTACTAGATTTGTATTTATTTATTTAAACTAGCAGAGTTAAGGCCGTAAGTTTTCCTCTCTTCTTAAACAGTGAAAATATTATATGTATAAAAAAATTACATAAGATTATAACATAGAACAAATAATTATTATAAGTAAAAATATATACTACTACCTAATACCCGGCGTGCGCTGCTACTCATAAATAATGTTAATGTGTTTTTACCACCAGCCTTGCACTGTTCGGGAATCTACTTATCCCGATATTCTTGGCATCAATGAAGGACAAAAATGGTTAATGTGAGTTATCCATAGAAGATAAACATATGCTGTCGCGGACTTTTTTCTAGAGTTTTTGAGATGTTCAATTCCGTACATTAATTTGGTGTATTTGTTAGGTTTAGGCAGCGTTAAGACATTTAAGCGTCAAAATAGCGACTTTATTTCACGTTTTTCACTTCAAAGGGTTATTTTTAGGGGTTAAGGGATTGAGTATTACAACTCTCTTATAGCCTATGTTCATCCCCGGAATCTCCTGAACATTTTTCAAAAAGCCCCATCTCAATCGGATGAACAGTATGGCAGAGCACGCTTGTCCGGGAATCGACTTATCCCGATCTTCTTGGCATCAATGAAAAACAAAAATGGTTATTGTGAGTTATCCGTAAAAGGTAAACGTATGCTGTCGGGGACTTTTTTGTAGAGGTTTGTGAGATATTCAATTCTGTGTATATTAATTTCGTGTATTTTGTTATGATTTAGGCAGCGTAAGCCATTTAAGCGTCAAAAAAGGGACTGTATTTTACGTTTTTCACTACAAAGGGTGATTTTTAGGGTTGAAGGGGTTGAATATCACAACTCTTTTATAGCCTATGTTCATCCCGAGAATCGTCTGAAGATTTTGCAAAAAAAAAAACCCATCAAAATCGGATCAACGGTACGGCCGCGCATAGAATACGAACAAACAAACAAACAAATAAATAAACATTGATTTTGTATATAAGATAAACATAATTCAAATGAATCAAGTCAATATTATTATAATAATATAATACCCTCTAGTCGTGTCCAACTCAGGGTCGGGTCGAGGGTTGAGATGAGATATGAAGTCTGTGAATGACAAGGGTGCCGGCCGACCACGCCTGATGCATCATCAAATGGGGCAGATGAATGAAATGAAACGAAATGGATGAGTATGGAGAAATGGTGGAATTAAATTGTGGCATGGGAAAACGGGAGAAATCCCGAAAAAACCTACCCAAGCGCCGTTTCGTCCACCACGAAACCCACATGGAGTGACCGAGAATCGATCTCGGGACCCCAGCGGTTAGAGGCGAGCTTGCGCCACGGAGCCGCCAAGTCAATAATATTAGAGAAATAAAAATCAGAAATCAGCAATTAATCTACAAAGAGATCAATTATATATATTAAATATTGTTTTAAAAGAAGCTACGGATCGGCAGTCCCTAATACAGAAGGCCCCAATATTGTTGCAGGAAATTCCGGAGTATGGCAGTGGATATGGTATAGCAATTAGAATAGAGGAAGGTACTGTGTTGTGGGATTTCATTAAAAGATACAGATGCTATCGTATACTCAAATTGTGTGTAGTTCTTGCTTACCTCAGGTATAATTCTAAACCATACCCAAGAGGTTATTGTTTTGAAGGAACTTCATTACATCTCGCAGCTTGATTCCACAGTTCCACACTCAAATTGGGAGAAAAAAGATGATAGCGAGAGGATAAGTACCTGGGTGAAGAACGTGTAAGTTTGAATAGTAAAATGACGTAATTAATTTCTCTGCGATCATTCAGATGGAAGTTCGTGGATGGATGAAGAAATGTGGCCATATTTAAAAATATTGAATATATAACTAACTCACTGGCTCAATCGAACCCGTAGGTTCATGGCCGCGCGGATATAAACTCTCCATACATCCCTATCCTTAGCTAATTTTTTTCAATAAGCTACTTCCCTCAAATCATGAATAATTTTATTCTCCCACCTCATTCTTGGTCTACCAATTGGGTGTTTTCCCTCCGGTTTTCCTACAAGAAACTTCTATGCAGCTCTTTCATCCCTCATACGTGCCCACATGTCCTGCCCATCGCAGTCTATGAGACTTAACTGTTCTTATTATATCTGGCGTCCTACACACATCATGTAGTTCACTATTATGTAGTTTTCTCCATTCACCTGTCTGTTCATCTCTTTTTGGCCCAAACATTTTCCTAAGAACTTTATTCTCAAATACTCGTAATCTTCTTTCCTCCCTTAAACTAAGTGTCACCATATAATATAACTGGGAGAATAAAAGTATTATATATTTTCAGTTTAACGTTTTTTGAAAGTAGCCGACGACAAGAGTCCCTGTAATGCATAACAGCATGCATTTCCAGAATTGAGCCTATGTTTAATTTCTTTGTGCATCTCATTCTTATTTATAATTATTGCTATGTGATAAAATTTGTAATTTGTGCTGTCATGTCAAGAAGAGACAGAAATTTCAAATACTTAATAAAAATTACAAAAAAAAATAGATATATTCGAAATGGTATGTATGTGAAGGAATGCGGACTTGGGATGTAACGTTATACCTTAATAATAAAGTGTCAGGGAAATTAATGCATCGAATTCCAGAAAGAGAAGTATAATATTAAGTTTATAGCTTGTGTTTTTATTCATTTTGCTATGAACTTCTATTTCATCATGCTCTGCTTCATTTTATAGCCATTGTTTAAGCGTTCTTTTCAAAGATCTTGCATTTATTCTCCGTGTGTTACACTTGGGTGAGATAAACAGCGTTAACATTTTTTTCATATAAACATAATAAAACAAATCCACTCATATGAAAACGTGCTGTACACAATGTCCGTCCTAAAGGAAGGTCTAAAACTAAAATATTAAAAACCTGTCTATATCTTACTACCCTCTCAATGCATTACTTTATGCAGGTGACAAAATTATGTTATCTAATTCTGAAGACATTTTATAAAAGTAGTATACACTTTATATCAAATAAACAATTAAAATCGGAAAGTATCTAAACAGGAATCTAAAATAATAATATAATAATATAATAATAATATAATAATAATAATATAATAATAATATTATAATAATATAATAATAATATAATAATAATATAATAATAATATAATAATAATAATAATAATAATAATAATAATAATAATAATAATAGTAGAAAGAGGAGCTGGTACAGGTTGAACTGTTTACCCCCCTTTAGCAGGAAGAATAGCACATGCTGGAGCATCAGTAGATTTGGTAATAATAATAATATAATAATAATAATATAATAATAATAATATTATTATTATTATTATTATTATTATTGTTATTATTTTTATAGGGCCTATAATATATAATAATAATAATATTATTATTATTATTATTATTATTATTATTATTATTATTATTATTATTATTATTATTATTATTATTATTATTATTATTATTATTATTATTATTATTATTATTATTATTATTATTATTATTATTATTATTATTATTATAGTGTATAGCTCAAGTCAGAGATTTCGATTATCTCAGAAACCAAAGATATTTAATAGATTACATAATGATTAATGATTGACTCACGAATCAAATACAAGATGTAAGAGTATACAGAGGATGTGACATATATACAGGCCACTATCTATTGGTAGCCACGATACTTATAATAGCCAAATGGAAAAAAAAAAAAAAACTCAAGAAAGAACAAAAAAATGAAGTTTTTAAAGTATATCTTCTAGAAGAAGAAAGTATAAGAAAATTATACCAAAAAAGGCTACAATAACACTTAGAAAGAAAATCAGTTAATGATAATCTAAATGAAGAGTAGGAACATATGGAAACATGTATTAAAAATGCTGTAAATGAAGCTATAGGAAAGAAGAAAAAGATTCGCAGCAAAAGAGGATTAAAGATATGGAATGACGAAATAGAGGAGGCTGTGCGAGAAAAAAAAATTAGCTTATTTAGAGTATATACAAAAGAAAACTGAAGAATATAAAACTATATATAAACAAAAAAGAAATCGAGCGAAACAAATAACTCGAACAGCTCATAAATATTCCTGGGAGAAATTGATTTTCAAAATAGAGCATGATGTACATGACAGACAATCTTTAGCATTTAAAGTAACGAAACAATTAAACACAACAGAAAAAGATACTATAAAACTAAATACCATTGATCTGAAGACATGGGAAAATCACTACAGAGAATTATAGTGTAATGATGAAGAACAAGCAGGGTTTAGAAAAGAAAGATCCTGTAGTGATAATATGTTTATTATAAAGAGACTAATTGAGAGGAGAAGAGAATTTAACCTGCCAACATATTTGTTATTCGTTGATTTTGAAAAGGCCTTTGGCGGAGTAAATAGATCTAACCTTTGGGTAATATCCACGAGGTTATCCACACCATCTAACAAAATCAGTCCAAGGCTTATATGAAGAAACTAAAGTAGTTAATAAAAACTGATGGAAAAAGGTCAGAAGAAATTTTAATAAATCAAGGAGGTAAATAAGGGTTTAGTCTATCGCCACTCTTTTTAATATATATATATATATATATATATATATATATATATCGATAGTAATTCTGCCCGAAGACAGGTCCTTCACTGTAATCATAGCATTTTCATGCAGCTGTACTAGGGAATTGTAGGTGTGGTAACTTCCCGTTGCTTTCCACAATATATATATATATATATATATATATATATATATATTGACGACATTACGAAACAATGGAAAATTATAACAGACAAAGGCCTTAGATTGAACATTAACACAAGTGTTAATAACTTAATTTTCGCCGATGATTTAGTCTTACTACACCATGTTGAAGATCTATTACAATTGGCAGCTTATAAACTAAATACAATATGTAGCGATTATAATTTTAAAATATCAGCAAGTAAAACAAATGTAATGGCATTGTGTGGAAGAAACACTCTGGGTACTAAAATAATAATTGGAGACGAAATTATTGAACAAGTATCCCACTTTAAATGTTTAGGATGTGATATCAGCTATGGATATGATAAAGATATTGAACATAAAACTCAACAGTTTCAAGCTTTTTGTGGCACAATAAGTAGAACACTGAATAATAAAGCCCATAAACAAACAAAATCAATTTTTTTAAAACAATTGCGGTCCCTGTCCATTTGTATGGAAGCGATTCTTGGAGTATCACTACCAAACAAGAAATTAAAATCCAAACAGCCCAGATGAAATTTTAAAGAAGAGTAAAAGGATGCACTAGAATGGACCAGATAAGAAATGAGGATATCCGTGAGGAACTGCAGATCTACTCCATAAAAGAAAATATATTTAACAACAAAAATCAGTGGAAAGAACATATAGAAAGAATGGAAGAAAGTAGATTACCAAATAAAAGCTTACGTTATTTTCTGAGAGGAAGAAGAGATATCAGACGTCCTCGGAAGAGATGGTTTTAGATCAATTAGTGAAGATGAAACAGGCAATTAACGCCTAAACCAGGAAGTGAAGAAGAAGATTACGTATAGGCCTAAGAGAAAAATCTATGTATAAATAGAGATGCCTAATAGCTCATATAGTTAAAGCACTGGTGTACAGAACCATAGGTATTGGGTTCAAATCCCGATTTAGGCATATATTTTTCTCTTTAAATTTAATTTGTCATTCAGTGAGAAGTGATAAATTTAGTATTAAACAGGAATTAATTTCATCATATTTTTCTTTCATAATAATTAAAATTCATCATCACCGCCATCATCTAAGTCAAGTAGTAGACCTAGTGGCCTGTTACGGTCTCTTCCACCCTTTAAAGAGCGGATCCAAATACTATTTCCTCTATATATGAGAATTTGTGGAAGTCATCTGGAACGATTCATTCTGTTATCTTCCAATTCTGCACATAGGTGGTTAGCTATATATACAACTTTAATTAAAATTAAAATCAATATATATCATAAAACACTTGACAAATATGACAAGAGCTCAAAACTAATTGACTACATCTAAAGATTCTTGATTCGATATGACCTAGTTGTTAAAGCATCTATAAACAAGAATGAAGGGGAAAAGTTAAAAATGAAGAGCTTGTGTTAACATCCTTTCAAATAAGAGTGTTTTCAACTGTTCAATTCTGAATGCGGAACTGTTACAAAACATGTGATATATATCTCACATACCAAGCTTATTAAACGTAAGTAATGTTATTCTAGCACATATATATCACTGTGCAAATATGGTAAGACATTTATAAAAGTCAAGTATTCTTCTCACAGCAGTATAATTACATTAAATGGGGGAGAATGAATTATAATAGATACACAGAGTAATGTATATAGACTAGGAAAAAACACTATCCTAGAGGAGGGTGTCAACTAATTTAATTACGCTTATTTCCCTACATATGTCAGTGAGGGACATATGATCAGTATATCGCTTCAATGAAACATCTAGTAGGTAAGTTGGATGGTGAAGGTCGACTAAAGTTAGCTCAGAGACACTAATTTAGGCTTGAAGTTCTTGTACTAGTCCGAATATCTTTATATTCGCGACCCACGGCTTAAAATCCATACACAGAGTTAATACCCTCTAACTTTCGTGTCCGGCTTTAATCACAGGTCGAGGAAAGAGATTAATTCCTATTATTAAAGTAAAATTATGAATTTTCTACAATATAGAGATGGTACTGAAAGTATGGCACATAATATTTGATGTCCTCCATTAACTGTAGAAGATTGTGTATGGAATATTTGAACACTCTATATTATAGAAACGTGTGCGTATCGGACAACTTGCTTATTAGGGAAAGTGAAGAGTTGCCTGTAACTAAATACTGGCTTGCGGCTCTTAAGATTTCGCCGAAGGTGGCCCATGTTTTCTCCAAGTGACCTTCGCTTAATTACAAACCAACTAAAATCGCTTCCGAAACATAGACTTGTGAGCTTCGCTTTACATGGATAAATCATATTTGAAGAGAAAAATTATACACTCAGACTGGGACCCGATCCCAGGTCCTTTGGTTTTCTAGACCAACTCAATTGGAAACACCATCTTGAAAGAATGAGCTCAAATCGGATTCCCAAAGCTGTTTATAAGTGTATAGCAAGAGGACGAAGATATCTGGGCCGTCCTATGAAACGCTGGAGGGAAAATTTGTTTATAGGTTCGTAACAGGTATTGGCCTAATACATGGAAGGAAGAAGACGATCAATGCTCTACCGACTGAGCTATTTTTCTCTTTTTTATCATATAAAACTTTCCTCGTTAGAGGATTGCTACAAGGACAAAGTGATACAGACAATTCATTTTTAAAATTGATGAAATAAATTCTATAAATACATTTTATAAATACGTTGTCAATTCCTAATAAAAAAACATGTTTTTTTTATTATTTTTCCTTTCATATTGATCTAGTTAGGTTCCTTGTTTCTGCTCCCGAGGATCACGTGATCAAACCCGGCCGGGCTTCGGTGGATTTTTAGGATGATGAATCCAAGGGAAAAGTATTCCGGGAGGAACTACAAGCCGTAGACCCCGAGTGTAAATTAGAGGCTTTAATCAAAATTTAATCGACTTTTCCCATTCAAGTAAAACATTAATTGCCTAACAGCTGTCCCTTTGAGGGGTCATTTGCTAACATCCTTGGGAAAATAAGGGTAACTAAAGATAACTAAATTAGCTCCCACTTTTTCTGGATAATCAGCACTTGATGTCAGCCAGGTTGTCAGTCCTGCGTGACGGCCGCCTTTACCACCAGAACAAGCGTCTGGTACTCATTTCCGTTAGAAGCTGAGTCGACCCCAGGGCCATAGTACCGCCAGAAGGTTTGGGTCAGTTTAAAAATCCTGACCCCACATTGATTTAAGTCATTTAATATTTTTAATAAAACAATAGAAAAACAACGAGTAGAAATTACTTAAATTTGTGGCAAATTACACAATATTCAATAACAACTTGTAGTTGTACGTGATTTTTTCACTGCGGTCTGACACATTTTAATAACTGGAACGATAAATTTCCGTTTCGCCAGTTAAAGGTACGTTAACTACTTACTGAGTAGGTAGGAGAATACTGAGTAAATAACGATGGATATTTAATTCATTTAATATCTTACAATCACAATCCCAGAAATGTAATATTTAAAATATTATAGTAAAGAATAAAGTAAGTAAAATAAACTTTAAAAAAATGTTAGAATTTTATCCAAGGGAACTCTCCATTTACATTTAACTCATTGACCGATAATCGTGCCTCTTCCTATTGATAAACGTGCCTGTTCCTATTGATATTCGTCCCTATTCCCGTTCGTAATGAGAGATATCTCTGAAAATTAATATGATTGACAAGGATATCGATCCAACAATGTACGATATATATGGTACAGCAAGAAATGCCAAAAGAAAACTTTAAAAATTAACAAAAAAGTTAGTTCTGTTGCTCTAAAAAATTGTTAAATGTTGTATAATGAATCTGCATTATTGATAATAGTTATTTCTCATATACAATCATCTATTTATGTTTCCCAAGCCCAAAGAGATTTAACAGTAAAGATAAACTATTTATAACTATCTAGCCGGCTTACAAATCGCCCGGAAGGAACATTGGAATACATAACCTCACATTTTGGTAAATATTAAACATTATAATATTTTTTGCTTCTGATGTTGTATCATTCGCTAAATAGTCACTCCAAATCCAACGCGAGGTTCACAACCTCTTGTTAGATTACTGTTGATAATCGGGGTATTTGCTCTGGGGCGTCTGAATTTGAGGAATTATATTTTGTACCATAGAGACCTATGAAAAATTAGAGAATTTATTTGTAGGAAATTTCCGACGGTAATTCCTTCCAAGAAATGCTGCTCTCAAACGCACGCAAAAGTACGTTTCAGAGTTTTATCTTATAGACTATTTAACTCATGCCCGAAATGGGAGTCAATGACCAATCACGTTTCAATGATTTCTGTTTTACAACCAATCAGAGTCGTGTTTCACCAAATATTTATCAGTGTTATAATTACCATATTAAAGAAAGCTCCTCCTTACAATATTGCGTTCCTTTGGCAATAAATAGTATGATCTGGTTGCAGTGATAAACAAATGAAGCAGTAGAAGCGTACCTATCGTTTCTCATTTGTTTTCAAACATCGCCGTTTACATTAAATACGGTATATAAATATTTTAAAATAACTATAGGTAAAGTGAGTAAACAGCTTAATTTTATTCGTTAAATAGTCCTAACAAATGCCACTCTTGATTTCCAAATTCTCTAGATAAATTCACTCCTCACTTCGTGAGTCGTGAATTTATCGATAATTTGGAAATCACTCGTGGCATTACTTATGATAATCAGTTCCTATCTCCATCTTATGGAACACAGTTATTTTTTTTTTTTTGCAAATGCCATAGGCTGTCTTTCAACATTTCTGGTGTTCTCTCCTGGCATGGCGTACGTGTAACCCACTTCTGAGGTTGGGGCCCCCGAAAGGCGGAATTACGTTGCCCCGATGATATGACGGGTGATGATCCAACATTAAAATCTTTAATACAAAAACTTAAGTTTCAATTAACATATTAAATTCTAGTGAAGTGCCAAGTTTTATTTTTAAGGGGGGTAGAATTTAAGTTGGAATATATCTAATTTGCAGTTTGTCAATAATTGTTGATGATGATGATGATTATGATGATGATGATGATGATGATGACAGTGGCGCGGTAGGAGAGTTCCTAATCCTAAGCTTAATCTAAGATGAATATGAATGATGACGATTGCGATGGTCATATGATTTCGGGGACCGTTTGGGCCTTAAAGTTTTCCTGGCATTTGTGTTAAGGTGAGGAAAAACCCCGATAAAAACCTCACCCAGAAAAACTGTCCCGACCGGGAATCGAACCCGGGCCCGCTGCATGAAAAGGTAGCACGCTACCTCGAGACCAGAGTGGTGGACTAGTTAAATATAACTTTTCATAAAAAAACTAGCTAATATCCGGTAAGCGCTTACTTACTTACTTACTCACTGGCACTATCGAACCCGTAGGTTCATGGCCGCGCGGACATAAGCTCTCCATACATCCCTATCCTGAGCTAATGCTTTCCAATCATTCCCTGTATAATCTACTTCCCTCAAATCATAGTTAATGTTATTCTCCCACCTCATTCTTGGTCTACCAACTGGACGTTTTCCCTCTGGCTTTCCTACAAGAAGCTTCCATGCAAGTCTTTCATTCCCCATACGTGCAACATGACCTGCCCATCGCAGTCTACGAGACTTAACTGTTCTTATTATATCTGGCTTCCTATAAAGACCATGTAGTTCGTTGTTATGTAGTCTTCTCCATTCACCTGTCTGTTCATCTCTCTTTGGTCCAAAAATTTTCCTATGTACTTTATTCTCAAATACTTGTAATCTCCTTTCCTCCCTTAAAGTAAGAGTCCGTGTTTCACACCCATATAATATAACTGGTAGAATAATAGTTTTATATATTTTCAGTTTAACGTTTTTTGAAAGGAGTTGAGACATCAAGAGTCTCTGCAATGCATAATAGCATGCATTTCCAGAATTGAGCCTATGTTTAATTTCTTTGTGCATCTCATTCCTATTTGTCATTATTGTTCCTAGGTATCTGAATTCGGCCACTTCCTCAAAATTTCCCTCATTTGTCATTAGCTGTCCATTTCCATTATATAATGAATTTCTACGTGTGGCCATATATTTAGTTTTACTGATATTTACTTCCAGTCCCAATTTCTTAGTGTTACTCAATAGTGTGTGCGTGTTGTCCCGGTAAGCGCTGCTATGCCTAAATAAATTAAATCCGTTTTTATGATTAGCCGAATAAATAAAAAGAAAAATACTTATAAATTTATTTGGTAATTATTTGTAGATACCCATGCGTTGCCCGGGAATCTACTTATCCCGATCTTCTTGACATCAATGAGATGGATTATTATTGTGAGTTATCCGTAAAAGACATATGCTGTCGCGGACTTTTTTATAGAATTTTCTGGGATATTCAAATCTGTGTACATTAATTTAGTGTATTTGTTACGGTTTAAGTAGCGTAAGCCATTTAAGCGTCAAAACACGACTTTTTAGTGCACCAATGAATTTTGTTTTTAGCTTCGGCTCTATAGTACATACGGTAATAAGTTATAGGTATTAATGTTCCAGAAAAATTCTCTAATTGGTGGAATAAAGTACATTCAAATAAATCAAGTAGTTTTTGAGTCCAGAAAGGACAGACTCACAGACACCCATTTTTAACATAAAAGCATTAAGATTATTGAGAAATAAATTTAATTCATCTTTATAAATGTTTGCAACTGAGGAAATTGGTTCTGGCGATATTCGAGAGAATCTTCGTTCAAAATCCGGTGCCCACCAACATGGTTGAGGTTTTTTCCTGGTTTAATCGACTTCCCTCAAATCATAGTTAATGTTATTCTCCCACCTCATTCTTCGTCTACCAACTGGGCGTTTTCCCTCTGGCTTTCCTACAAGAAGCTTCCATGCACGCATTTCACTCCCCCATTCGTGTCACATGTCCTGTCCATCGCAGTCTACGAGACTTAACTGTTCTCATTATATCTGGCTTCCTGTAAAGACCATTTAGTTCGCTGTTATGAAGTCTTCTCCATTCACCTGTCTGTCCATCTCTCTTTGTTCCAAAAATGTAATATGATGATAATAAAAATAATCAATGTTTCAATATTGACCGGACTTTGAACCTGAGACCAGCTGCATCAAGGGCGTTACAACATTTATGAGGAATATTTATAATCGCATTTACTTACAGCGCTTCATGCATACATATTACTGAGAAAAGTTGAAACAATGGATGGTGGAGGAACTGGATTTTTAATTTTACATATTTTTCCTGCAGTTGAATTTTTAAGTTTTAAAGACTCGTAAGTAGATAGATTAAGCTAGTGAAGAGCGTTTTTAAATAAAATGCTATTAATTGCACCCGTATTACCCAATCAACTTTTCTATCTATAACAAGGCAAATGCAATAGTCATTCAATCGAGTAACTAATGCCTCTTGCAATATATATGTAATCATTATCAATCACACAGGAACTGCATAAAGTAAGCGAATTTCTCAGCAATTCGAATGTATGGTCCGGTTTTGCTAGTTTAGGGAGTATGTATTTATTTTGACTATTTAACTCATGCCCCAAATGGTAGCCAATGACCAATCACGTCTCATTGAATTTTGCTTTACAACCAATGACAGTTGTGTTTCACCTCGCTGTTTATCGATTTATCTTTATCAGCTCCTGCGTTTGTGATAAAGAAAGCTCCTCCTTTTTAATATCACAGCTCTACAAAAAAAAGTTTTGTTGCCCTGGATATCTCTGCGAATTTCTATGTTTTCAAGTCCACAGTTTATGAATATATTCATGAGAGTGCTGAATGTGCTCTAAAAAAATTATAGAAGAAAATCTTATAAAAGGCGTTTCGCTGAAGTATAACATGGGTTTTCGACATTTTTCTTTCTATTTACGTCGGTGTATACTAATTTTTCAAAAAAACAATTGACATTATAAATATATCTTTTTTTTTTCATATTTTCCGATTTATGTAGTGTAAAATGAAAATAAAGATTTAAAAAACCAGAGCAAATCTTCCATAATCATTCATACATTCATGAATTATGAGCATAAATTTATCCGAAATAATCTTATATCAAGGGCAACAAGGCCACTGTTGACCAGTGTATTCTGAACAGCTCAGTGCATTATATTTCTGCAACAAATACATTGAATATAGCAAATAATGAACAGATTCCTTGATATTACTGAGTTGTTTACTACAAAAAAATAATAATCTACAATGTTGAATATAATGTACAGTTTGATGTGTTTCATTATTTCTCTAGTAGGGTCCATTCTTACAATATTGCGATCCTATTTAGCAATAAATAATACGACCAAGTTCCAGTGAATATGCATAACCTCACATTTCTGATTTGTTTTCAAACATCGCCGTTTACTTAAAATATATACATATTTTAAAATACCGGTAACTATACATAATAATGACTTTTGAATAAATAGATTAATTGTATTCGTTAAATAGTTCTATCAAATGCCACTCTTGATTTCCAAATCCTCTAGATAAATTGAAAATCACTCGTGGAATTACTTATAATGAAATCGCATATATCACTTTCATTTCGAGAAAACAAAAAAGAACCCGAAAGAGAGTGAAAAATGTTCCATCAAAATGTCTGCTTTCAGCTAAACCTCCACTTCTAATGATTATATCTCGACAATTTTTTACAAAATACTTTGTTTTATTTCAATAGCATATACAGACTTTCATTGAGTAATATCTAAAATTCCGGCTGCTAGAGCGATTTTTTAATTTTATCTTCAGGTTAACCCACAATCCTAGCTAACCAATATTTCTAAGTTAACGAACTCCACCTTCCTTTAAAAATGGGACGGTTTATGGTAGAGCAGAGGAATGGAAATACAGAGATCAAGTACTTCGAAACGTGAAAAATTTTGAAT